>OW026519.1:194518066-194895566 GCA_932274085.1 Protocalliphora azurea
TGACCTGTAGATTTATTGAAATCTTCTTGATAATTAATATAACAAAAGCTAAGTAAATATCTTTAGGAGATGGCTGGTATAAAAGTCCTTCCAATTTTACTATATCGTCTTGAAATATAGCGGACATTAAACAACATTAAATGTAATATAAAATGCGCAATAACCCTATAAAAAGGTGGAGTTTTTAAGGTGGTTTGCTCAACACCCTTTCTCATTTCGTCTTTTTCTTTTCTTCTTATTTTTTTTTCTTCCTTTTCCAAAAAAAAAAAAACAAAAATCTGTCAAAGCTGCTTTATATCATTAAAGCAAAAAATGTTTATCCTCTTGTTTTATTATGTTTTTGAAGAGAAATAATTTTTTAAATGTGACCGATGAGAAAACATGTTTTTCTATTTGTCTATTAGACTATATTCAATGTCTGTTTGAACAAACAAAATTGGGAAAACAAATGTGTATAATGTGACCAAAAAATAAAGTATGTATTATTTTGGAAAAATGTTATGCCTAATCTGACCGTATCTTAAGTCGTGTTAATGTTATATAAAATTCGGCATAGCACTATTACTTGTGACGCCAAAAGTCAGGAGGTTCGTTTTTAGACCACACTTTTATTTTATTTCATTTCATTTAATTAAGCCTTATTTTTGTAGGTCAGCTTTTGTATGTAGCAGATATTACTGCAATAGGTTACGACTCTGTGCTTTGTTGACAATTTAAAGTAGTATGCGATATTATTACTGATCGTGGGTATAAAAGGCGAGTAGCTTCTAAGTAGAAGGTGAGTCGGCTACCAGCTAGCACAGCGGTAAGAATAAGATTTGGTGAGGGAATTAGATCTCTGATCTTGGCTACATTCAGAAGCATTTTGTGGGAGATAGTAATACTTTAAGGGGTTAGACTTCTTGGTATTACTATATTATTGCCCAAGACTTCAATGTGTCGGCATCTCTCCACAAGTGTTTTTATAAAGTCTGGAATAGGAATAGAATATTCTTATCTTGGCCACACTTAGAAAAAATTTGTGGGAGATAGTAATACTTTAAGGAGTTAGATTTCTTGGTATTACTATATTATTGTCCAAACCACACTTGGAGTTAGACTTCAATGTGTTGGCATCTCTCCATAAGTGTTTTCTGTAGTTCAGAATTTGGCTATTCGTTGAAGAAATTTGATTTCATAAGTGTCGAAGCAAGAAAATTCTACCGCTCACTAAACAACAGATGGCGCTGTTTCTGGTTTAAGAGAAGTCTGAAAGGTCTTTTTATTAAAATCGACTCTGTACTCCGCTGAGTTGACCCCAGCAACCAGCGGAAACGTGTCGTGATATACATATTTAGGGAATAAAAAAATATTAAATTAAATTTCTCACTGTACAGGACATAGGGAAAGACATAATTATATACATATTTATAAAAAGTCATAATGACACAGAAAAAATATATATTTTACACAATTACAGACAGAAAACGGTATCGTTGTGTCGGTTGTGTGTACTATCTCAAAATTCGGCAATAATAATCATTTAAATCGGCATTTGTAACTGTTTAGAAAAAATAATTCGGTGGTTACAACTTCATATTATTTATTTGTATAATATTTTTTTTAATTTTATTTTTTTTACGCTTTAGAATTTACACCTAATGTAGAGCAAATGTACTGGATCATAAGTATTTACTCAGCCCTTTTTTTAGTGGAACCAATCAAACTAAAGTTATTCATCGACATAACAATGATGACGTCCTTTTTCAACAACTGATACAAGAACATTGATGAGAGTAATGATGAAAGTTTGTTGATTATTTTACAAATAATAAATATATTTTTTAATAAAAACGATAAGTAAATAAGTAAGTTATAGTCGGTCAAGCCCAATCACATGATACCCTACATCATTGTATTTGCCCGCTTAAATGATTTTTTGATTTTTCTTGTAGGGTCCTATATGGGACTTATGGTCAAATGTGGACCAATTAAAAATTAAATTTGGAAAAAACCCGTAAAAAACAATAGTATCACTTTTACATTTTTTTAAGTTTTCGACAAAACTTTAAGCAAAACAATACTCACCAGTAACTGTACGTGAAATTTATGTACTTCAAAGTGATTTTTGAAAGTGAATCTTATATGCCAACTTTGGCCAGTGATGGACTTACAGTCATAACAATGGGATTATGCATATTAAAGTTATTTTCGGAAGTGGTAGTGGAAGCTTATATGAGAGCTATTAAGGACCTATCTTTGTGACACTTTGACTCTGATTTATGTTTACATGGATGAAAAAAACTTAATTGATTCAAAATGTGCTTCTAAGGACCACTTGTTTCTACGCTTCAAACGCATATATGGTGCAGTTTATAAAAGTATTGTAAAATATATATTTCTTACCATGAATGAAAATGAAATACCATTAGCAATCATATAAGGAGAAACGATGTAATAATCGTGAATCGTGGCAAAATAAGTTAGTTTGGATCTCTAAATAAATAATAATTTGGCAGAGAAAAAATCATCACAATTCACATAACGATGGTAAAGCTAATGAAAGTAAAATATACTAAGTAAAAAATTAATGTCACTAGAAGAGTGTTTAATCATATTTTCCGAACCTAATAAAGTTTTTCAGCTAAAATATAAGATCCTGGCACAAAGAAATTAAAATTACTTCTAGAAATAAATAAATTATACAAAATGTATCCACTCCAATAATACATTAATAAATATTTGTTTCCTAACTCAATTATACATACATGCAGAGAAAAACATGGTTAAAACATTATCACTATAACTATATTATGTTTTTATTGTTAATTTTCTTGAATTTTAATAAATCTGTGTTCATGGTAACAATGTTTCTGTTTAAATTTTGTCATTTAATATTCACACACAATAAAAATTTTAAGATGGTTGACTACAAAAATTATATGTTTTTAAATATTTTTATCAGAAACAAAATTTTAGTAATACGAAAAACATCATTACTTCTACAACCATTAAATATTTGTAGTCTTGTTCTTTGTTTTTAAACCATGTTAATATTATTATTCCCATGACAATAAAATGTTATTTTTATGCTTTTCACCAACTTAGTGTAAAAATTCATAACTTGCTTGTTTTCTAACTTCATTGTAATTCTCACTCAGTTTATATATGAATAAATACAAATAGTTAAGGTTTGGTTATAATCGGTGTGATTCAAGCAATATAAGATATTGATTAACTATAATTCAAAGATTAAGTAAAAAAAAGCATATCTTGCATTTGAACCACATATTGTATCATCATATAAATAAAAATAATTAACGAACGAATAATATATATATATATATATATTGGTCCAATTTTAATCAATTATTTTAACATTATAATTATAATAATAAAATATATTATTATAATTATAATAATATATTTTAATATTATAATATAACAATAATAATATTATATTAATACGCTTTATTTTAATATGTGATAAGATGTAAAAATAATATGATAAAATGGAATCATAATGTGACATTGTTGTATATTATAATAAGATAGAATAATAATATAATAACATCAAATTATAATTTAAAATCAAAATTGATTACAATAACTAACATATGTAATATTTTAACATTAACATGAAATCAGTTCTATTGTTATTTCTAATTTTAGTTCATTATTATCCGATCAATATTGATTACAATAACTAACATATGTAATATTTTAACATATGTTAGTTATTGTAATCAATATTGATCGGATAATAATGAACTAAAATTAGAAATAACAATAGAACTGATTTCATGTATTTCCATGTATTTCCCTACTACCAAACGAAAAAAATATTACAGCCATGATATAATTTATAATTTTATATTTTGACATTTTTGGGAAAATTTTTCATATATCGAAAATAATTAAAAAATTGTAATAACTTTTATTCTATTATAAATATATTTTCACAACTATTAATATATTTTCAAGTACTATAATGAAATTTAGGTATATTTTATGAAATAATAATAATATTTGTAACCATTTTCCTGTGTGCAGGCTATATTTGTTTTTTATTTTTAAAGGTGACGGACGCCCAGTGGGTTGAACAATAGCGAAAATGGGGATTAATACGGGAAAGTTATAATTTAAAAAATATATAAATTTTTATTAATGGATATTTATAAGTACTTAAAACACTATAAGGTTGTTCACGATAGGTCGGTTATCGGATTATGTGATTATATACTTATATTATAAATAACAAAATACATTATTTATTTAAAATTTTATTAATTAAATAGATAATCACAATCTATAAGTAGTTGTATGGGTTGAGAAAAGTTGGTTAATTTTTTATGAATTTTGCTTAATTTTAGACCTTTTTTTTGTTTCTTTTAAACTAAAAGCCTTAAACGAATAAATCAAATTGCAAATTTAAGTACAACTATGTTATATTATATAATTTAATGAAAAAAGGAATAAATATTATTAAAAATTAAAGTCATTTTTTAGTAATAGAAAAATAATGCAAAAAATCAAAAATTAACCCATTCCTGCCTAATGGGTATATAAATATCCAAGAAAGTAAAATTTTTAAAAAATTTCTAGCGCCGGCCAGATGAGAGATAGTTACTACAACTTATATTTTTAATTAAAAGTGGATATTGTATAGCATGCAAAAAATTAAAACGGTAAAATTTTTAGCTGTTTATGTTGAGTTTCCATATAAGTAAAATGAAGGATTTTTTTTATGTGGGAAAATGCTAAGAAAAAGTCATCAAATAATGGTCAATGTAAAATGTAAAAAACTTCTGCTCATTCTAGATGGCTTTAGGTGCCCTCTCAGCAATGCAAAAAAATTAAAAACAGTTGGCTAACACATCTGACCGATACATGTTTTATAATGGTTATAATGAAAATGGGCACAGTCCATAACGAGTTGCAAATGTAGATTTGGCATTATAATTTTCAAGTATGTTCTCTATTATTATCATCAAGTTTTTGTAGAGATTTGATTTGTTCATGTTTACGTCAAACTATAATAATTTTTAATCTTTTAAAGTGAAACATCTTTAAAAAAGATTAAGTCATGATACAAAAAAATAAAGGTAGCACCGTTCTCTCTTTTCGTCACCCTTCTGACCTTTGAGTAATTTCTTAAAAAAATCAGAGTTTTTTTTTTAATTTAATTTTAAATATATTATATTGTCAATCAATTGATACATTAATTGAAATAAAAGAAAGAAAACACCTTTCAATTTAGAGTTTATGTTCATAATAAAAATTATTTACTCACATTAATATTTTTATAATCTATTACATTATCTTGAATTTTACGGTTTGAGTGATTTAGTAGTCATTATTTTATAGGATTTTCTTTTCTGCAGAAAGATGTTACTTTGCTACTAGGTAAAATTATGTTATGTGTCAAAAATTACCTTCACTCTCATAAAATGGCAACTTTTTATGATTACAATATAACAATTTTTGCGAAATTTCTATTTTTTTTTTGTGAAATTTGATTTTCTTTTTTCATTTTTAGTTTGAAATATCCAATTTTTAGTAATATTTTAAGAAATTTTAGATTATTGGCGAAAATTTAAATGTTTTGTGAATTTTCTATTTTTTGGTTAAATTTATATATACCCAGCAAAAACTTTTTGGTTTTCGGTAATAACAACTACTTATTAAAGTAGTTTCTTGGTAATGAGGCGTCATTATTATTTGCCTACTCTGCATTACATTAATAAGTACTCAGTAGTATAATAGCACAGTAATACTGCAATCAAGTGGATAAGTTGGCTAGAGCGCCGGATTAATAACCAGAAGGTTGTTAGTTCAACCCCATTCTGAAACTGTTAGTTTTTTATAACAAAATGTCAAAAAAGATATTTTAAGCTAAATAGAGTTTTTGAAATATCAAATTTTTAGTGATATTTTAAGTTTTTGGTGAGATTTCGAAATTATGTTGACATTTCTTATTTTTGTTTGAATTTCTAATATTTGGTGAAGTTTCGAAATTTCAGTGAAATTTTTAATTATTGGTGAAATTTCGAATTTTTAGTGAAATTTGTGATTTGTGGTGCTATTTGAGATTTTTGGTGAAATTTCAAATTTATGGTGATATTTAAATTATTGTGAAATTTTGAGTTTTTAGTGAAATTTCGAATTTTTGCTGAAATTTTGATTTTTTAGTGAAATTTTTGATTTTTGGTGAAATTTTTGAAATTTTAATGAAATTTTTAATTATTGGTGAAATTTGGAATTTTTAGTGATATTTGTGATTTTTGGTGCTATTTGAGATTTTTGGTGAAATTGGGAATTTATAATGAAATTTAAAATTTTTGGTGAAATTTTGAGTGTTTAGTGAAATTTTTGATTTTTGGTGAAATTTCGAATTTTTGATGAAATTTTGATTTTTAGTGAAATTTTTGATTTTTTGTAAAATTTATAATTTTTGCCAAAATTTTGAGTTTTTAGTGAAATTTTTGATTTATGCTGAAATTTGTGATTTTTGGTGAAATTTTGTGATTTTTGTTGAAATTTTAGATTTTTGGTGAAATTTCGAATTTATGGTGAAATTTCAAATTTATGGTGAAATTTTTGATTTTTGGTGAAATTTATAATTTTTGGCAAAATTTTGTGTTTTTAGTGAAATTTTTGATTTATATTGAAATTTCGAATTTTTGGTGAAATTTTGATTTTTTGGTAATTTTTTGGATTTTTGGTAAATTTACAATTTTTGGTGCTATTTGAGATTTTTGCTGAAGTTTTGATTTTTTGGTGAAATTTTGCGATTTTTGGTGAAATTTTCATAATTTGATGGAATATCAATTTTAAGGCACTAAACACAAAATCTTCTAAAAAATATTCGAGTTTTCTGTTATTAAAGTGCAGCATATTCACTCTCTATTCAACTTGATTGTAAAACATATCATTTTTTTGGAATTTAAGGGCAACACTATTAGAAAAGAACACCTGACCCATTTGCACTATTACATTTTTTTCAGGACAGAACACAAAAGAGGCTAACGGGCAGAATAAAATTTTAATCAGAAAAGAAAACGCCATTAGTGAGTGATACACTCTATATTCCCAAATTTAAATAATTAAAAAATTAAACACTGCTGTTTAATATTTTTGTTCAGGTTAAAACACAATTTCTTGCTAAAAAATTACAAAATTTTGATAAAAATATTTAAATACAATCTTCTAAACTTTAAAAAAAAATGTTCTCTAAGAGAGAACGGTGCTACCTTGTTTCTTTATATCATGAATTTAACAAAAAAAAAAAAAAAAAAACAAAAAAAATATATATATATATATATATATATATATATATAAGAAATCTTTATTAAAACCGAACAAAGTTTTTGGAATTGGTTCCCTTCTCTATACAAATTCGATTTTAATTTGAAAAAAAAACCTTTTTTTGTTTTCTTGTTTTATACCCTTAAATTAAATAAATAAATAAAATTAGTAGTTGACATTAAGAGAACAAAAAACTACAATTTTTTTTGCTTTGTTTTCATAAAGAGCTTTTGTGGCAGAAAATGTTTGTTTAATTTTTTTTGTTTCGGTTAAGTCATGATACTTTTTTTGACTTCATTTTGTGACAAAAGAATTAACATTGAGAAGCATTAGTTAATTTAATTAGTCAGTCACTCACTCATTCTTCCATCAAATCACTCAGCTTAACAGATTCTAAAAATTTTCATTAATTAGTCTGCAGGATGCTTGTTTTTAGTGGAAAAAATATAATGCGCATGAAAAATTTTGTGCATACATTTCAGCTTATAAAAATGAAACCAATGCGTCAAATTCTTTGAAAATTTTATTTTGTTAAAGTCTGTTATATTCTAGTTTTAAATTGTACACAAAAAAATTTTGTACATAAATATAAAAATTTACTTTCATTCATTTGAGTTCATAATATTTAAGTATAATTTCTTAAGCATTAAAACTTTTTTTAATATTTTTTCAAATGTATCAAGTCAAGAAGACTGAAAAAATTTTTTAAATTTTCGTTTACAAAAATGTTTGAAATTTTCTTCGGATAATTTTAAGTTTATAGTGCTTTTTAGCTACATTTTGGGAACAGAACAGAAGCGCTTTTTATCAAAATGATGTGCTGCAGAATGCGAGCAAAACTATGCAAAAACATAATTTTTTAAGAGATTTTCCTTGAAATTTTGCCATTTTAAGGCATTTTTTGTTATTATTTTCATGTATAATTATTTTCATTTACCATTTATAATTAAATCTAATAAAACTAAATTAAAGATTTAACAAAATTTTTGCAAAAAATCCTAAAATTTTCACTATGAACAATTTAATAATATCTATGAACAAAATTTTATTTTTTATGAAAAAAGTTTGGGAAAAAAGTCATGTTCGATTCATAATATTTATGAAAAAAAAAAAAATCAAATATGTGCATTTTTTCTCTGTGTGAAAAAAAATAATTTTTCTTAAAAAAAAAAAATACTAAAATTTTCTGGAATACCTTCCATCACGCTGGGGCCAATCGCAAATAAAGTCCGATTTCAAAGATTTTATATTTCTGTAAGAAATAAATTTACGCTCGCATTTTCAATTTATGATTTTTTTCATCGACTTTATTTTGTCTTTTGGTAATAAGTCCTGAGGTATATAAGGAAAAGTTTTTTTAATTATTCTATAATTTCTAATACATTTAAAAATAATATGAAAATTTTTTTTAATATCTTAATTTGTCTAGAAGTGAAAAATTTAAAGTGGCATATTTTACAAAAAATATAATACAATTGCTTCACTTTTTTTTCAAGTTTTTTTTTAATAAAAGGGGCTTCATAAATAGTTAATAAAGAAATTTTAAATCGATTTAAATTTGCAACCTACATCCAGCATTGGTCGAAAATGTTGATTTTAAATTTATTGACGCTGTTTATTTAAAAAATTTATTTAGACATTTTGGCACTAAACTGCTTTCCACCCAGACAAAAACGAAAGCAGGTGTATAGATTTTTTGAAAAAGTCAACTTTTGATAAATTTTTTTTTTTAAATAACATAAAAAAAGCATTTTAGCATTATATTTTTACTACTATTTCTTATGTGTTGTATCAAATATATATCAATCTTTCATTCCTCAAAAAATCATTTAAGACGTTTTAACAGCCAATTTTTGGAAATCATTAAAAAATACACAATATTTAATAAATTTAACCAATTATTACGAATATTATCTTGTTACACAAACAACACGTGCCATAATCTTTTTAAAATGACCTGTATAGACTTATCATATATCAATGAATTCGTAAATAAGTCTGTTTTTATATTCCATATATATATATATATATATATATATATATATATATATATATATATGTATATTTTTTTGTTTTTAATTTATTTTTTAAAAATTGGTATAAATTGCTTCTATAGGATATTTGAAAAATTTTTGAGGAATGAAAGACAAATGTTTGTCTTAAAAAATATTATATTAATGTGTTCTTTTGTGAATTAAAAAAGTCTTTTGAAAAGTTGACCATTTTCTACCAATGCTGCATGTAGGGTGCAAATCTAAATTGCTTAAAAGTTTCTTTATTAACCAGTTATGAAGCCTTGTCTTTTAAAATATGTAAAGTTAAAAAATTTTATTAAAAAAAATTTGAGAAAAAAGTGAAAGAATTTAACTGTATTTTTGTAAAAAATAGCAATTTTTCATGTTAATTCCAGAGTATTAATTTGAGAGAAAAATTTTTTGAATATTATTTTGCAATATGTAAGAAGTTATAGAATATTTTCGGAATATTTTTCCCACATATACCTCAGGACTTATTCCCGAAAAACAAACTAAAGTCGAGGCAAAAAATCAAAAATTGAAAATTCAAGCGTAAGTGTCTTATTAACTGTAAGAGATAACTTAGATGGGTAAACATGTTTTCTTTTGTCTCGCCAAGGAATTTACAACAGTATAAAAATCTTTGAAATCAGACTTGATTTGTGGAACTTACGATTTTTTTTTTAAACTTTTACATAATCGAGGTGGTCGAATTTGTCACCTTGGAGCTTAACTCATTTTATTACAGGATGTCTACAAGATAATTTTTCTGAAAGCTTGGGTCCTCCACTACAGCTCTTTCATATATTTCGATTCGAGCCAATCTGTGGTTTAGGAAATATAGATTTATTACCAAAAATTTTGCGCTTGGCCTTACTGTGGCGTCTGTGATATGAAACTTATTACTAGGATGTTGTAAAATATACGCCAGTATGTACTCTTTATCACTCTTTAGGTAACATTCGTTCATATTTGCAACTTGTTTTTGACTTTGTGGGTCTTCAGGCCAGCTTTTCTAAAATCTTTTGATTAAAAATATAGAGCAATTTAAAGAAAGAGTCACATTCCGTCCAGAGTTGTAGAGATTTTCTCTTAAAATTCGTATTATTTTTTTTCCAATCCCACAGTCTGTAAATAAACTTTTTCTTCGGATATCAGGGTTCCTTTCGGTGATCATGAACTGTTTGTATTTTTTATGACTGAAAAAAATGAATTTCACAACTCGCCTGCACTCCTAGCATTGGCTTTATGGTCGAAATGTATTTTGATTGTATTAAATTTGAATTATGCTTTTGCATGAACAAAACTTAGCACATAGCTACTGGGAACAATAACAAATGTCAACAAGTTGAGGGTACTAATTTTTTCACGTATAATAGAAGTTATGAGCACGGATTTTTTGTGTGCAGTCCTTACATAAGTAAATAAAACTTGTCACTTACAGCTTGAAATGATCTTCCCCATTTTTTCCAGTAAAATAAAAACTTTTTTCTTTGACCTTAAGTGCCTTCATTTGATACGTTTCTTATGTTTTGTTGTTATAATCTTTATTGTATTAGATGTCGTTGTCATTTGATATGACAACAATCAAAATCATTTAATTGTGATTCTTTTGTATATAAGAAGTTTACTGCAAGAAGTTTGTAAATAATTCTTAAGTTTGTCTTTTTGCGTTGTTGTATATATTTAAGTAGACATAATACAATTAAGTTTATTATCGTTTGATAAGATTAAAATGGACACTGGGCGAAAATTAGAAATAAAATTAACTTAATTGTAAATGTTTGAATAGCATAAGAAAAAATATTTTGATCTTTTACCAGAATTTATTAAATTTATTTAATAGGCTAACAGTTTTTTTTTCAGCTTAATTTGAAATATTTAAAAAATTAATAAACTGGATTATTAGAGTTATTGTGATATTTTTCAATATTATTCTTAATTTTTCATAAAAGTTTTTTTTTTTTGTTTTATTTTTGCTTAAATTGTTATGAAGGTAGTAATACATTCTTTTAATAAATTTATTTATGTTATTTATATAAAAGTTTATTTTTGTTACGAAATAGGTATTTTTCTTTAGATATAACAAAAGAATTTTATGTGGGTGAATTTATTTAATTAAACCCCAATGTATTTCTATGGAATTAGTGAAGAATCATAATAGAATAATGGAAGGATTCAGTATTTATAAAACATTCATTTATTTTTAAAAAACAGGCAGCTATTTTTACATGCTAACCATGGAATGCCTATTATACATGTTTGAAGTATTCCTTAAGAGCAAGGAGACAAAAGAAAACAAAAAAAGTTGTCATAGAAAATTTAGTAACATCTGTGGCTCATTGGCTTATAAGCAGTGTTGCCAAAACCTAATTGGGAAAAAGTGTTAGAATTTACACAGAAAAATGCTAAAAAATGCTTAGAAGAAAAATGTGTAAAAGAGAGATATCTTGTTTATTTTCAGGGCTAAAGCTAAATGAACATTAAAAAATAAAAACACATTTTGAAATCAACTCTTTGGAAATCAAACAAAATTTATAAGTGCACGCAGAGAAAAAAAACATGGTTACAGCATGATCACTACAACAATATTATGTTCTCATTGTTAATTTTATTGAATTTTAATAACTCTGTGTTCATGATAACAATGATTTTGATTCCATTTCGCCATTTAATATTTGCACTCAATAAGAATTTTAATATGACTGACTGCAAAAATTATATGTTTTTAAATATTTTTCAAAAATCAAGATTTTGTTAATATAAAACATATTATTACTTCTACAATAATATTCTGTTTTTAAACCATATTAATTCCTATAAATATAAAATGTTACAAATACGTATAATACTTATTCTTTTCAAGAACTTAGTGGAAAACTTCAATAGTTGTCTGTTTTTAAATATATATGTTTTTTTAAATATTTATTTTCTAACTTCAATCTAATTCTCATTTAGTTCATATATGAATAAATATAAGTAGACAAGTTTTGATTATACTCGTTGTGATTCAAGCAATATAAGATATCATTCATTTCAAACAAATATGGTGGTTCCAACAAATGAATAAAAGTAATAATATGTAAATTGTCATATATTGATTCCATTTTAACATATTATTAGCCCATGTTATCACATAGTTATCCAATCTTATCATATTATTATTTCATTTTATCATATTATTATTCCGTCTTATCATATATTAATAAAAATTTTTATTAAAAATTTTATACATATATATAATATGATAAGATTGGATAACTATATGATAACATGAGCTAATAATATGTTAAAATGGAATTAACATATGATAATGTGGTATAATAATATAATAAGATTGTTCAATTATATGTAAAACTATAATCATAACATGAAAAATCAAATCATAAAATCGGATACAATATGACAAAGTGGAATCATAATAATTATTACTTATAATCATTTCTATTTTTCCATGCAATCATATGTTCCAATCATAATATGTTGCTCTTAGATTATGGTCACTGTAACTATATTTTTTCTCTGCGTCTGGATTTTTCAAAATTTTAATTTTAATTTTTTTGTTCGAATTGTACTCTTATACGTATTTCAAATAATATATAGCTTAACAATTTGACTAGCTAAAATCTTCTTTCTTTTACCTAAAATTTGATTTTTAAAATCTCATTTATTATTAAAAACCAGACACAGTATAAACTCGAGATTCTCGATAATTATTACAAACCCCAATGCGGATTGCTGAATTATCCGAATTATCGATGCTTTTTTTTTGTTTCAAATTTGCTACTAATCAAGTATATCTTCTTTTTAATATATGAAACATTTAAAGTATCAAGTTCAAATTTTTCGTCAAATAACATTTCGTATTTTAATTTTTTATCTAAAAAACTAATTTGTTTGTGTTCTTTTTACTGAAAAGGTTTTGGATGAAACATTAACTGAAAATGAAGGAATTCAACTAGATTCAACTCTTACATAATAATTTATATAATTTCTTATTGTATTTTCTAAGTTATACTGAATTTTTAATATGATAATATGAAAAGACTTTTTATTATTTAATCTGGATTATAGAGCTATGGAAAGGAAAATTAGAAATGCCGAATAATCCGGATTATCAAGTTCATATTATATTCATGATTCTTTATATGAACAAAATAAAACTTTTATTAAAATTCGAATTTTTAACTAAGTAAATGATATCTAAATATTATTAAAAAAATAATTTTTATCCAAAAACCAATATCTCGAAAAAAAAAAATAAAAATGTTGTCTTCAAAAAAATTATTTAAAAATGTAACAAAATACTCACAATAATATTTCGAAGAATAAAATAAAACTTATGATAACTTTTCAAATTTTATGCAAGTGTTAAAGTATAACCATATATCATATGTCATTTTTTTCACACAAACTAATCACTTTGTC
Organism: Protocalliphora azurea; assembly: GCA_932274085.1. Lineage (NCBI taxonomy): Eukaryota > Metazoa > Arthropoda > Insecta > Diptera > Calliphoridae > Protocalliphora > Protocalliphora azurea. Next base: position 194,531,797 of record OW026519.1, read on the forward strand.
TACAATTAGGCTTTAACTTTGGGTTAAAATTTGATAAGTTAATGGCCATAATGTCATATTATGATGTTTTATATTGGCTAAAAATTGTTCAGTTATATATAAATATTTTAGTTTTTAATACGCAGAGAAAAAATTTAGTTACGACATTGTCACTCCAACAATATTATATTCTCATTGTAGGTTAGGTTAGGTTAGTTTAAAAAGGGCGGTGTCTTCACGCTTCCACCCAAAGACTATTCGGCCCATTGTGATCCCTGATAAATGAAGGAAGAGAAAAATTCTAGTAGAATATAGCAAAAGATGGCAAAGATTGAAAAGAAATATAAAAAAATTATGAAAGGTTTGGAGCCCAAGATCCATCAAATCAACCCTGACTACCTGTAAAACACTTTATTCCCATTACGAACCCTAAAAGGTTGCCGAGTTCTTTACCTGCAACCTTTTCTAGTTGGTGCAGAATATGGCTCAGCATACTTTGCCGAAGCCCTACACAGTAACAGAGTATATGCTCCACTGTCTCTAGCTCCTCCACATCATCACACGTCCTGCAAAAGTCTGACGTGCCAGTGTCTCACTTACTGGTCATATTACTATTGCGAGTTGACCAGTAACCATGCCAACAATGATCCTTAGATTCACACGACTCATGCCCAGAAGATGCTTCGAATCTGCTAGTTTAAGACCAGGCCATAACGCTCTAGATATCCTACAGTCCGATCTACTCTCCTAAACATCATTTGTTCTACCTATAGTCCATTTCCTAATGGCCATGAAATATACCCAATCGGAATCCTAACCGATACCTCCACAAAAGACCCGTCCAACTTCGAACCCTTACGAGCTAGCTCATCGGCTATTTCATTGCCGAGAATATCGCAGTGACTAGAAACCCAACAAAGTCTTATTCTGTAGGCATCCATTAGCTTCCTAAGTTCCTTCCTACACTCCACCACTAACCTGGACCTGACACTGTAACCTGTCATTGCCATCAGTGCTGCCTGACTATCCACATGGATAGTTACCTCAGTTTCCCTTTCAACATTCTTCTCCAGTAATCCCAAGGCCTTGTAAATGTCTAGAATTTCAGCCTGGAAAACGCTACAACTATCAGACAATCTAAAGTATCGTTTGATATCTGTTCCCATGAAGTAAACACCCGCCCCTGTGCCTGTGCCTACTTCCATCATTGTAAGTTTTCATTAATTTTAATAATACTGCTTTCATGTTGACGTCTTTTTTTTAAATTTTATTATTTAATGTTTACATGCAATACAAATTTTAATATAGTTGACTGCAAAAATTTTATGGTTTTGAAATTTTATTAATTTAAAAATATAATTTTTTCTACTACCATTAAATATTAGTAATCTTTTTCCTTGTTCCTAAACCATATTTTGTTTTCAAACCACATTAATATTATTATTCCCATAACAATAAAATGTATCAAATAAATATAATATGTTTACTTTTTACAAATATGTTTGAAAAATTCATAACTTTTTTATTTTCAAATATTTTTTTGTTTTTAATAATTGTTTTTTAACTTCATTATAATTCTCATTTAGTTTACGAATGAATAACGATAAGTAGACACGGTTTGGTAGTATTTGGTCTGAGTCAATGAATATGAGATATTAATTAACTAAATATTAAATAATTTAGTTAATAAAAAATTTAGTTTATATGTAATCTTGTTTAATATATAATGAATCAGATAAATAATTAATGAAAAAATAATATCTGATTTTAATAAGATAAAGTTGAATCTTTTAATAAGAAATTTTGATGATTTTTAAAATAATAAATATGATAAAATCAATTCATAATCATGTGATTAATATAGTATGATAAAGTTATATCACTTTATGATTATAATTACTATATTTATTATTATTTGTGACTACAAAATTTTTAAAATCAATCATATAATCCAATCATAATATGTTTACCATAACCATATTTTTTCACTGCGTGAAGAAGATACGAAATTAATTAAAATTTTGTTTCATTTTAATTAACGATATCAGTTCATTTACGTTTACCACTAAATTGCAAACTATATTTAAAAATTATTTTATCATAGTTATTTCTTATAATGAAAAAAACCATAGTTCATTTAACTGCTAAAGTTATATTTGATAGGGTAACTGTTTCTAATTATAATGGTTTTTACAAAGTTTTTGAAGGTCCAATTAGTTGCCATTATTAAAAACACAAAACTTAGTTGCGGTTTAAAATTTAAGAAAAAAAAAACTGATAATATTTTTATAGTAAAAACTATAAATTAATAAAACAGAGAATACCAAAAGTGAATCTAGTACTAAGAGCGCTAAATTGGCAACACTGCTTATAAGAAAAAATCTTTTTTAAAGAAAAATCAATAGATTATTTTTTTAGATAAATCTGACAATACTTGAAGTATTCTTTTAAGAAATTTTTGATAAAACTAAGTTAATATTTACCAGTTGTTAACGTAACTTTATCTGTGTGTATTAAAATAATGGAAAGAAAGTAAGCAAAAAACAAACAACTAAATCATAAAATGATACTTAAACTGACTTAACTAGTATTACTAGAAACTTTGTTTATATAGATAGAAGTATAAGTATTTGTATAAATATAAGTATAAGTATTCATTATCTATTACTCGTATTTTGTTAACTTACCTGATGAAAATATACTCGCTAACCATGCGTGACTGTCAACCTGTCAGCAGGAAATATGTCACACCTAAAATACAAAATGAAATCGATCCAATTAATAAAAATGTTTGTTCTAATCTTAAGTAGTTGTAATTAAAAGTCCTACTTTTGCAAACTCTTTTTTTAACGAAAATGATTGTTAAAAATGTATTAATAAGATAAAGTTAAAGTGACTGAATAATAATTTTAATATTTATGTAATTATTTGTCAGTCAATAAAATATTACAAAAATTGGTCATTCCTTTCATAACACGGTGCTACAGTGAAAAAAAAAAAATAAATGGAATGAAACATTGCGGTATGGTATAGTAGGTATGGGTGAGTACATAACTACAATCAGGGACAGGAAGTTCATGCGTTTAAAAAGTGTGTTTTAGGCGCTTAAATGTGCACTAAAAATGTTAAAAAAAGCCCTAAAAACCAAATAAAATATGCCCTTATTTCTTAAAGTGCTTAGACAACTTTTGTACGTAGTAAATTACCATTCTACAGATGTGATGGATGCATTTTTAAATGATGTGGAAAGATTTTATTATTTCTTCGTTTGAATCTAAAATTGTTACAACTATATTGGCAACACTTCTTTCGATGGCTGTGGTCTTAATGATAGATTGATTATTCTAAAATTATATTAAGGGCGGTTCTATACAGCTTATCGTGCTTTCAGATAGAATAATCTCATTGGTAGCTTCTTTAAAAAGAATTAACTAATTCTCAGTGTTTTACAAAAACGTTTAACAACCAATATAAATATTCTATATACATAACTCAATATTAAACGAACTTGTTCTGTCTTCAGACAAATGATTGGAAAGTCTGTATTTATCACTAGGGCTGATATACCAAAAATTTTTTTCAGTGATATTGTTTTGTCGAATATTTTTGTACAATACTTCTCTGAAACGAAATTATTTATTCTTTGTAATGTCGCATCTTAAGACGAGATAAATAAATAACCATCTGATGATGCACTTTTTATAATAATCAACATCCTTCTGTAATTGTTAGTTTTGGAGAAATGGCTTAATTTGTCTATGATAGTTTTGATATTTTAAAACGTTTTGTAATGTAGACTTAAGTCGTTTTATCAAAAGTCTTTAGAATTATTTTTTTTCTACACAAAAAATAATTTTAAATTGAAATGTTGCACTAAATATGATATAGAAATATGCATTTAAGGCAAAATATGCAAAAACATGCGTTTTAAATAAAATATGCATTAATATGCACTAACAAATTGATGCCATTTTAAAGCAAATTCTCTAATTCGCAAAGATATTTAGTTTACTCTGTTGTAGGAATAAAGGCGAAAAACATTCATTTGTATGAACTTCCGGTCCTTGTTTATAACATTTTTAGAATTTTCGATATAACCCCAAAAGTGGGAGTTATATCCCAAAAACCGTTTTTTTGGACTTCGCGGCTTTAAAATTTTTTTTATCTCTCTTACTTGTTAAGCAATTTAAGTTTTTTAAACTGCTTGAGAAAGAAAAGACTTTACCCTTTTTCAAAAAAATTTGATTTTTTTATGGCACAGCAACGCTACTCGTTAACGGCTTTTCGCAAGGGCGTCAGTATTGTGGTGGTTTAAGGCAAAAACTTACAAAAAAAAAGTAATAATAATAATAATTATTATTATTATTATATATATGTACTTCCTTTAAAATTGGTACTATTTTGAAAGTTGGTCCGTATTAGAAAATTGGAACCTATTTTTTTTTTAACTAGTACTTTTTTCAATATTAATAACTTTTTCGGATATGGATACCTTTTTACAATTTTCAAATTTAAAACCTTTTCGTTTTATTATTATTATTGTTATTATGTTATTATTGTTATAATTATAATAATAATAATAATAATAATAATAATAATAATAATAATAATAATAAACATTAATATTTTTTTAAATGAAAATTAAAAAAAAAATACCAAAGTCCTTTAAAATTTGCTAGTATTTAACAACTTCTTCAAAGAAGTCGATTTTCAAAATTATCAAAATGGGTATTTTTATAATTTCTTTTTTTCGAAAAAATAGTGCGCCAATTTAGATATTAGTTTTTAAAAAATTTTCCAAACTTCTAAATTTTGAAATGAGTGGAAAAAATTATTTTTCGTTTTTGTAAGGCATGTGTCGGGTTGTTGTGAGTAAAAACGTAAGAACTAACGTTTTTGTATACATTTTGTGTCTTTTTTAATGCTTTTATAAATTTCAAACACAGACAATCGGTAAGATGAAATCGTGAAGCGAAATGCGTTATCTTTAACATTTTTATAAACATACCGCTCTTCTGGCAAATCTAACACATTTAATGCATCACAAACATTTCTTCAATATATACGTTTGCCGCTAATCCCACTGTCACTAAAATCACTCTCTAAAATGATATGCCACTGTAGGAAACATTATTGTTAATTTAAAAAATATGTTTGCAATTTAGTTTTTGAACTATGTAAATTTATTTTTGTAATATGTTCCGAACACATTTATCAACACAAAATATCAACAATAATATTTTTAAAATAGCAAAAACACAACGTAAAAGAACGTAAGATAGATGAGTACTTTAAAAAAAAAAAAAAAACTCATTTTCTGACGTACTCATCTAGGTACCACTCGCTTGTCTGAATTTTTACATGTCTTGTATAAATAGGCCATTAAACTGTTATCACGTTCATACGCATCTATTATTCGTAATTAAGAATATTGTTATATGAAGATTTTGCTGCATAAACGGTGAGTTAATATTGTATTTGCAAGTTAGTAACTCTTGAAAATTAATCGTGATTAGTGAAACTAATTGCAAATAATGCATACGGCGTTGCTACTTCCAATTACGTTCATAGAATTTTCTATGTCGATAGTTGTATAGTTGTATATTTCTTTATGTAATTTGCGTATGAACAGTGAGTTATTTATTTGTAAATTATTTTTATTTGCAAGTGTTGCTTCCTTAAAAAAAAAATAACAACACTGATAGCTTCTGGTGATTATAAAATTTATATACATATGTTTGTTTTATACAAAAAAAAAAAAAAAAACAACAACAGCAAAACTGAGTCATTGTAATGCTTCTATTGGCAACTAAAAGAAGTTCCAAAACACCTACTTATGAAAGTGGTTTATTGGTAATGAGGCGTCATTATTATTTGCCAACTTTATATTATATAAATAAGTACTCAGTAATATAATAGCACAGTAATATTGCAGTCACGTGGATGAGTTGACTAGAGCTGATGTTGTTAGTTTTTTAGAGTAAAAAGATATTTTATACTAAAAAGTTTTTGTCACTTCGAAAATTAAGTGCGAGATGGTGTGTTGAGTGAGACGTTAGTCATTAAAAACGAATGGTTAATTTGTGTCCAAGTTCTAATCTCACTGACGTACATATTTTTGAGTATCCCTATAGTCTAAAAGAGATGAATTTGTGGACAACTGGAACAAAAATACCTAGTTATTCAGGCAAAAAATATACCTGCTAGCTTACGAGGAAAGCAAAGTTTTTGCTGGGTACATATAAAATATTATGTGTATGTATATATGTATGTATGTATGTATGTATGTATATATGTATATGTATATACAATCAACACCTACTGCTTGATTAAAGGATTGGTGTCAATTGTAAAAATATGCTTACCTGTTGTCTAGACGATTTGTTGCAATTTCGTTAACTTTATATTTTTAGCAAAAAATAATTAAAAACCTGATTTATCAAAAAAATGTATTTTTGAAAGGTTTAAGAAAGTTAGTTAATAGTTTTAATTGAATAAAAAAACAACACTTTAAAACAATTGCTGTTTAAAATAAATATTAAAAAACAACTTTTTGTTTAATTTACAAAAAGCAAACACTGAAAGTCATTGCAATGTTTTTATATATGCTTGAGTGTGTATGTTTTTAATATTTTTTTCAGAATTTTGTCTATAATTCGGTTGTTTATGGACCGATATGGTAAACAAAAATAAAATAAAAAACAAAAATTTTAGGAAAATATTTATGACCAATTTATAAAATTCGTAGCTTAAACAGGGGCTTAAAAAAAGCCAAAACTGCATTTTGCCTGATATCTCGGTTATTGCTGGACCGATTTAATTCATTTCTTCAGCATAAACATTCAGAAAAAAAATTACAAATCTTCTTTGCAAAAACGAAATCCTTAGTTTATATAGACGGTTAAAAACAGCTTTCTGACATATATCTGCCATTTATTAATCGATTTTGCTGAATTTCAATAGTAAAATTTCAAGCGACAAACGGACGGATATCATCTTGTTGAAATAATTAATATTTTTTGCTTTTCGATGAAAATTATGGCAATTACAAACGTAGGAATAAACTTATAAAACTTATAAACATTACACCTGCGGTGAAGTTCATAAAAAAAAAACAAGTGAGAATCAGCATTACTGTTTGAAGACTTTAGTCACCAATTGTCCCTTTTTCAATCACCTGGCCACTTTTTTGGCCCCTTTTTTATAGTGGAACAAAATGAAGACTTTTAAAGACTATGTATTAAATGTCGAGAAACTATATTGTTAGAAATATCTTGACCCATTACGTATTAACTCCAACGAAGAAATTAATTATTTTGAGATTGTTTCACAGTATAATGATGTAAAGAAAGACGTCGAATAATTTATAAATGAACTTAAACTGTTAAAAACTAAAGCTAATGATAAAGTTTATAAGCAACTATTAAAACATCAAATAACGAATATTTTTGGATTGAATTGGGATAATAAAAAAAATAGATTTTATATTACATACCAATGCCTCGGTGAAATGTCTTATTTTCCAAATTATCACTAATGAAAAATAATTTGTCCAACAGACTTAAGACCAATATTTGTGAATCCATGCTTTCAGTCCTAAATTTGTTAGACGGAAATTTGTATGTTTGGAGTCCGAGTAAAGACCTCGTACAAAAGTACAGAAGTTCAATTAATTTTATGTTAACTATTTTTATGAACAAGTCTTTATTTTATGTTTTTATCAAATAAGCAAATTTTAAGAAGATTTTTAAGTATTGAGGTAGTTGGGCTTATTTTCAAAAAATCTCCTTATTAGGCCACTTTATTTTTTGAAATCCCCTTTTTTAAAAATTCTTAACGGTAACGCTGGTGAAAATATCATATTCGGCATGGCCAAATTTGTTTACCCACCATCGGCAACTTTTTGTGTCACCCTATTTAAAATTTTATCTTATATGGGCGTTGGGAGTTAAAGTGAGCGGATCAAGCTCATTTTTGGTTTCCAAGTTAACATCGCTGCTTGTACAGAAGTTTAATTAATTTTATGTTAACTATTTTTATGAACAAGTCTTTATTTTACGTTTTTATCAAATAAGCAAATTTTAAGAAGATTTTTAAGTATTGAGGTAGTTGGGCTTATTTTCAAAAAATCTCCTTATTAGGCCACTTTATTTTTTGAAATCCCCTTTTTTAAAAATTCTTAACGGTAACGCTGGTGAAAATATCATATTCGGCATGGCCAAATTTGTTTACCCACCATCGGCAACTTTTTGTGTCACCCTATTTAAAATTTTATCTTATATGGGAGTTGGGAGTTAAAGTGAGCGGATCAAGCTCATTTTTGGTTTCCAAGTTAACATCGCTGCTTGTACAGAAGTTTAATTAATTTTATGTTAAATATTTTTATGAACAAGTCTTTATTTTATGTTTTTATCAAATAAGCAAATTTTAAGAAGTTTTTTGAGTATAGAGGTAGTTGGGCTTATTTTCAAAAAATCTCCTTATTAGGCCACTTTATTTTTTGAAATCCAGTTTTTAAAAAATTCTTAACGGTAACGCTGGTGAAAATATCATATTCGGCTTGGCCGAATTTGTTTACCCACCATCGGCAACTTTTTGTGTCACCCTATTTAAAATTTTATCTTATATGGGAGTTGGGAGTTAAAGTGAGCGGATCAAGCTCATTTTTGGTTTCCAAGTTAACATCGCTGCTTGAATTAATTTTATAAAACTTCGTTGTGGTACATGTTTTTGTTAAGGAGACATCGGCGGAAATGTATAAACTGTAGTCATAACGGACACCCTGTATTTCTACCATTTGGCCCATAACTTTTTTTTTGTTTATGGACCGATACCAAATAAATCTTATATAAGAAAAATTCTTGAGCCTAATTTGATGCCCCTAGGTAGTCCGCCCTGAGTCCTGGTTTAAACAAACAGACGGACGTACATAGCAAGATCGACTAAGAATTGCACCAGTATCCAGAATATATATTTTATGTGATCTTAAATTTATATTTTTTCCACATATTACACAAGGAAAGCAAAAGGATGGTAGGTATAAAAATTAGGGTAAAAGAGGGAGCATTTAGCACTTTTTTTGATTAAAGGGTTCTATTCTCATAATTGTAGACGATATTTGTGAACTTTATTTTGTCTTTAAAAGTTCGACATGTTGGCTATAATTTAAGCTTATTCGATCCTAACTAGCTCTCCTTTAAGAAAATTTATTTTATGATTTTCTAAAGTGACCGGAATAAAATTATGTATTATCAGATATTTCTGAATGCTGAAATGAAATCTAAAATAGGTTAAATGAAAACGCTACGGTGATAATGAAAAGGGAACTTTTGTAAAATTGTTTATACTCGTAGAAAGTATATCTATTTTAAAACTAAAACCTATAGCATAAAAGAAAACAGTTCAATAAGTGGTATAAGTGGTATAAGAATACCTTAAAATTTCAACTTTATTGATCTTTTTTTTTTGACATGAATTATTTTATTTTATTTCACATGTATTATACGTGTATAATATAACCGTAAACAAAAATAGTATAAGTATACTTCTAAGATTTCGTATCTGTAGGCTATAAGAGATACTTAAATTGATTTCCTTTCATAACTCAATACACAATACCAATACATAACCCTTAAACTTAATGTTTGTTTACAATTTCAATTTCAATCTTCAATTTATAAATTTCTTTAGAAAACAATTTATTTACTATCATTTCCAACCATACGTTAATACATCAAATGTGTAAATAAAATGCTTAAGGTGTACATTGTTTATTGCAACAATAATTTACCTTTTTTTGTGGTCCTTTCCTAAAAATTTATTATACTTTTGTTCATATTCTTTCCAATAACATTTTAAGTTTTATAAACAAATACAAATACAAAAAAAAAAAAAAAAAAAAAAATCCAAATCTTAGAAGGAAATACGAAAACATGCTAACAAATATTTGTGCTTAAAAAAAAAATTATAATCTTTTATGTTCGACATAAAGTTGTTTTTTTTTATAAGAAATCCCTTTCCAGTTTGAGCAACCTTCATGTTGTCGTCTTTTTAAGTACAATTTAAAATTCTTGTTTATAAACTTGAAAAACATTTAGCCATTTGAGACTTTATGGATTTTCTAAATTTGAGTTATTTGTAGGAAATTAATTTTGTATTATATACTTTTATAAAGTTTGTTATTTTTTATTATAAGAGCATTATATGTTATTTTTTAAGCAATCTGTTAAAGTATTTTGTTTTTTGTTAATTCTGTTATATTGTTCGGTTTCATAGACAAATAATGATATAAGGGAATGGAAATTGCATGCTTCCAAAGGAAGTTAAATGTACTTGAAGTTAAAAGAATAATAATAATACAATCTTTTAAGGTTTGCTATAGGGTTTAATTTATAATTATGAATTTTATTTATTTTTTCTTATTCAGATATATCTAAGGTTTATTGAAGACTGTCTGGTATTTGTCAGTGAAGTAGAAATTTCAGATTTTTTATTTTGTCACTATTTCTTTTTTTAATTTTTTTGAAATGACAAACTTTTTTTGCTTCCTTTTTGACTATAAATTCTTGGGATTTTATAACTACGAATTCTTTTTGCTGAAGACTCTTGACATTACACAGTGGGGCCTAGGGCTATAACTTTTTCACACTTTTTGCAAATATCAAAGACGGCATAGTATAGTCGTGTATAACGTTAAAAGTTATTTATAAAAAAATATAATAATTTTTTCGGATACTTAAAAAAGTTCTCGCAGGGATCGGGTTGAAGTTTGAAAACAACTATTTTTAACTCACGGAAATTTTAAAAAATATACAACTGATATTTGTATATATTCCTATCACTTAAATGCTATTTTGAAATTTATCCACTGCTTTAGATTTAAAAATTTTCATACGGTTTACAATTCATCGCGGTTCAAAATTCGTTATATGTAAAAACCTGAGTAAAATACCTTATGCTTATATATGGAAGTTTTATTTCAAAATTTATAGGGAAAACTCGCAAAAAATCCAGGTCATAAACAAGAAATTTAAATTTGGAAGTTAACTAACCTTTAAATTATAAGAGATGATTTAGTACACTACACTCGGTTTTTCTTTGTCTTATTTATATATTTAATATATTTGTTACAAGCTCTGATATATTTTTACTCTCGAGGTGCTCAACTTTGGCCCATTTTGGTGCCGTTCTTGCTCATGCTACACACTGCAGCCAACAATATTCTGAAAGCCTAAATTCTCCTCTATCGATGTTCCTAGCTTAATCGAAATCGGTTCAGCGGTTTAAAAGATCCAGACTTATTACCATTTATTTTGCGAATGGCCCCACTGTACATTGTAAGTACTCGTATTTGACTTGTATATTTTATAAATGGTTTTTAACTTAATAAATTTTTTCTTTTATATTTTTCCTTCACTTTCTCTTTGTATTTGTTATTATCATCTGTCTAACAAATAGAACAAATTCTTTATTTTTGTTGTCGCTTAGTTGGATTTTGCAATCAATGTATAATTGTATTATTGAGCTTAAATTCACTTTCAAGTGTTGGGTTCTTAGCGTAACAATTGTCATTCCTCTAGCTAAAATCTCTTATATATCAACTTGTAAATAAATATTCAAAAGAGTGAACACAGTAGGATAATAGGGGATTTTTCTTAAAAAAAAATTTTAATTACAATTTAATTATTTAGCTGTCTAAAATATACAAAAATGATAAAAATTTTAAAGAATTTAACTGTGTGTTGAAGTCATATTTCCTTGTCTTAAAAACAATCTTGATAAATTTTTGTTTATTGGACAATGTAATTAAGGTCTAAAATACATATATCGCTATTAAATATTAACAAAATCAGTTATAAAATAGTGGAGATATCAGGCAATAAACTCTTGTACTTAAAGACATTCAATAGTAACTTAAATTTGAAAATATATTTATTCTTTATATATTTCATTTCTTCATGACACTACTGTTCAAGTACATATGTACTCAAATATTCAAACAGAATATTTCTTTTCATAAAGAATCTTTTTGATTTCAATTCAAAAATATATCTTGACTTATTTACATGCAGTCATTGTATTTCAATTGATATTCTGTTAACAAAGAAAATAAACACACATTTATATTGTGTATATTAAAAAAAGCTGCCCTACAGTTTTTGGGAATTTTAATAAAAATTTGTTATCAAAAAGATATGTTAAAAAATACGAAATATGTGTATGAAATGAAGATCTACATTTGATCTGCAAACAAAATTTTATATTTTATTTCAATACTTTTTTTAAAAGAACCTTTAAATTTTTAAGTTTTAAGGTTGTTCTAAATTTTCTTTTCTTATATTCATTTTACGAGTACATCTGTTTTGTTTAATTTTCCTTTTAAACTATTAAAATTCAGAGTATAAGAAAAAATTTATAAAGGATTTTTATTAAGTATCCCCTAGTTAATATTAATCATACGCAAACTGGTACAAAATTATCCATTAATTAATATTAATCATACGCAATCTGTTACAAAATTTTATATTTTTGAGATAAATTAAAGACTGTAAAATAATTCTATGAATTAAAATCGTTTTATGAAAAAAATTGAATAAATATAATAGAAACAATAATAAGAAAATATTTTAAAAAGGGGTTTATTTGAAAAATATAATATCAGAATGTCCCAAAAAATTGCTTGATTGAAATTTTGATGTAGAAGGAACACTCAATTGATGCGTTATCACAATATTTGTAGTTTTAAACCTGTTAAGGAAAAAATATTTTTACATGATTTTCCCATGAGATTTTGTTCCTCGAGAGAACTTCTGCTTTATGATAGACTATAATTTCTACTATTCAATATTTTATTTTTATTTTATCTATTTAGCAAAAATACTTCAAAATTGTTTCCATAATATTCTAATATTATCTCTTATGAACAGAAATTTCCGCGATAGAAATTGTTTAATACTAGGGATGATATTTATGTACTCAATATTATCATTATCATTAAATATGATACTTTTAAGGTCTAACGTTCTCAGCAATTTTTTTATATGAAGGCTATTTCTGTTTCCAAGAGTTATTTAAAAAGTTGTGTTCGTAAAAAAATTTCATTTTATAATAAAACATTTTTATAAAATGGTGTTCTATAACTTTCAATGTGAATTAATTGAGAAATAATATGTTTTTAAACTCTAAACTCAACCCCTAGAAATAAAGATCCATAGAGTCCTACCTTATGTTGTTGCTAGATGAAATCTAACCATGGGCACTGTTGCCTCCAGAATGAATTGTGTGAAGGCCTTCAAAAAAGAGTTGTGTTGCTAAAAAACGCTGATGCTAGGCATGCATTGATTATGCAAATTCAACATATGACATTCGTAAGATCGAAAAATTCCTGGGAAATAATTCCACTAAAAAGTATTCAGTATAAGTATCCCAGCATTTAGAAGTTTTTCTTTTTTAATTAAAGTTTTTCTTTTTAATTAAAAATCCTTTAAAAAATATGCACTTTAATTTTTGTAAGGAAAGAGGGAAAAAAATTCAGTCTATGTTCTTGGCAACGTGCCTATGAGAATGCTATGGATGATGAAATTTACATCTCTGCCTATGATTCTGAAATAAAAGATCTGTCATCAGTATTACTCCTTCAAAGTTTGCCAAACCCAAATAAAAATTGCACCTATTCGAAGCTTTTAATATCAAACGATCGCTTGTTTCTTAAGAAATCCAGAAACTTTGGTAGTATACGTTTGGAATATCAAAGTTCTATTAGTTGTTAATGGTATGCAATCCTTTGTTTGCCAAAAGTCTTTCAAGAAATAAGGAAAATTAACTTCCGAACTCAGATCATTCTTCACTGTGATAATTCAAGCTTTTATGTATTCTTTAAAATAATCGATATTATCAGCGTGAACATTGAATTGAAGGGTTATCCAATAACTTCATTGCATTACCCAACTTAGAAAATCAATAATGGTAACAAAAGTACATGTTTTTGAGATGTTTCAATATCAAAGTGAAAAAACTGCTTTAGACTTGTTTCAAATCTATCAGAAAGGATATTGACCATCATGAATACTACTCTAGTAAATAATAATTTCATTCTGGAAAAGAAAAATTATCGCTTTATATGTTTTTTTTGCAAACTATAAAAGGCACCTCTCGTATTTCTTTATAACAAGCCTAAAATTAAGAATTTGTTGATACCCATCTTGTGGCAAAACTCGTAACTTTTATTGGACTAAATATGCTAGGCCCTTGATTTTAAATCGCTGGTAAGAAACTGAAGATCTATTTTTAAAATTCTTCTAATCTTTTTCTTGTATTGTGCTCAGAAATATGCATCGTTTAAACGATCTTACTACAAAACTTTTTTCAATGGGATATTCAAACATACCGGCAAAAACTATAGCAGATGGTAAAATAATAACTGCCCAGCAAAAAAAAAAAAAAAAAAAAAAAAAAACAAAAAAAAATAATAAAATAAAAAAGAACATCGAATGATGTCAATAAGATTCTGAACTTGTGATCCCGAAGTAGTGCAAATTTGGATCATTTCCAATGAATTTAACATAGACTTGATGTTCTCTTTTCTGATACCCATTCAATGAGTTGGAAGTAATGTTCACTATATTATCTTAAATTGATTTCTTATGTAGTTTTTATCAATTCAAGAAAATTATTTTTAATTTTCATATAAAATCAATCTGATGTTTTATCCTATTTTGCTTTTGGGTCCAATTCAATGCTATCGAAAACGATCATATATAACCAAAGTTCCTTAAATTGCTATTGCCAATAAGTTTACACCATATTACTCATATATTTAGCAAAATTATTACTTCTAGTTCATATTCTAGGTTATAGAAATATGCCCTGATTATTCCTATACTAAACTCGAAAGAGTTTCGTCCTATTGCAATCCTGCTGTATCTTTCAAAAGTATTCGAACTTATAATACAATGGCAAATAATTAGTTATTTGGATATATATTACCTCCTTAATGTCATAGCATGGCAGTGTTATAGACCTAATAAACGTATCGAAAGACATAAGGTCTCAGCTGGATAAAGGTCTCGTCACGTTCCTTACTCTGCTCGATTATTCTGAAGCAAAGCCTTTAATTTTGTTAACCATAACATTGTTTGCAGTTAACTTAGATATACGTTTAATTTCTCAAGCTCTGCCACTTCTCTAATGGCTACATATCTGTCAGCCCCTTTACTTGTGAAAAATGGCTTTCCTCAGGGCTCTGTCCTCAGACTATTACTTTTTGCGCTTTACATTAATGACCTTCCACTAAGCGGCTGATGTTCAGTTGTACTGCCAAAAGAACCAAATTATTGATTTCGTATTAAGACTGAATATGGACCTATATACCGTATATATATAGGCCACTGCTAATGGACTACATCTTAACCCCAAAATATCTAAATGTGTGCTTATAACAAGAAAGTCTCAATATTTGCTAGTTAATAATTTACTTCTGCTAAATTACAGTTGAAGCGGCTAAGAGCCTTAGTTCTTAAAATGAAACTCACATATAAATGCTGCCACTGGAAGTACTTTCGCCATCTTGAGCACATTATATCCGACCCAATATATAAGGTCCAAACATATTCGAGAACTCCTAACAAAAACCTACATCATGCCTAAAATTCTTTATGGTTGTGAAATCTTTGCAAATAGTGATTCTATTAGCCAGAACAAGCCTAAAATGCCATACTGTGGTATGTATATTGCGCAGAAAGATATGATGACCCATTCCGGTTTTATAAATCATTATATGAGGTCAACATAATGAAGCTAAGGTCTCTGGTTATACTGTATAAAATTATCTATATCAAAGAACCAAATTATTTATATAATCGTATACGATTTGCCACATCAAATAGAGGAATGAACATGATATTACCTCGACATTGCAGTTTAATACACTGCCTGCCACTTGAATAAGGAATCACATTTTTTTTTTTAACTTTAATTAAGTATATCTCCTAAACTAAAGTTCAGAAAAAAATAATTTTTTGCGCAATCAAATTTCAAAATGTTGGCTTTAGTTTCCTGAAGAAATAAAAAATATACATATTTTGTTATACTAAAATTATGCATTTATTTAAAGACATGTATTTCTGTGGTACTATTTCATGTGTCACTTGAATAAGGAATTATTTTAATATTAATCAGGAACGCTATGATTTGAATTTCTCTCAATATAAACGGCTAGAGAATTTTTAATTTGATAGTTTTTAAATAGTTTTTATTCAAAATGGAACGTGGTAAGGCTCTTAATAACTCTGAAAGGGAAAAAAATTCTAATTTTGAAATTTCAGGGTCAGAAAGAAACAAATAGCCAAAAACATTAATAGAGGAAAGAAAGTTGTGTACAATTATTTAAATAACGTGGAAAGATATAGAAAAGACATGAAAGGGCGGAAGAAAATGGCAAAAACTCCAAAAGAAAGACGCAAAATTCTTAGACATGCATAAAATTATTCTACATCGGTATCAAAAATACGTGAAAAAAGTGGAGTCAGTGCCAGTCTAAGAATAGTGCAACATATTTTAAAGTCGTACACATACATAGTCCGACGAAAACTGAAAAAAACACCACTTAATAAAAAACGCAAATCACAACGTCTACAGTTTGCCAAAAATACAATGACATGGTCCGGCAAATGGTTTAAAGTTATATTTTCCGATGAAAAAAAGTTTAATATTGATGGTCCCGACGGGTATAACTATTACTTCCATAACCTAAATAAGGAAGAATTATTTTTGAGCCGCAGACACAGCCCGGAGGGTGGAAAAATGGTATGGGGGTGCCATTTCGTATTATGGTACTATAGAATTGGTTTTTATATCCAATAAAATGACTGCAACGACTTAAAAAAACATTTTGGAGGAAGCATTTCCAAAATTTTATGATTTCTTTGGACCCATACCTTGGTCGTATCAACACGACAACGCTCCGAATCATACCGCCAGAGTAGTAAAACAATGGATAATAGAACAAGGTGTTAAACTTTTGGTTTGGCCCCCATATTCACCAGATCTGAATCCAATGGAAAATGTCTGGGGTTGGCTTGTAAGAAAAGTTTATGAAGGAGGAAAACAATTTGAGATGATAGAATCCTTAAAGGATGCAATAAAGGAATCATGGAGTTAAATTTCGCTAAATTACTTAGAGTCATTATACAAGTCGGTGCCAAATCGCATTTTTGAGGTTAATCTAAAAATGGTGTCATTACTCATTACTAATTGAATGCTAGAAGATAACAACTTTCATTTTTATAACCTACAATTTAAAAATAAATTACATTTTGCTCAGTTTTAAAATATTCCTTATTCAAGTGACACACGAAAAAGTACCACAGAAATACATGTCTTTAAATAAATGCATAATTTTAGTATAACAAAATATGTGTATTTTTGATTTCTTCAGGAAACTAAAACCAACACTTTGAAATTTGGTTGCGCAAAAAATTATTTTTTACTGAACTTTAGTTTAGGAGATATACTTAATTAAAGTTAAAAAATGTGATTCCTTATTTACTCCCCAACATCCAAATCATCGGCAGTGTATTGCAGTTTAAACAAAAATTATTTCATGTTTTTAGTTAAATGTTCAAATTAAATAAAATTGTTATGCTATATAGTTTTATGCTTCATTCAAAGTTATTATGCTGTTATGTAATTGTAAATATTCGTAAAATTTGTGGCGTGATAATATCATATAATGTAATTAAAAAGATTTTTGTCTTGTTGTATGTGAAATCAATAAATTAATGAATATATAAATAACATAAATGTATATTTTTTTTTTTTATAAAAAATATGCATAAAAATATTTTTCATTTGATTAAAACAGTATTTATTTATTTATATCAGAAAAATTTATCTGAATAGCTTTTTAATAACATCTTTGAATGATGTTTATATAACTTCTTAAGCACAAGAAACCGTACACTTAATGAAACTTTGGAAGTAATGAAAATGTACTTCCTTAAAAATGACTGCTATTTATTTTTGCTGGGTGGGGTTGTAAATTTAATATTCGTATAATAATTTCACATTCACAGAATGAATTATTTGATTAAGTTTTTCAATTAAATTGTTATTTCATTTTAAATTGAAACTTATAGAAGATTTCCAACCGCCTAGACTCTACTAAAAAAAATATACAGTATCCAGTAATGCAGATTATAAAATGAGGTGGCAAAAATGAAGTGAATATAAAATTATTCGGTAAGTTTAAGTTTTAAAGATTTGATAGGAATCTATAAATCATATAATAATATTGCTTCTTTGTTATATTAAATTGCTTTTTGGAATAATAATTATGTATGAAGGGTAAGTTTATAGCAATTACTTTAGCAATTTTTCTTCTTTGCTTATTTTTTTAAATGTCGTCCCTAGGTTGTAAAGTCTACTTCAGATCAATTTGTTGGAGCGTTCCATTGAGTTGAAATTAAGTATAAGTATGTAATAAATATATTTATAACACACGCCCACAGACACATAACACACATTCAATATACTACATATATACATACATGTATACATAAATACATACATACATATATACATATATTACGCTGACGATACCCAATACATTTACAGCGAAAATGACAACCGACAATATTTTCAATATTAGTTTTCTTATTAAAATCAATAATTTGAAATTATTCATATCACGTGTCAAAAAGAGAGTAACAAATAACTTGTCAGATTTCAAACATAAGTTTTGCATTATTTTAAAAGGTGCAAGCAATCACAATAATGCTTACCCCACAAAGTTTTGTATTCTGCACATAAGTTATTTTCGCATTTATGATTCGTCTTTATTTACCTACTTTATTATAAATAAATTTTTACATAAATATTTGTAGTAATAAAATAAAACAAATAAATAAAAAATAAATAATTTGGATAAAATTCGTATATTATTATATAAGAGAAATATTTCGGAGCCATAGTAGAGATTTAATTAATTTTGGAATCAAATTAATAAATCCTTTAGTTGACCTTAAATAAAATTTTGATTATAATTCTTATTGAATCGATTAAAACAATTAATTGAATATTAAACGAAAATCAATTATTTTCAGTTAATTGATATTATCATTTTGGTGATTGGAGCAAAATCAATAAAAAAATTAATTATTGTAATCAATTTCGTAATTGAAGTCCATTTTTATTTTTATCTGTTTATATTTTGTTTAATTTTCTTTTTAAATTATTAAAATCTATGTTATAGGAAAAAGGTTATAAAGGATTTTTTTTTAAATCTCCTAATTAATTCTACCGTACATACCCAAAAAGATTAACGTTAGTCAATACCCAGGGTACGTGGGTATCTACATAGAAAAAATTGTTCGTTAATATTTTTCTAACAATTAATTTCTTATTTAATTTTTTTTTTTAAATTCATTAAATTATTAATTAATATAATTAGCATTTTACATTGGTAAAATTTTTTTTCACAAACATTGACAGTTTAAAAATAAATTTAAACAAAAAGAAAAATGTTTGAAAATTTATATTTAAACTTTGCAATTAAATTAAACTTTTTGTAAATTTCTTGGGATTCATTGAGACATCCTTAAGAAAAATAATGTGTAGTGCAGTTTATAAAGATGATTTTGTATTTCAGAAGGTGACTTAATAGAAATTTTGCTAACTATTCGGATGTTCTTATTAAGTGTTCCGGCATCTTTATAGATGTTCCCGTCGATAAAAAAATCAATGACCTTATTTATATAAAAACGACATTTTATATTAGGATTTTTTTTGTGACTTTACTTTTATGTAAAAGGTAAGAATACTTTGATTATCTTCCACAACCTTTCAAGGAAACTTATTTGTATTTATTGATACGTTACCGTCTAGGCAAAAAGGAACAGCTTTATATCTTCCATATTTCAACGTTTTGTTATGAAAAATTTTACTGAATCTTATAGTGAAAAAAAAAAAATATTATTAAATTTAGTTTTAAAATCACATACTCGCTGATACAAATATTCAGTACATACCTTATTACTGATAGCATATACCGTTATAAAGAGATTATTATGAGTGGACTTTATAAGGGCCCTACAGTCAATACGATATTGCTATTAATATGTGATTTACTCACCTTGAAAAGATTTTGGAAAATAGGGTTTATATAGGCGGTATGATCAACTATGGATAGATTATTATAAAATTAGGTAGTACGATATTTGTTCATTTATATCAAAATATATTTTGAAGTAAGAATTTCTTAATTCAAAATTAGTTTGAAAACTTTATTTTGTTCGTTACCAACATCAGTACAAATGTATAATATACTTACATATATATTTGTTACAAATGTTATATGTATTGTCTTTTGTATGTAATTATATAATAAATAATTCATATTTTATAACATATTAGTTACACATGTCATTAAGATACACAACCTATCAATACAAATTGGTTAAATAATATTTATAATTTGAGCTTAAAGCTTATGGAGATATTGTTCATACTTATATATTTAATTTTATAATTTGTATACATAAGTTAAATTATTAAACAAATAAATATTTATAACTTTGAAATAAATAATTCTACTGAAACTTGCATTTTTTTTATTGGAAAAATATTTTTAAATAAAGGTAAATTATTAGTTAGTTTAGACAACTAATACTTTAGTTACTAAAAGCAAAAATTCAATCATAAGTGTAATTAATTTATTTATAAAAATTAATTGAAATTTATGACAAAACTTAATTATTTTCAGTTAATTAATATTATCATTTTGATAATTGAAGCAAAAATAAACAAAATTTTAATTAAGCAATTTTAAATAAGCAATTTCGTAATTGAATTCCATTTTTATTTTTTCCTATGTTAGTGTATTTTTCATAGATTTTGTACAAAAAATTTACAATTTTATGTAATTATTTATTAAGATTATTTAATTAGTTATAAAACTAAAAGCAAACTTATAAAAACACGTAGAAAAAATTTCTTTAAGAATGTTCACGAAGTGCCTTCGCCTGCCTCTCTGTCCATATTCAAATTTTAAGGTAACTGCAAGTCTTAATTTTTCAGATAATTGGATGAAATATGGCTTTATATGATGCAAGAAGAAATTTTGTTCAAATTATTTGACAATGGTTAATTATTATAACATAGCACCCATAAAAATTTTCTCCAAGAATAAGGTTTCGACGCTCATAAATTTTGTAAATATTACATATTTCACAACATATCCTCCATTTAATTTTACAAAGTAATTTTTATAAACGCAAAAAACACAACATAAAAATTTTTGAGGTTCGTTCCTCAAATATCCATAGCTGCCATATAAGGTCCACTTCCGAATATCATTAAAAAGTGCAAAAATTAGTATTGGTTATTTGTACATGCAAGCAGAGAAAAAATATAGTTGTGGTGACCATAATCTAAGAGCAACATATTAATTAAAGCAGTATGTGGTAACAGCAATAATAGAAATTATTATAACTAATAGTTATTATGATTCCATTTTATCATATTGTGTTCGATTTTATATTTACTTTTTCAAGTTATGATTCTAGCTTTACATATAATTGAACAAACTTTTTACATCTTTATGCCATTCTATCAGACTACGATTTGATATTATATTATTATTGTTTTTTTAACTAAACCATATATTTATTTAATCAATATCTTGTACTACTTCAATTACACCGAGTGTAACCAAACCTTGCCTATTTACATTTATTCATATATAAACTAAATGAGAATTACAATGAACTTGGAAAATAAACATTAAAAACAAAATATATTTAAAAACAAACAAGTTATGAATTTTTCCACTAAGTTTATGAAATGGATATGTATTATGTTTATTTGAAAAAATAATAATGGTTTAAAAACGGAATATGGTTTATGAACATGGTAAAAGACTGAAAATATTTAATAGTAAAAATAATGGTATTTTGCATATTAATAAAATTTTGTTTATGATAAAAATATTTAAAAATATATAATTTTTGCAAACAACCATATTAGCATTTTTATTGAGTGTAAACATTAAATGATAAAATTTAAAGAAAAACATTGTTATCATGAGAACATAATATTGTTGAGAACATAATATTGAAGATTCTAAAAAGTATAAATTGTAATTTCAAACTTTACAGTAAGACCTGATTCCAGAATAAAGCACAGCTTTCATATAAGAAGCCCTCCAAAAATTGGTCAAGCCCGACTATAACCTTATTACAATACCAAAGAATGTTGTTAGTGATGACACTTTCTTGATCCGCAAGTGAGTACAGGTTCTGTATGAGATCCTTTCTGAAAATTGTTTAAGTCTGGCTATAAATTTTTTTACAATTATAAATAATATTGTCGGTTATGGTACAGCTTCCTTTCAAGTTTGGAGCTACATTACTGAAAGTTTCGTGACCTGACGCGAATAGCGGAAATAATATTAACAGCTTTACGCTTTGTGTAATATTTTGGATTAGAAATGTTGGACATTTTTTAGATTTTATAAAACTAAAAACAATTCATGAAAACAATGAAAACGCAACCAATATTGAAGGTTGTAAAAATGCCTGAAATGTGCGCCATTATAGTTCCAATCATAAAGACTGACGCAAAATATTGATAATGAGATAGATTTGTAAGTTGTCATATATTATCTTTTATCCCTGTTTTTGTAGTTCAATAGCTTACTTAGTTCAATAGCTTACTTAGAAAAGTTAATTGTAATGCAAAACACATTAAAATATTGAAACGAGGTACCCTGGGTATTGACACCGGTAGGTGTCAAATTTTAAGTCATTTTATATATAGAACAAGTCAACAAAATTGAGGTTTCTTCAGTTTCTAAGCTTTAGAAACATCTAAATCGCGAATATTTAAAGTTTCGTGACTATATCTTCATTATTAAAGCAATACAAGCATTTTAAAATAAAAAAAGGTACACGGCGTACCAGACTATGTACCGTGCGTTTAATATTAATCATACGCCTCATAATACGAAATTATTATTTTTTAAATAAATTGAAAACAATGCAAAAAATTAATGAAATAAAATAAATTATTTTTCACAGAAAATAGTAGAAAATTTAACTAAACTTTTTAAATAAATCTTTGTAAAAATTTAAAAAAAATTTCGTTTTTCGGCAAAAATTGCTATTTTTGAGACCTAAGGTGTGCGTTCAAATAAAATATAACATGTTTTTCTTTTTTTTAGCTAAAATATGAACGGCATAAGTTAGGATTAAAACTAAGTCAGCTACTTGTATCATTTCTTGTCTAGATTTTTCTGATATATCATTTTGTATAAATAATTAATTGCAAACTAGATTATTTTTTTTTCTTAGCTATGATTTCTGAAAAAAATTTTAAAGTACTTTTATGAAAATTTTCGTGGTATCTCTCTGTAAGAATATAAAATGCATAATCATAATTGAGCACTACTGGAGCCTTCTTAAATTTACTTTTAACTTGTATCAAATTCCTTTACAATTGCCAAAATTCTGGATAGTTGAAATAATTAATACTATGTAACACTAATATAATATTTCCAATTCTGGGTGCTGCTACTGTTACGACAAAATTCTAAATTTGGCCCGAAAATTTTAAAAACACTACTATGTATTATGAGTATTATCAATGTCTTTTTATAACACTCTTTGTTCGAGTTTAGTCAGACTAAATAAGCAAAACAATCTTATATCTAGTCGCATTTTGAGTAAACTTGTCATACGGCAAATTTGCTTTGGAAATTTTTATTATTTTTAGTTCGTTACTATTCAGGACCATTTTATCAATTATTCGGTCTACAAAATCTGTACCTTGGAATATGATGAAAGTCACCAATAATGTACGTATGTTTTCCAGGCTAATAAAAAATATTGAAAATATTTTTATTTTTTTAATTATTGAAGAGTTTTGATTATTTTTTTTTAATTTTGATTGACTAAAGCTTAGGCATAGCTTTAGAATGTCTTAACTTGATTTGGAAGAAATGAAAACAATGTGCCATTAAGCCGCCGAATATGTTTGGCATAGGTCTTAAGAGTTTCTATAATTTTTGGGCTTGGAATTCATTCTTGTGAATCTTTCTTTATCTGGATCAAATTTCATCTCATTCCTTAGGTACTTATTTAGCTTTTTTGTTACCATGAAATGTAATGCTTGTTTCAAAATTTACTTAATCAACATTTTTCTAGTAAGGAAAAAAAATAAATAAATAACTAAAATAAAATAAAAAAGAACTCAAATTTTATTTTATAAGTAAAAGTTATATTATGCTTTATTCGAACGCACACTTTAGCTAGATTACATTAAGACATTGAGGTAGAAAAACTAATACCCTTTGGTTTTAAAAAGAACAAATGGTTCTTAAATGTTCAACATTTGTAAAAATTCCCATCATTGGCATTAGCAAATCTTTAGCTGAAGTATATGTATACTTTCAACTCGCACTGTCATAAGCAGGGATATTGTTTGCATATTTCTTCTTTTCCATTGCCATAAAACTGTATTTACTAAATATACATATTTTTACATACAATATGTTGACATGTAATATTAAAGAATTAAAAAAAAAAATAAAATTTGCATTTTATTTAAACAGGCAGCAAAATTTGAATAAAATGTTGCCAGACAAAAATTAAAAATATGTTACATAAAATAAATTAAAATAAAAATAAATATATTAAAAATATACAAATTAAGTTAAAAATAATATAATATTAATACAAGAAGAAAAAAAAAAAAAATGCTATACATAATATTCCTGACAAACTTATTTCGATTAAAATTTAAATTAAAACCTCAGAAAGTAAAACACAACTGTGAACATTAGGATGGTACAAAATTCCCATTTGTGAGCTATATTTAAATGTATCTAAAATTATAAAATGGGATGTCATTTATAACAACCAAATTTCAATTTCCTGCAACGATTGGCATAGGATGCTACACAGTAATTTAAGTCGATAATTCTAGAACAAATCTTAAAATTTTTTTCTCACCAATATTAATGACATATACATCAGACAATAGCTAAAGAAAAAAAGTAAAAGTAAAACTTTACTAAAAAATTTTATATAAAATATCTTTTTACGTTCATATTCAATTTTCTGGAAAAATTACCAAATACGGGTATAATAATGTATATATTATAAATTTGTTGAGAAAAAAATTATTTAAGATTTGCTCTGGAATTATTAACTTAAATAGCTGTATAGTTTAAATTTTGCAAATTTGTTTTAAATGATGTCCCCTTTCATAATTTTAGGTACGTTTAAATACGTGTGATATACTTTGGGTTTCTTCATGCAATATTGGACCACCCTCATGAACATCCACTAACATTTACTAAATTAAACAGCCCCAAAGTCTTCAGTATTTCAGATTAATATTTAAATATCCAAACCATAACAATTCCACATAAAATTTTGCTTACAACTAAATAATAAAAAAGCTCTTTATTAAGGCTTAAGTAGATGAATGGTTAATGACACTTGTTGCAATTACTTGTACTTACTTGCTGGTAAAGGCAAACAATGGAATATATAAACGAGTGAATGTGCTTGTTTGTGTTAATATATATTTCCATGTGAATGAATGAATGAATGTTTATTCGATCTATAACATCATCATTATTTCTATCATCGTCTTTGTCTGGTTATTTATTAAACGAGCTTGAACTGGTTTGGGTGTTTATTCATCTCTTATGTTGATAGAATGTTATAAAGTTATATAGTTAATTATAATATTTTATTTTATAAATATTTATGTACATTAGATTGCACAAAGATTTAGCTACTTTTGAATTTTGACTGTAATTTTCCCAAGAATTGTTAACGGGGTTTTAAAAATTGTGTGAAATATTAGTGAAATTGAATATTTGTAACCCGTGTAGTATCGGACCTGAAGTTTGTATGGTTTATATGGCTTTTTTACAGTTTTTAGAAAAATTTAGCTATTAAACACTTAGCTTTGTAACAAAGTTTTAAAAATTCATAATCTATACATAAATATCTGTCAAACAGGTCATATAAATAAAAAATCGGTTAAAAAACGTTAAAGTTATTGCGAATTTCCCAGACCATTAATTAATTGTGTAATGAGTGTATAAACAAATTTTTAATTTCTTCACTTAAGTTTGAACCATAATTACTGAAGCATATATTTTTGTTCATAATAATTCAAATACTTTTCCAAGCTTGGTTAAAAAATGTTGATTTTTTTTAAGACTATTTTAAATCTCCAATTTCAAACTTTTTAAAATTTTGTTAAACATATTTAAAAAAAGTTCGAAAACTACTATGCAGAATTATACGTAACATTACAAAAAATAAAATTAAAAAATAATTAGTTCAATATCTTGAATGCCTAAGACATAACTGCGATTTGAATTTTCCAAATTTCGGCAGAAAGACATTTTTTGCGGTTTTTTCCTTTTATAGTAAATTTTTTTTAGAACTGATATTCAGATTAAATATAATTATTACAGAATAAGATACAATTTGTAGCACAAAATATGTTACAACACAAATTATTAGGAATATTGGACAAGACTAATCTTTAAAACACGAAGGTCGAAGGTCAAAATTAGGAATACTTGATAGTTTTAATGAAAAATTATTTAATTTTTCTCAATATCGTTAAAATTTTATGAAAACATAACTAACAGACTTTCGTTAATATTAGTAGCAAAAAGAAAAATTTAACCCTCAACTGAGCTCAGGGTTAGCATTATTTTAAACGCAGCTATTTTTAAATATTTGTAAAGTAAATTTTATTAATTAATATCATGGTAAAATAAGATGATAAGATTATAAGTCATTTTAAGGCATCAAAATTCCTCACGGAAATCATTGCATCTAAATCCAGTTAAGAAAAAAAAAAAATAAATAATTTTTGGATATGTTTTCCTGAAATTTTTTATATATTCCAAATTTTGACTTTTGACCTTCTTATTCTAAAGATAATTCTTGTCCAATTTTCTTAAAAACTTCAGAGAAAATTTTCTCTGATATAGTTTATCTTATTGTGTAATAATTCTGTTTAATTTGAATATCAGTTCTAAAAATATTTAAAACCGCAATAAATATCTTTTTGCCGAAATCTGCAAAAATTCAAATCGCAGGTACGGCTTAGTCATACAAGATATTGATCTAATTATTCTTTAATTTTATTTTCTCTAGAGTTGTATATAATTAAAATTTAACAAAATTGTAAAAAATTTCAAATTGGATATTTAAATCAGTCTTAAAAAAAAACATTTTTCAATCAAGCTTGGAAAGTGGTTGGAATTACCCCAGAGAAATAAAAACATATTTTTCAGTAATTATGGTGCAAATTAAAATATTTCTTAAAAAAATTAAAGATTTATTTATACACTCTTTATACAAGTGGACTAAAACAAATTAATGATCTAAGGAATTCGTAATAACTTTAATATTTTTCAACCGAATTATTTCTTTTTATATCCTACTTGATAGATACTTATGTATAGATTGCAAATTTTTAATATTTTGTTAAAAAACAAACTACTTAATACCTAAATTTTTCTAAAACCTGAAAAAATACATATATCAATTATATAAAGTTACCATACAGACTACAGGTCCGATGCGGTATGGGTTAACGGTATCCGATTTCACTAATATTTCACAAACTAACATTTTACAACCCTATGAAGGAGAAGTTACGGCTAAATTTCAAAAGTACGGTGCAGTCTTATGTACGTTAGAGGCATAACAACATATATACATACTCGAAGTTTAAAAATTTTAGGCTGTAGTTGTATGTAATGTTATATTATGAAGTGCTAATTAAATATTAAGTAACATATTTGAATAATTGTTTCATAGTTTAGATATTAGAAATAATAGAAAATTTGCATTTTTTTTAATAAATTTAAAACGTGTATCAATTTTTCAAAGAAAAGAAATATATTTTAATATGTAATAATATTACAAAAAATATTTACCTTTATAATTTAGATCATCAAATAGGTAAACATGTTTTCTGTAATCACTTTTAAGCACACAATATTTTTTTTAGATGTCCAGAATTTTTTAAGTTATAAAAGGTAAAAGTTGCTACTAATACATATACAACACTCTCATATATGTGTATAAGCCACAAACAAATATACGACTAAAATTATTAATTTCTCTTCTTATTTATTATTCTAATGCCTATCAGACAACTCTCTCAATTCAAGGCAGTTTCAGAGTTGTTATGTTTTTACAAAAACAGATTAGACTATTGTTGTAGCTTTCCCGCTTTTAATTGAGAATAAGAGAATTTGCTTTGAATTGCTTTGTTTATATTTTTATTTGAATCTTCTGCAAAAACATCAACTAAACGGGAAAAATAATCATATCCAAAAAAAGCCAAAATTAAGAAAAATCGCTGGACTAAAAAAAAAAAAAAATAAAATGAAGAAAGCCACTAAAATAAAAAGCCCGAAAAAATATCATAAAAACTAAAAAAATCCAAAATGAAAAAAATCGCCAAACCGGAGAAACACACGAACGTAAAATATCGAAAAAAAAAAAACAAAACAAAACAAAAAAGAATCGATAAAATAAAAAAGTCGAAAAAAAGTCAACAAAACAGGAATAAAAAATTCTTAAACTACAAAACAAAATTAAAACAAGGAAGAAATAATGTTATATTCAGCTTGGCCATTTGCAACTTTCTGTCCCATCCTAACTTGAAGGAGGTGGGTTGTTTTTTATTTTACGAACTATCTGTACAAAATTTCATTGTTGCACATGCTTTTGTTTATGAGATATCAGTGGAAAAGTATGAATTGGAATTACAACAGACTCCCTGTGTTTCTAGTATTTGACCTATAACTCTTTTGTTCATGTACCGATTTTTTTCCCTTTTCAATACCAAATAAATCTTATATAAAACAATTATTTCAGTTAAATTTCGTCTCCTTTGGTGGTCCGACCTAAGCTCTATCTTGCTTTCAACAGAAAGACAAACTGACGGACAGACCGACAGGCAGAAGGATGGACATAGCTAAATAGACTCAGAATCTTAGCAGGACTTAGAATATATATAATATATGGGCGGAATAACAAACCCAATATAACCCCATATTTTTTGATGGTAGGTACAAAAATCGCCAAAATGGAAAAGAACTCTTAAACTTCAATACAAAACTAAAACAAAAAAATCGCCAAAACTAGAAAAAAAAACGCAAAAAATAAAAAAACACCAAAATAAATTTTCGCAATTTTTTGTAGAAAAACTAGGATCTATAACATTTTTATAGTGATAAAAATATTTGAAAAAAACATGATTGTAAGGTATTTAGTTATTTACTTCACAGATTACACTTGGTCAGTAATTAATTAGCTACAATGGCTAAATGTTTCTACTAACATTTTTTTATTAGACCATCAAAAAAAAAAAAAAAAAAGAACTGAAAAAGTGCGTCATGATTTTAACATTACGTTGTCATTGGAAGGAAGTATATAGGGCTGAACCACTGGTTGTCATTGATAGGATATTCCGTTTTTTATGCTTCTTGTTCACTGCTGCTCTTAAAAATATATTTATAAAATTTTTAATAAAAATATGGTTTTAGCTTAAATAATATACAATACAAATACTGTTGAATTTGTGAAATTTTTATTTTCTTAGAAATTATTAACACTTCTTCTTGCTAAAAATACATTTATGTTCATTTTTTTTGGAAGTAATTTTTGTTAGCTTCCACAAAAGTATTAAATATTTACTTGGATCTTCTTTTGAAGTGGTGAAAAAGTTATTTTTTTTTATGGAAGAGGTTACTCGTTTTTTTCCTGGGAATAAGGGGTTTACATTTTGTTGAAAATATTCTGTAAAAAAAATTATTTAGACAAAATTTTTTCATTTCAGTACGTTAGGGGTAGTAAGGCACGCCAGGTTCAATCTAGTTTTATTATATTTTAAATCTGTTTTATTTAATTTTTTTCTTAAAATTTATTAAAATCTATGCTAAAGGAAGAATGTTATAAAGGATTTTTCATAAAATCACCTAATTAATATTAATCATACGCACCTCATAACAATTTTTTTTTATTTTAGGAATAAATTAGTTTTTAAAAATAAAGGCAATAATAATGGAGTAATGTAGCAGAAAAGAACAGTTATATTATTTGGAAAACAGAGGTATTTAACTTAAACAAACTACAAAGTTATTCGTTTTAGCTCCTCTATAAATCATATTATTATTATGTCTTAATCTAATATGACTGGTTTAGTTTGTTTCTTTGTTAAGAATGAAATGAAAAAATATGTTTTGTTAAATTGAAAACAATGTTTGGAAAATTGTTAGTAAATTTTGTAAGATAATAGAAAGAAGAAGGAAAAATTAAATAATACGAGTATATAAGAATAAATGCTTATATTTTTTATGAATAATTAAGAATATTTTGTTCTGCATTGCACCAGCATTTAAAACGTGATACTTATATAAAGCATGGTGTTGGTACTAAGAAAATAGTTTATGAGTAACATTCGTAAGAATTAGATTTTATTTATTTGTTGTTTTGTTGAAATCTGATTCTTTAATATTAAAAATATATCTTGTTAATACCAAAAGTAATAAGTTTTGTTAAATGTGTTGTCATACCCCAATGAGTATTCATTAGAGTAAAAGTGATTGAAAACTATGCGTTAGTTACTTCAAGGAAAGTTGACATCAATATTTTAATAATTGCATTTTATCTAAACGCAGAGAAAAAACATGGTTAAAGCATTCTCACTACAATAATATTATTCTGTTTTTAAACCATATTAGTGTTATTATCCTGTGACAATAAAATGTTTCAAATAAATATAATACTTATCCTTTTCACAAACTTAGTGGAAAATTCAATAACTGTTTGTTTTCAAATATATTTTGTTTCTAAAGTGTGCAGAATGACAATATATTATATTTACATTTACATAATTAAAAACGCGTCGAAGAAGTGAAATTTTCCATTAAAACAAAAACAAAATTTAAAAAATTATTTTTGTTTACCATACATTTTTAAAATGTAATAAACTTGAGAACTTTAGCGCGTTTCTCTCTTTTAAAAACGCTAAATTCCATTTTTAAAATGTATGGTAAACAAAAAAAAAAAAAAAAAAATTGTTTAAACTTTTTTTTTGTTTTAAATGAAATTTTCATTTCTTCGAAGCGTTTTCAAGAATGGACACCAATAACTATTACTTATAATCATTTATTTTTATCGCTGTGTTTTATATTTTCCAATCATAATTTGTTGCTCTTAGATTATGACCACTACAACTATATTTTTCTCTGTACGTATCTCTATGTCGGTAAGTAAAAAAAAGCGCTTTGGGAATTTTAGTATATTTTTCGAGACTATGACAATGTCTGTTCGTCAGTCTGTGCGTTGATTTGAAATATATTAATCGAAATACAAGATACGAATTCACTATTTGGTATATAATTTAATAAGATTTAATATTTCAATAATATTGTTTCATTTATTTATATGTTGGTAAGAAAAAATGTGCTTTTGGTATGTTTAGATATCTTTTTGGAGACTAGGCTAATATTTGTTCGTCAGTTTGAATGTTGAAGATTAATACATTTATCAAAATATTATCACTCCACTGCCCGAAAAATGTAAGACAATTTCCAAAAAAATAACATAATTTGAAAGTTAAAAAACAAATCCGTTAAATATTAAATATATTTACTTTGTTATAATTTTCTCATATTGAAATGAAATATATCAACATTATAATTGATGTGTTATTAATGACTGACTACATTCATAATCATATAAAAGATCTACATAATTATCTACAGCCACATGTCAATATCTTCATAAGTAACGAGTATTTACTTGTCAAAATATTGTTGTTACACAAACACATACATAGATACATACATACATACATACATACATATCTTTTAATATAAACGTGCAATTGTATAAGCGTTTTATTTTATAAATTCCTATAATCTATAATTTAAATAGAAACAAAAGAACAATTTAATATCATAATACTAATGATTAACTACAATAGCGTTTATCTTGAAGTTATTAAACAGTAATAAGTAAAATCTGTTAAAATTATATGATGTGAGTAGCTGAGTATTTAAACAATTCTTTTATTGACGTAAAACAAAACTTTTTTTTTACTTTATTAGGCCTAATTAACCCCCCCCCCCCCCCTAAATTTAATGTTGTTATTTTTTGTTTAGTAAATATAGCAACAGATTAAAAAGTAATTTAATTTTATTGTGTATTTGTATAGTGATTTTGCATTTTCAAAAATAGACAAGTAAACAACTGTCAAAATGACATTAATTTAATACGCATTTAGCAGCAAAATGCCAATATTTACATTGACTATTGGCTAGTGGGAAGCAAAATTAAATGAGATATTTTGCTATATATATATTTTAAATAGCTAAGGAAAAATTGTTTTACATTTCTTATATACACTGCCTGCCACTTGAATAAGGAATCACTTTTTTTTTAACTTTAATTAAGTATATCTCCTAAACTAAAGTTAAGAAAACCAAATTTCAAAGTGTTCGTTTTAGTTTCCTGAAGAAATAAAAAATATACATATTTTGTTATACCAAAATTATTCATTTATTTAAAGACAAGTATTTCTGTGGTACTATTTCATGTGGCACTTGAATAAGAAATTCTTTTAGCATTAATCAGGAAGGCTATGATTTGAATTTATTTCAATATAAATGGCTAGGGAATTTTTAATTTTACAGTTTTTAAATAGTTTTTATTCAAAACGAGACGTAATAAGACTCTTAGAAACTCTGAAAAGGAAAAAAAATTCTGATTTTGAAATCTCAGGGTCAGAATCCGGTCCAAATAGCCTAAAACATTAATAGAGGAAGGACAGTTGTGTACAATTATTTAAATAACTTGGAAAGATATGGAAAAAACATGAAAGGGCGGAAGAAAATTGTAACAACTCCAAAAGAAAAACGAAAAATTCTTAGAATTGCATAAAATTCTTCTATGTCGGTATCAAAAATACGTGAAAAAAGTAGAGTCAGTGCCAGTCTAAGAACAGTGCAACATATTTTAAAGTCGTGCCCATACATAGTCCGACGAAAACTGCGAAAAAATCACCACTTAATGAAAAAAGAAAATCACAACGTCTACAGTTTGCACAAAATACAATGACATGGTCCGACAAATGGTTTAAAGTTGTATTTTCCGATGCAAAAAGCTTAATATTGATGGTCCTGACGGGTATAACTATTACTTCCATGACCTAAATAAGGAGGAATTATTTTTGAGCAGCAGACACAGCCGAGAGGGCGGAAAAATGGTATAGGGGTACCTTTTCGTATTATGGTACCATAGAATTGGTTTTTGTATCCAACAAAATGACTGCAAGGAAGGTGTTCAACTTTTGGATTGGTCCCCATATTTACCAGACCTGAATCCAATGGAAAATGTCTGGGGTTGGCTTACAAGAAAAGTTTATGAAGGAGGAAAATAATTTGAGGCTATAGAATCCTTAAAGGATGCAATAACGGAAGCATGGAGATCAATTTCGCTAAATTACTTAGAGTAATTAGACAAGTCGATGCCAAATCGCATTTTTGTGGTTATTTCTAAAAATTGTGGCAGTACTCATTACTAATTGAATGTTAGAAGATAATAACTTTTATTTTTATGACCTAAAATTTAAAAATAAATTACAGTTTGCTTGGTTTTAAAATATTCCTTATTCAAGTGACACACGAAAAAGTACCACAGAAATACATGTCTTTAAATAAATGCATAATTTTAGTATAACAAAATATGTATATTTTTTATTTTTTCAGGAAACTATAGCCAACATTTTGAAATTTGGTTGCGCAAAAAATAATTTTTTTCTGAACTTTAGTTTAGGAGATATACTTAATTAAAATTAAAAAAATGTGATTCCTTATTCAAGTGGCAGGCAGTGTAAGTCGTATAAAACAACGAAAAGGTTTAAGATATAGTAATTTAAAGACAATTCTTAAAGATCTTAATTTCTTAGGGCCTGATTCAGTATGACAATCAAATTGTTTGAAAATAAAATTTGTATGAAAACTACTCAAAAAACATTTGAAAAAATGAGTAATTTTCATAAAAATTTTAATTTCAAACAATTTGATTGTCGTACTGAATCAGGCCATTAAACGCAACCAGTAGCTCATCAATCAAGTTCTTATTAAATAAACTTTCTGTTATTAGATTATTTTAAGTACACACCAAATAACCATTTTCTTAATTATTCTCCAATAAATACCAAAACAATTTATTTATTTTTTTCCGTTTGAAAACCATAAATAAAAACATAAAATTGTTTGTTAAAAAAGAGAATATTTTGCAACGTTTAATAGCTTCCCATAGTCATAATTCTGCACAGGCATGGAATTAAAATTTCTTTTCTGTTTGTCTACACCATCAACCATATTCTAAGGTTAGTATTTAAATAATCTTAATATTCCTTTTTTCTATTATTTTCATTAATAAAAAATAAGCCAAAAAATTGTAGGCTAATAAAAAAAAAAATAAAATAAATTTATTTATTTTAGTCTCCTCAGTGAATAAGCCCACATTTACAAAAACAATCATTGTAATAAAAATAAAATAATGAAAATAAAAAATATTTTGTTATGTGTGTGGATAACTAACAAATTTGCTAAATAAATAAATGAAGAATAAAATACCATTGGAAACCACAATAAACAATAAAATGATGCAAATACTAAAAGTTAAACAATTTGAATTTTGTGTTTTTTTTTTTAAGAAATAAACCATTGTTTTTCGCTTGTTTTCCCCAATTAGCCGGTAGGGATTATGATGCCAGATTGTTGGTAAATTTTCAGAATTAGGAATCTTATTATTCATATTTATATACACACAGAGAAATAATGTAGTTGCAGTGACCATAATCCAAGAGCAACATATTTTTATTGGAACATATGGTCACAGCTAAAAATACATATGATTATAAGTAATAATTGTTAGGATTCTATTTCATCATATTGTGTCCGATTTTATGGTTCGTTTTATCATTTTATAACACCACTTCACTTTATTGTTATTACATTCTAACAGAATATGATTTTATTTGGTTATTTTATCATATTGTTCCATCTTTACATTTCATTATATTTGTTTTATAATAATGAATAACAAAACTTTATTTACTTATATTTATTCATTTATAAACTAAATGAGAATTATAATGAAAGTGGAAAGAAAACAAAAGTTATAAATCAAATATGTTTAAAAACAAACAAGTTATGAATTTTTCAAACATATTTGTCAAAAGCATATTTATTTATAGTATTTTATTGTTGTGGAAATAATAATATTAATATAGTTTGAAAACAAAATATGGTTTAAGAAAAAGTATGGTTGTAGAAATAATAATGTTTTTTATATTAATAAAATTTGGTTTCTGGTAAAAATATTCAAAACATAAAATGTTTGTAGTCAATTATATTAAAATTCTTATTGAATGTAAACATTGAATAATAAAACTGAAACAAAAACATTGTTATCATGTACCCAGTATTATTAAAATTTACAATGAGAACATAATATTGTTGCAGTGTGTGGAGAACCAAAATGATTTAAAACATTTTTTTTAATTCCGCAATTTGCCTTAATTTTGTTTTTTAAATATGTTTTTAAATAATTTTGTTATTTATTTATTTATTTATTCTTTTTTGGTTTAAATTAATCTTATACCGATATTTTTCAATTTTTATTTTAAATTATTGTTAATTCTTGCATTGAAAAAATGTATATCGTTTTGATATAAAATACTTAGTAGTTAATATTAATCATACGTCACACAGCGTGCGAACCAAAAAATTAAATGGATAATAAGATATGATATGGATATAATTATGCAGTTTCAGTACGGTTTCAATAAGGATTTCAATAAAATTTCACTTAGTGATAGTAGAGGTGTAGGCGAATTTAGGATTTGAGTTTTAGTCCTATAGACCTACCGGAGGTGGGTCCACAGGGTCCCAAATTTGGACACCGCGGGTATGAAAATTTTTAAAAATATACAAATGGTTAGTAATATACAAATCGATGTGAAAGGTTTTTATATTAGTGGATTCTACTGGTCAATATCTACAAAAAGCATTGTTCTGTGCATATCTTGTCTCTCCTGTTTACGTAATATTGGACTACAAAGGTCAAAATTTTTGCTTTTTAACGTACCTTGGTGAAGTTTTTTTAGTTATAACGGGTCCAATTTCACTCGGTTTTTTTTTATTTTTATTTATTTTATTACAAAAAATAACCGAAAAGTGTAAAAAAAGAACTTTTAAAAAAATATTTAGAGAGTCAAAAGTTATTAGCATTTAAATTGTAACTTTGGAAAAAGTAGATTTTTTCCTTTTTTCCTAAAAAAAGTGGTCCCATTCATTTTCTGATGTGTGCAAATTTTCTTAAGTGACATATATACTATTAATATTTTTCTAACAGATAACTAAATAAAAAATACTCTGAGCTGGAATCATAAAATGTTAATATTTTACATATCTTTCAATATGTTTTTAGTTCTTTGCAGATAAAATTAGAAAAATATACGAACCAGTTGACAAATCTAAGAAAGTGAATAACACTTGATATCAGGCTACCAAAAATCTACTCAGGTGTAAAATTTTATTCAAAAATATTCACTAAGAAAAATTCTATTGTGAATTTTATTATAATAATATACACAAAAACTCAAATCGAACTTTTTTCAGTATTTTCTGTTTCCTGCTATGCGATTTGAGAAATTAAGGTGAAAATTGGAAATTTTTGAAAAAAATAGGTGAAATTTGGGAACCCCGGTTCTCGCAGGAATTCATTTTTTGAAATTTATTTCCTTCGGAATATTTTTTATTTAGTTATCTTTTAGAAAATTATACGTACTGCGTATATCATTAAAAATAATGTTTATATAATAGTAAAAGAAAATAACAAAAAAATTCAAAGTTCAAATTAAAATACTTACGGCAAAATTTAATCTCGATGTATATGATTTTTCAAAAGCGATTTTCAATGAGGAACTTTATGTTATCATAATTTTCACTAGAAATGGTTAAAAAGTATATTGAGGAAATGTTTTTATCACGATTTCCATTGTAAACTATACTTTGATCAGAATGTTTACATTAATAACGGTTGTGCGGATGGACTGACGGATACCGCTAAATCGGTTTAGTTGATTATTTAGTGACAAGTTAAACACTTCAAGATGGCTAAATAACAATGATTTTACCAGTTATAAGCATTACTGAAAATGCCATAAAGCTTTGCATTTTATATATAAAAAATATCACATTTTTACCTTTCATTTCGATTTTTCAAATGTGCCAAACATATAACTCTTCTAACATTTTTTTAAAATGCTCTTTCCTTTGACACCAATATCTTGTTATGAAAGCTTATAGTTTAGCTAAAGCCCCAATGTGCAATGCAAAAAACTAAGTAATATAAAATTTCTTTATAAAGGTACATATGTATATTTTTCTATCGTTATAACAAAGTAAAGATAGAATATCTAAGTGTAACTATTAAATATTTAAAAAATTTTCAACATATTTAGATATCCTAAAATAATGTTGAAAGTTATCTGCTAGATCTTTATTAAATACATCAGGGTATAAAGCTTAATTGAAGCATGTGTCTGTGGGTGAATAAATTTTCTTTGCATTTTTGTTTCATTTCGTTTTAATTCTACTTTCCCACTCGAACACATTAAAAAAGTAAACATAAGGTTTTAATCTCACACAATGATAATAATCGACATTTTCATCAAGTGAAGAAAAGATGTTAAAACTTTATATATATATATATATATATATGTATATGCCCTGCAGTTCTGGTGACTTTCACGGATATAGAAAAATTGGTTTCTTATACTAGCATGACAGGTGCTTTTGCCGAATGATTGTCTTACAAAAAAATTGATGACATATAAATTATAAAGAAATTAAAGAAGGGTTTCCCAAATGGGGGTCCATAGGACCAAGACGTCCACGAGAGAGACCAAAAATATATATGGAATTTTTTCACTTTTCGGCATATATATTTATGCCAAAGTTGGATTCTATAGGTGCCTGAAATTTGGATCTATTGAAAAATTTACTGAAAACTATTTTTATACCTTTCACCACAGGTGTAAGGGGTATATGGAGCAAAAAAGTTTATGTTTTCTAGTTCATTATAAGAAATGATGTTGATAGGATGATGTCCATCTGTCCGTCCCTCCGTTAATCGGTTGAAATTATGAAGTTCACTGATAACTGTCATAAGGCATAAATGGCGGAAATTTAAAAAAAAACTGGTTCTTTGAATTTTTTGACTTAAAGAAGGTTTAAATGGCGTTTGATATATATCAGAAGATCTGAAATTTTTTTCAGAACTTTGTTTATTGAAACTCGGAAAAATCCGGTTCAAAAATAGCGAAGATACCGGGTTTTCAAAACTGGTTTTCAAAACGGTTTTCGATTTTTTGAAGCCCCTATACGCTGCCTGCCACTTGAATAAGGAATCACATTTTTTTAACTTTAATTAAGTATATCTCCTAAACTAAGGTTCAGAAAAAAATAATTTTTTGCGCAACCAAATTTCAAACTGTTGGCTTTAGTTTTCTAAAGAAATAAAGAACATACATATTTTGTTATACTAAAATTATGCATTTATTTAAAGTCATGTATTTCTGTGATACTTTTTCGTGTGTCACTTGAATAAAGAATATTTTAAAAATCCTTTTGGATTTTTATGGCCTGATTCAGTGAGACAATCAAATTGTTTGAAAATAAAATTTGTATGAAAGTTACTCATTTCTTCAAATATTTTTTAACTATTTTTCATACAAATTTTAATTCTAAACAATTTTCTTGTTGTACTGAATCAGACCCATAATATTTTTCATTTCTATTTTTATTAAAGATTAAAAAGTGGCGAAAAAACAACAAATTTTAAAAGAGTCCGTAAAGCATAAAGAGGTAGAAACTCCTATACTAAAGGACAGTTAATTAGTTACCTAAATATTTACTCTAGATAATACTCAGTTCAATGTTTCAAATCTATGGCTAAGTGATTTTTGCCTTCAAATTTAATAATTATCTCTATTTCGTCATCAGTCTCTAGAACTTCTGGGAAAAATGTTAATATTTTATGTGAATTTTAGTTTTCTCTTTATTTGTGGGTGTTGGTATTAAAAATGTGTTATGGCCAGAAAATAACATCAACAGAAATTATATGTATCTTCACACATATATATTTTGCAGATGCCAACAGATTGGCAATTAGTGGATTTTGTATATATGTGTATGTGTGTGTATAATTATTAAGTTTTTCTTTGCCAGCATTTGGAAGAGAGTTTTTTCATCCATTTACTAAAAAGTTTCTTTGGATGTTCAAATGTAGAAAATACACAAATTTGTAATAACAAAACTCAATACTATGAAATTTGAAATTTGGGCGGCAGTTTACATTCCAGAGCGAAGAAAAAGAACAAGCACGACATAATTTAGCTCAGTAAATGTATAAATTTTAAAGTGATTACAATTGTTGCTTATAGTTTTGAATAAAACATATGTTAATATAAAAATTTTTCATTTTTATTTAGTGATTTTTGTCTTTAAATATTTCATATGAAATTTAAAGTTATAGAGAGTTATTACCAGGGAAGACACAAAAGGGTTTTATGCTCATTAAATATGTAGGAAAAAAAAAAATCGAAAACTATGATCTAAAAACGCTAAAATATGCACTTAAAAACAAAACAAAAAATGTAACAAAAATTATGATTTTCATTAAAACAAAGTATTATATTAATATTTTTATGTTATAAAATAGGGCAAAGCTGGAATTTATCAACTGTTCCGAAATTTTATTTCTCATATTTCTTAAGGTAGTGACAAATAACAAATATTTCTATGCCGTAATGTGACCTTAAAATATTTTTGTGTAGCTAACAAAAATCAGCTGATTTTTATTTGATATCAAACAAAATAGTTTTTAATGTAAACACAGTGTGACGACTTAATGAAAAATATTTTTCCATTTTTTTTCTGAGCATATTTAT
Source organism: Protocalliphora azurea (assembly GCA_932274085.1). Lineage (NCBI taxonomy): Eukaryota > Metazoa > Arthropoda > Insecta > Diptera > Calliphoridae > Protocalliphora > Protocalliphora azurea. The sequence goes on from OW026519.1 coordinate 194,571,856, forward strand.
TTGATTTTACAAAATTTTTGTAAGAGAAAACAATATTAATTAAAAGTTATAATGAATCTAAAACAATGAAATTAAAAAAAAAAATATATAAATAAATGAGCAATAAATTCCGTTAGTACAATCAATATTGCTGATCATTTTAATAATTTCATTTACTTGCTTGCGTAAGCAAATAATATAATAAAGCAGATTATGTAATTATATTTTATATCCTTAGTTGGTACTCCAGGAAAATTATACGAAAACCTGGTTTAACATTGGAATTATTGGATACACCATCGTCTATTTGTCTTATACATACTGCTAAAAGTCACCGATAATCACTTATTTGCTGCACGAGTTATTTGCGGTTAAGGGTACCAAAATCATTTTTTTTAATTAAAATAGGACCACTTTTAGGCCTAGCACGTATATAAATAGTCAACTAAAATCATAAATTTTCTGTATTTTTGTTATACCACTTATATGGGTGCTCGTTGAAAATATTGTCCGATTTAACAAAAACTTGTAGAGACAGTCCCTTAACTTACTCAGTTATGTGCCCAAAGTCTTTGTTCAGATATGTGCCCAAAGTCTTTGTTCAGATATGTGTCTACTTTGAGATTGAAATTTTACTCTGTAGCCCGATTAAAAGTTTTACATTTGCGGACACCCTAACATGAACCTGAAAAATATTTATCAACAATAAGTGCAACAGAAGATAGGTGAATATCTTTAGAAGATGACTAGTATAATTAGTTAGTATAATTATCCTTAAAATTTGATTATATTGTCCTGTAATACAGCGGATACTAAAAAAACATTAAATCTAATATGAAATGTGCTATAATTCTAAAACTAATGATAGCACATAAAAATTTACTTCAGCAAAATTGTTAGAAATTTTGTAATGTATAAATGTTGAAATAACATCAAAATACGTATGATGTATAATAAGCGAGATATACGTAAAAAACTGATTTTGGCACCTTTAATTGCGAATAACTCGTGCAGCAAACATGTGATTATAGGTGACTTTTAGCAATGAATATAGGACACCCAGACAATGTTATATCCAATAATTCTCGCGTTAAACCATTTTTCATATAACTTTTCTGGAGTACCAACTAAGGATATAAAATATAATTATTTAGCCTGCTTTATTATATTATTTACTTTAGCTTGCTTAAGCGAACAAATTAAAGAAATTATTAAAAGTAATCAGCAATATTGCATTAGCGAAATTTAGTGCTCATTTATTTATATTTTTTATTTAAATTTTAATGATTTAGTTTCAATACAACCGATATTTGATTTTGTGAGTCAAATAGTAAAAAATGGGAAAATATTTTCTATTAACTGGTCACACTGTGCTCATATTAAAAACTTTTTTTATATGCTTTTAAATAATTTTATTAGCCCGAAATCAGCTGTTTTGTAGTCTGCCACACAAAAATATTGTTTTTTTTACATTACTGCAAAAAAATATTTGTCAGTTTTTGTCAAATATTTCCCTAGTCTGACCATACCTTAAGGAGTTAAATGAATAACAAATCTTGTTGAAAATAATTTTTTTTTTGTTAACATAACATAAATCTTAATTTCAATTTTTTTCTAAAGAGGTACTTATTTTCTAGTTATAAAGAAAATCCTAGTTAATATTTAAAAAAAAATAATAATAATAAATTATTAAAATTTATGGTCTTGTTTTGCTCAAGATAAATTAAATATTTTTGTTGTATAATCATTTTAAATTTGTGTGAGATAAAAAGTTTCGATTTAACAAACTTACACCTCTTCACAATTTCATGGTTTGTCATTTTTTTCTTCTTCTTCTTGGTATTAAGTACTTTATTATTTCTTTTTTATTGTTACTATAAAAGCATTACCTTAGGCGTATTAAAGCTAAATAAAACAAAGAAAACTTTTTAATTTTACGAGCCTCACTTCTTCTTTTTAAAAGAAAACGCGTGTCTTTTGGTATTTTTATGATTCAGTAAAAAAGATAGCTGTAAAAAATAATCATTTATTAGTTAAGCGAAACAATTTATTAAATCAAACTAAACTTGTTGGCTAATTTATAATGATGGGTTTGATTAGTTGTATAAAAATTTATGTCTGGTATTTTAAAGGTTCATTCATTTGTATTGTTTTTTTTTTTAAAGATAACTACCTAAAGCTAAATTAAATGAAAAATTAAATGAAATAATGATAATAAATTGAAGAAATCTAACAAAATAAAAAATAATTTGATGTTAAGACAAGGGAGCAGTAAACAATTTTTACAAAATATAAAATTAAAACAATCAAATATAAAGTGAATAATTTTTTTGGCACATGAATTTAATTGTTATGTCTGCAGCTTAATAAGTAAAAAATGTATTGTATACGTAGGAAAAATATAATGCTTTAATTATAAAAATAAGATAAGCTAACCGTAACTAAAGTCAGTAATATGATATAAAAATAAAGCTATAGAAGATTATGGGCAAACCATCATACTCTATAGTATACCTTGAAGTAAAATATAAACAGGACTATGAACAGAAAAAATTGTAGGATAAAATCGATTAATTAATTTCTTTATTAGTTTAAAATTTGGATTTATTAATATAATTATTCCTTGTGAACTTATACTTTGACTTAAACACAGAGAATAAAAATTCATTTATTTGAAAACCTATTTCAAAAATATTATGAATCGAATATGCATTTTTTCCGAAACTTTTTTCATAAAAAATAAAATTTTAAATTGTTCATAATGAAAATTTTAGGATTTTTGCTCGCATTCTATAGCACCTCATTTTGATAAAAAGCGCTTCTGTTCTGTTCCCAAAATGTAGCAAAAAATCTTAAAAAATTTAAAAAATTAAGAAATTTTCAAACATTTTTTTTATAAATTGAAAATTCAATTGAAAATTTAAACAATTTTTTCAGTCTTCTAGACTTTTGTTTCATTTTAAAAAATATGAAAAAAGTTTTAATACTTAAGAACCCAGCAAAAATAAATTGAAGTCATTTCTAAGGAAGTACTTTTTCATTACTTCCAAAGTTTCAATAAGTGCATGGTTTCTTGTGCTTAAGAAGTTATTTAAACTCCATCCAAAGATGTTATTAAAAAGCAATTCAGATAAAGTTAAAACGTTGAGAATTTAAAGGTAGTTGTTACTTAATAATAACTGTTTTAATCAAATAAAAAATATCATTATGCATATCTGTTCTTAATAAGAAAATATTGGCTTTATACAAAAATAAAAATAAATTTTCTTGTATTGATAATCAAAGAAATCAATTTTACATGACATCTTGAACACTACTACTTACTCGTTGAATAGGTATCAAAAAAGAGAACATCTTCCAATGACAAGAATATGTTAAATTCATTGGAAATGATCCGAATTTACATTGCTTCTAGATCACAAGTTCAGGATCTTAATGACTTCTTTGGATGTTCTTTTTTTTTGCTGGGAAATTATTATAAAATATTATGAACAGAAATCAATGAAATAAGTTTTTATATTGAAAAAAAAAAAAAAAAATATTTGGAAAAAAAGAAAATAAATATAAAAATTACATTTATGTATATTTCAGATTTTTTTTGGACTTTTCGGTGTGTTTTATCCAAAAGAATATTTTATAATACGAATAACTAGTAAGTATTTGCTTCGAATGATTAGTAGCATACATATTTATTGATTGTTGTTATATTATTGAAGATATTTATAGAAGTTTTGCATGTTCAGCTTAAGTTCATTGAATAATTCCAAATTCCATTTCCCAAAATGTTGTAAGTTAAATAGCTGATGTTTATAGAGAACACCACGGTGGAACGCTGAAGAGTGCTGATGAAGGTCGTGGCGGACCAGAAAATGCATTCCATTCTGCCGAGTCCAATAAAACTTTTACACTGTATTCTTCTACAATTATTCAATGAATTTAAGCCGAAAATGCAAAACTTCTATAAATAACTATATGAAAAAGTTCAATAAAAAACTATTAACTAACTAACATTATTGAAGATATTCAAGTCATATCTAGAACGACAAAAATGACGGGTATGGTCTGTTATTTTAACTGTAATGTGTCAGATTAACTATAAAAGTAGGACTTGGAGAAAACAATTCCGTGTGAGTAAACATTTTTAGGATTTTCATGATTTTCCACGAAATGTTATTAAGTGTGTCTTAAGTTGGGTCGCTTTTTAGGAAGTTTGTAAAATGTTTAGCCATCCATTGAAATTTTCTTCCGAAGTTGCTGTCGGAAAAATAAAGTAACTTTTCGAACTTCCCTCGTAGTTATATGAAATGCAACACTATTCCTATCATCCCTGTTAATAGACTACTGTCTGAGCAAGTGTCGTTATTTACTTTGCGTTTAACAGCTGTTCAAAACACGCAACCTCGAGTGCTCATTAAACATTATTTTTTGCGAAAAAAAAAACCGTCAATCAAACCAAGGAAAAGCTCGGTAAATACTATGGGGACTCTGCACCATCGATTTCAATGGTAAAAAAGTGGTTTACTGACTTTCGTTGTGGTCGCACAAGTACAAATGACGCTGAACGTTATGGACGGCCAGTTGAGTTCAGTACACCCGAAAATGTCGAAAAAATCCACGATATAGTGTTGGCCGACCGAAGAACAAAAGTGCGCGAGATTGTTGATGCCATAGGCATCTCATATGGCAGTGTGATTTCAATTTTAAATGATCTGGTGGGTTTAAGAAAGTTGTCTGCAAGATGGGTGCCAAACAAATGCCCATTTTAAGGACCTCGAAAAATCCTATTTTTTACGCAAAGTAAATGATGACACTTGCTCAAAATTTGACAGTAGTCTATTAACAGGTGGTACTGGATGGGAATAGTGTATGCAACATTATAACTACGAAAGAAATTCGAAAAGTCACGGACTTATTGATCCGCCCTCGTATATGCATAAAGATAAGTAATTGCTAATTATATTTTTTTTAATTTCCAATCACATGTATTTATTATCTTTAGAGATGAGTCATCCATCCCCATGCTATAAAGCCCATTTTGTCCGTACTTCCTTTGAAATAGGTATAAATTGATTAAACTCATACCCTTATTTAATACATTGTGTATATTAATTACATGACATACATCAGTTGCAAAATTTACACAGATTAATTACATAGTATGTCTTTTAAATACATTACATTATAAACTATAATGCATTCAATACATTACATACATAGATTTGATTCACAAACAATGTTGCAATATAATTCAATAAAATTTATAATTTTTAAAAATAATGTAAATACCATTATTTATTTTAATTTGGTCGTAATAAAAGTAAAGATTTAGTTCATATTTTTATTTAAATCAATTAATATTTTTCTCAAATTTACTAAAAAATTTCAATTATAAATATAATTTATTTGATGAGTAAAATTAATAGAAATTTACAAAAAAGCGAATATTTTACTTAATTAATATTATCATTTTGATGATTGGAGCAAAATCAAATAAAATGTTAATTAATATAAGCAATTTAGTAATTGAATTGTACTTTAATTTTTTTTCTGTGCGGATTAAATTATATAGTGATATTTTTTTTGTCAAATTTACTCACTATATCGGGATTTATGCCAATATATTTGCTATATGTAATAAACTATATAGAAATAATATATACCAGTATATAGAAGCAATTGTTCAATGTGATTAATAATTGCATTAATTACAAGATGCTACAAAATAATGGTGTCTATTCTTGAAAACGTGTCGAAGAAGTGAAAATTTCCATTAAAATAAAAACAAAGTTTAAAAAATTGTTTTTTTAACTATATTAAAAAACATAAAACAACATCTGAATGTAAATAAGTAAATAAAAAATGAAAAATATAAATTGTAAATAATGAAAATAATGTAAATATTGTAAAGTAAATAATGTAGATAAGTATCTAGAATATATAAAATCTAACCAGTAGAGTCGAAGGCCATAGTAGCTAGTACTCCCTTTCTATATTACATAGTGTCATTTATTGTATTATATAATATTAATAAAAATAAATAAAAAATAAATATATTTTTTTGGTTGAATTTAAATCAATAAAAAATTTGTCATATTTTTGTTTTTTTTTAGATACATTTATGCATACTTTTTTAGTTTTTCCTATAAATATTTATCTAGGATAAAAACTTTATCCGTAATGATTAAATATGATGATCTGAAGAAGAATGAGTATATAAAAGATTGGAATAGGAAGGTCTAAGCGACTATTCTGTGCAAAACATAAACAAAAGAGGGGAATAAATTATAGTGTCTCTTAAAGTAGGTTTAATGTATGTTTATCCCTACTTTACATTATTTAAAATACCTTTATTATATTTAAGCTAACAATCATTCTTGTATATAAATTTATTTAAGGAATTTTTTCTTAACAATGGTTTGTAAAGCTATGTTAAGTTTTATTTTTTTGCATAGGGTGTTTTTCGAAGTTGTAGAACTCATAAGAATCTGTTATTTTATGTGTATTTTATTGTTGCCATAATTATGATGCTAAATAATGGCAATAACCAAATGTACGTAAAATAATAGAATTTTATGAGTTTTATAACTTTCAAGTGTTTTTTTTCACTGTAGCTCCACATTATTACGTTAATATAAACTCGAGTCTGAATAAAAATTAAAACAAGATTTATAATTCATAAAGTTCGAATAAAAGTAAAATTTACTGATTGTGCATTATTTGAGACTTGGAAAAGTGTACCAAAAATTACTAAAAAAAAGCTAGCAAAATCCTGTTGTTGTCCTTTAATTAAATATACTTTAAAATTTATATATATATATATATATATATATATATAAATTTCAATATGTTTTTTGTGTACTTCAAAATTAAGAATATGAAAAATTATGCGTTAGTGTTGTTGTTTGTAATATTCAAAAATATTGGTCTAAGATTCACCTTAGGTTAGGTTAGGTTTGGTTAAAAAGGGCGGCGTATTCATGACTTCACCCAGAGTCCAACTGTTCCCTTTATAAATAACATTCACCTTAATGTATACCAATCGGCTCAGAATGCCATTCTGAGAAGATTTAACGATGTTCGTCCGTCCGTCGGCTTAAAATAACTTTCTGAGTATATTTAACGATGTACGTCCGTCCGTACAACTGTCTGTAAATGTAAATCTTCTTAGTATTAAAGTCATGTCTAAGAATTAACTTAATTAACTTTTAATTTATTTCCTTTTTAGCTCTTAATAATTTTAATAATTTAATAATTTTGTATAAAAATTACTCATTAAATTAAAATCAGAATCCCTTCTTTTGCACAATAAAAGAAAAATATATTTCCCTAGAAATAATAGCTAACGATTTTATTGTCAATTTTTTAGGCTCTTAACATGTCGTTAAGAATGAAAAATAAATAAATAAATAAATAAATATATATATATATATATATATATATATATATATATATATATATATATACATATACCTAAAATGTCAATCATGACAGTTATTGTCAATATTTTACTTAAGACCTTAAGCAAAATATATGACAAAATCATTTACTAATCTTTAAAAACCTTTTCTTGGAAATTTCATTTTATATTTTCTTACATTATTAATATTTTTACTTTATCTTTATCTCTGAAGCATTAACGGCTCATATTACTTGTTTTTTTTTGTACAGTGGGTGTAGGAGATTTATTTTTTTTTTAATTAATAAATTAATAAAAATAACATGGTTTCATAAATACTTATACCAAGGAATTATGTAATTATTTAAACCATTTAAATTCTTTTCTAAACTCTCGATAGCTCGCCTGCTCATGCAATTAATCATGAAAATTTTTTAATAAAAAAATATTAAAAAAATTTTGTTTTATTGTTAAGAAATTACTTAATTAAGGAACAAAATATTTTTAATAATATATTAGCAAAATGTGTCTCCTTGGTATAAAGGTTAATATGAAAAATGATAATAAATTTTTATTTTATTACTTAGGTTTATCGAATATATTTATAAAATATGGTATTTTTAAGATGAAGGAAAAGGAGGAAAAGAAAATTATACTTTAAAAATTCTTATTTCAATAAGAAACAAATAAGGATATTTGCTGTTTTTTATAAAAAATTTACATTTCAGATGCTAAACTTCGACACGCTATTCGAAGGATTACATGTATTGCATGTAATGTAGTGTAAAGTCTAGTCTATAGCCTAGTCTATAGTCTAGTCTATAGTCTAGTCTATAGTCTAGTCTATAGTTTAGTTATAGTCTAGTCTATAGACTAATCTTTTTTTTTCTATTAGGCAGGTGGAAATCTTTCATATGATACCCGATGCCACTTAAGGATCAATGGGTTACGTCGGAGTCCTACCGACTAAAACCACCTCCTTCGTCATCCTTGTGCCCTGCGGAACTGTCTATTACGATATTGCATCGCAAGGCCGGATAGGCTTAGTTAGCCTCTATCGCGTGTGATAAAAAGAATTTTCTTCTTTCCTCCTCCATCCTTAATTCCTCGTGGATATCAGCTACCATGCTACCTATAGCTTGCCAATGCTCTTTTTTGCTTATCATTATATTTATGATATTCTCAGCATTCAACTTGTGACCGACTTTTTCTTCTGTATGTTCTAGTGCTTTATTAAAACTCGGGCAGTAGAACATGACGTACTCGGGATCATCAATTACATTGGGACAGTAGGGATATATCGGCGATTCGTCCAAACCAAACCTGTGTAGATAACTTCTGTAGCCTCCGTGACTAGAAAGAAATTGCGTGAGATAGTAATTTATTTCTCCGTGTTCTCTATTTAGCCAAACTTGAATGTCTGGTATTAGTCTGTATGTCCACCGTCCTTTTAAACTTTTTTCCCATCGATGCTGCCATAATACTATTGATGTATCTCTCTCTAGTTTAATACTAGTAATATCTTCCTCTCTTTGCTTACGTTCATACATACGTTTGGCTTCGTCGGCTAGAATGTCTATTGGAATTATTCCTGCAATGACAAACGCTGCATCTTCCGATGTTGTCCGAAAAGAACTGCCTTTACGCAGCACACATAGCCTATACATTGATAGGAGTTTTTCTGCTACTGAGTTTATTTTAAGGGCTCTTGTCCATATATGAGCCGCATAAAGAAGCAGCGAGCTTACTACCGTGGTAACTATTTTTCTCTTAGATTGCCGGGGGCCTCCTACATTTGGCATCATTCTTTCTATTGCAATCTTTCGTTTGATGCTTTCCGACCTACATATTCCATATGTGCTTTGAAGTTTAACCTTGAGTTTATAATAACTCCTAGATTATTAAGGTTGGGTTTGGATGTCACTTCATACTTCCCCACTTAGATCCTTATGTTTTCGAGTTTCTTACGACTTGTGACTAGAACGACTTCTGTTTTGTACTCTGCTAATTCAAGTCCAGCACCTTTCATCCATTTTCCAATTATTTGGGTGACTTCGTTGGTAATCATCTCCACTTCATCAATATATCTAGCCGTGACCGTCACGGCAATATCATCCGCGAAACCTATTATATTCGCCTCTCCTGGTATTTTTAGCATGAGGACATCATTGTACATGATATTCCATAGTAAAGGACCAAGTAACGAGCTCTGTGGAACGCCTGCCGTTACATCGTATGTCTGGATTCCATCATCTGTATAGTAGCACAATTTTCTGTTCGTGAAGTAACTACTTACGATTCTTGTTAGGTAATTCGGGATGCCAAGTCTAAGTATCGTTTCGATTGTAAGTCCCCAATTAGCAGAGTTGAATGCATTCTTCACATCAAGGGTGATGACAGCGCAATACTTTTTCTTAGCTCCTTTGCCCTCTATTGCACCTTGAGCTATTTCTTTGACCATGGTGATAGCGTCAATGGTAGATTTCGCTTTACGGAATCCATACTGTGGATCCGATAAACCTCTTTTAGTTTCAACTATGGGTAAAAGTCGATTGTATATTACTTTTTCGAGTATTCTCCTTATGGTGTCCATAAGGCAAATTGGTCTATACGACGAGGGATCAGCAGGTGGTTTATTGGGCTTTGGAATTAACACTCATCAAATATTTCAGCGAAGATTTTTGGCATTCTCGTAACTGCCAGTTTAAGAGCTTTTGTTCGGTATATTGTCCGGGCCTGGAGATTTTCTGTCCCCTATTTTTTTTAGCAATCTGGGTTATTTCCTAACTATCTTATCCATTAGTCTAATCTATAGTCTAATCTATATTCTTGTCTATAGTCTAGTCTATAGTCTAGTCTGTAGTCTAGTTATAGTCTAGTCTATAGTCTAGTCTAGTCTAGTCTATAGTCTAGTCTATATTCTAGTATATAGTCTACTCTACAATCTAGTCTATAGTCTAGTCTATATTCTAGTTTATAGTCTAGTCTATAGTCCAGTCTATAGTCTAGTCTATAGACTAGTCTATAGTTTAGTAGTCTATTCTATAATCTAGTCTATAGACTAGTCTATAGTTTAGTAGTCTAGTCTATAGTCAAGTCTATAGTCTAGTCTATCATAGATCCCTAATGAGTATATCGGATTTCAACCAACTAAAACCACCTCCATCGTTAAAAACATACATAGGGCGGGTAGCTTATTTTGCTGCTTTTATCTTAATCTTACTGTTCTTGTAATTATGTTTCTCTAAGTTCTTTCCGGAGTTGTTCAACTTTTCGTAATACTTCGTTTATATGTGTTATGAAATCTTTTATGTGGTTCCAGTTTTTCCCTCTCTTTGTTTACGGTTTGTCCATCTTTCGATATTTGGGATCAGCCTGTTTAGAATTGTCTATAGTCTAGTGTATAGTATTGTCTACTTTATAGTCTATAGCCTAATCTATAGTCTAGCCAATAGTCTATAGTCTAGTGTGTAGTCTGATTTACAGTATGAATGAAGAAATTATTTAGCCCTTTAAGTATCATGTAATTTTTTTTTTTTTCATTTAAATACTTAAGCATTTTAGTAAAATTTTTAGTTATTTTACAATAATAAAAATTACTATACGTATGATTAATATTAATGATATTAAACAAATATTAATCATACTCAAGCCAATATATATTAAATATTATTGTGTTATAAATTTATATGTCTATTAAAAATTTAATAACAATATTAAACCTCAACGAAATTTGATGGATAATGTTTTTATTGTTGGATAGACAGAAGTTTACTGAACTTTTTTTTCCTGAAAAAGAATCATAAAATTACTATCTTAAGTATTTTTCAATAAAAAGGAGGTTATTATATATTTCTTTTTAAGTTACATTGTATAATGAATTTATTTTTCATCACATGTTTGTTATAAATTTTAATTCAATAATCATTGTTAAATGAATTTCTTTGGTTGGAAGTCAGTTCATAATTTTTATTAATTACAAAGATTAACATTAATTGTGTGGCAAGAGATTCCTCAGTCATTTTAGGTACATATATTGATCATCAAAAGACTTTTTTTTGTGTTTAATTATAATAAACTAATAATAATAATAATAATAATAATAATAATATTATTAATAATTATTATTATTATTATAATAATAATAGTATGGAAAATTAATGAGATTGCTCAACATATTGCGAGAACGGACTTCTATTGGAGATTATCTTTAAGCCATGTTCACATCATTTTTAAATCTGTTTAATAGTTTCGGAAATTGTGTAGAAAAAAATCAAATTTTTAACAAAATTTGAAAATGTTTGTTTTTCAAAATCCCTAAAAAATTTAAAGCTTCCAATAATGATATTTTTTTTCTTTTATCATAAAGTTGTATATGTTATACTTAAAACGAGCATTATTTTATTAAAATCAATGCAGAAATGTAAACTTTATTCACAATTTTGTCGAATTGTGTAAAAAGTGAATTTCTTTTGTTGGAGGTCAGTATATAATTATTATTAATTAAACAGGGAAAAGTTATTCTGTACAATGATATTTCCTAGTCAACTTAGGAATATATATTTATCAATTCCTAAGGCTTTAAAACACTTTTTCTCTAGTTTTCTGGATAAATAGTTATATAATAAATTAATGAGGTTGCATCACATATTACTACACATCTCAAAAATAAATTGTCTCATTTGTTAAAATATAAAAAAAATATAATTAAAATTATCTAAAAGTTGTATCTGTGTAATTTTTATTTGCTTAATAGTTTCTGAGATTTAAAAAATTGTGTCGAAGAGAGTACAAAATTTATTTATTTTTATTATTTTTTTTTTAAACGTAAAAAATCGAAAATGATCAAAAATGCTTTGTTTGTACAATTATCATATAGCTGGTTATGTTACAAATAAAATGAGATATATTTCATTAAAATCGTGGAATAAATATCGATTTTATTTACAATCAATCATGGAGACCTAAGTATATGATGAAATCGTTATAGTATAGAAAATTAACTAGGTTACATCAAATATTGCTTCATATCTCTAGAAAGGACTGTCTGATTTTCTTTAGTAAAATAACCAAATATTCTAATTAAATTTATTTCTATCATTTTTTTACTTTTTCAATAGTTTGGAAAATATTAAAAAATTGTATCGAAAAATTTTTTTTTACAAAATTTAAAAAATTTTGTTAAAAACAGAAACGTAAAAAAGCGGAAATCAATTCAAATGTTTCGTTGGCTCCTTCATTATTAAGCTGAATATGTTACCTATAAAACGAGCTACAATCTTTAAAATTGATAAATAAATGTCGACTTTATTCACAAAAGAATTTAAATTATATCGCTTAAAAAATATACAAAAAATTATAAGAAATGTTCATAATTTGGTTGATTTAAAAAGAATATTAAAAATATATATATAATTTAAATTATCATTAAATTTCGTCTTAATTTTTTTAACTCGGAAATATTAAAAAAATAGTGCAGAAAAAAAAATAAACTAAAAATAAAAAAATAAAAAAATGTAATATATTGCTTTTTCAAAAAATTGGGAATGACTACAAATGCTTCATTTTCGCTTTAGTATATTTCACCAAATTTTAGAATAAACATCGATTCTATTCATAATTAATCATGCGGTCTTAAGCCTTATCATAGGCTTTTAGAAAATTAATAAGGGTGCACTACATATTGCTACAAAACTCGAGAACGAATTGTCTGATTTGGTTGTTTCTAAAATTATAAAATATTTTAATTCAGATTATCTACAATTATTGGTTTTTAATCTTTCGAAATAATAGTTTCGAAAGTATTAAGAAAATTGTGTCAAAAAAGTAAAAAAAATTTTATAAAATTTAAAAATTTTTGTTTTTTAAAAATTGTGAAAAATCGGAAATGATCAAAAATTGCTCTTTTTTTCCTTTTCTCATAAAGCCAGGTAGGTTAAAAATAAAATAAGCTATATTTTATTAGAATCTATAAATAAATATCTGACTTTATTCACAATTAAGTGAAGGTATATTTACTTAAAAATTATACAAAACATAATAAAATTATTTATAAAATAAATAAAAAAAAAAAAATATGAATAAATAAATATAAGCTACAAAAATTGTTTTTTGTTATGAGATACCATTTGTTCATAAGTTAATATAAAATTTTTAAATTTTAATAAATTTAAGTTTCAACACAATTTGTTCTTTATATTAAATTAAAACAAAAAACTTTCATTTAAAAATAAAGTGAAGCATATCGTTTTTCATTTTTTATAAACAAAACTGAACTGCAGGAAAAAAAAACAAACATATACCAACACTGTTAACAGATAATACTGCTTTATCTACCAGAAATATTATTTAAGTTTATTTGAATTGTTGTTGGCTGCTGAAAGTCATCTAAAGTTTGTTTTTTCTTTGTCAAGTGCATCAACATCATTATCATAGTCTTTGTCTTCAACTTCTTGTCATTATTGTTGTTAGATTTTCTTAACATCAAGAGTACATTGGTCAAGGAATTTTTTAAATCGCACACAAACACTCATACACTTAGTCATGCAGAAAAAATTTCTTTAAATATTTTTCAGCTTTATGGAAATATTTTAAATGAAATGTAAGGAGAATGAATACACACAAATATTCTCAGCATGTCTTTCCAATAGTTCGAGAGAATATCCCCTAACAAATGATTTTGTATTAATTTTAAGTGAATACACTCTAGCATACTTAGAGTGAGTAAAGTAGTTACTTGCCTTTACAAAAGAAACAAAATTAAAAGAGGTACAAAATTCCTTTAGCAAAACTGCAGGGAAGTTAACATACAACATAAAAATATGTAAAAAGAGGGAGAAATTTTATAATATATACTGTACTGGCAAACAAATATTTGTTATAATAAAAATTATCATTTCTAAAAATCTAAAAAATTTTGTTAGTTTTGTTGTTAGTAAAAGTATAAAAATTAAGTACGTACTTGATACTTTTCGTGAAAGTTTTTTGTTTTACAAATATTTTTTTTACTTTGCAAACTTTAAATTTATGTTTAAGCACGTATACATATATTTACCAATCAAGTTTATATATAATAGAAATGTTGTAAAATGTTAATGTAAGGTGGATTAGTTGAGTAATTTTTTATATTTAAAACTACCAAGAAAAAGAAATGAAAATGATTGGAGTAAAGAAATAAATGGCAAAAAAAAAAAATCTAATTTAATTTTATTGATTAATACAATATTAATATAATAATATTCTTGCTTTTCATATTTAAAACGAAAATAACTAAAATATAGGTTAAATTGTTTATAATTTTCCTAAAGAGTTTTTTTTATTGAAAATAAACCAAATCGGATCACTACAAAGGAACTCGTGTCTGCATCAAGGACTTCATTTCTAATTTACAGAAAATAACACAAATATACTCCATTTTGGTTCTGATTAACCTGAAGTCATTTTTAAGATTATTTGTGATGCACTAATGCAAACATTAATAAAAATAAAAATAAAAAAATTAAATTAAAATATTAAAATAAAATATTATATATTAACCTTATTTTTTAGGCAATCTGGCTTTTTTCTACCCTTTAAATTTGTCAATTTATATGAAAGTCTTTGGATATATATCCAGGACCTCAAAATGAGAATATTTGTCTGTCAGCCTGTGTATTGAAATGGGCTTTTTGAAGCCCTTAGTCTAATAAATACATTTCCTTTTCAACACATATATGGCGTATAGTTTCGAAAATCTTGGTATTGAAATTCAGCGAAATCTGTTCCGGAATGGCACACACAGAGAAAAAATATGGTTGCCGGAACCATAATCAAAGAGCAACATATTATAATTATATAGTCCAATTATATTATATCATAAATACGAGTAATAATGTGTACATCATAACTATAAAATAATCTTGGTTTTCATATTACGATCCGAGTTTTTGAATTTTTTATTTAAATATTCCATAATATTATGATCCAGTTTTATAAAATTATGCTCTGATTTTCTTATATATTCAGCTTCCTTATATTATTTATCATAAAAAATTTTTTGTAACATGTTCAAAATTATTTATAACAAGTTTCATATTAATCTTATTATGACCAATTATTATTTATTCGTTAACTAATTTTATTTATTTTTATTAATATCAATTTATTTTTATTTATAATTAAAATTAATATTTTTATTAATATTAATCTGAATCACACCAAATACAACAAAACCTTCTCTACTTATGTTTATTCATGTACAAACTGAATGAGAATTATGATGAAGTTGGAAAGCACAAACAAAACAAAGTAAAAATAAAATATATTCAAAAAAAGACAGTTAGGTGGTTTTTTTTTTATCATATTTATAAAAAGCATACGTATTATAATTATTTGTAACATTCTATTGTTATGGGAATAATAATATTAAAATGATTTGAAGAAAAGATATGTTTTTAAAATAAGGAAATTTAATAGTAATTTTTAATGGTTGTAGAAATAATGATATTTTTTCATATCGATAAAATTTTGTTTCTAGTAAAGATATTCAAAAACATAAGATTTTTGTAGGCAGCTATATTTGAAATTTTAATAAATACATAAACATAAAACTTATTAACATTTATAAATACAAACTAAATGACCAGTATTGCCAGTTTAGCCTTTTTAAGGCTATATATTGCCTTTTTATTTTGTTTTTTTTAGCCTCTAATTTTCGTTTTAGCTACTAGCTTTTTTCTAGTCTTTTTTGATTCTTAAAATTATTGAAAATTATTTAAATTATTTCAGCAACGAAGAAAATCATTTGTTATTTACTATTAGTATTTAATTTTATTTCTACAAAATCGTACATTTATTCGCACAAAAATTCGAGATTATTTATATTTAACAAAAATTTTCGTTTGTGACGTTTCATTCGCCGAATCAAAAATAACAAATATGGACTTATTAAATCGTTTATTATAATTATGTTTTAATATAATTTATTTAAAATGGATATTATTTATGTATATGAATTAAAAAATATTCTTATAAACAATCACTTCAAATCATTTTTCATATTAAATATAACCCAAATTAGTATGGGAATTTTTTGGTCGATTTTTCATTGGGTCATTTTACTGGTAGCCTTTATAAGTTTTATTAATAAATTTATTATAATATCTTTAAAAGTTATCAAATATTAATGAGAATGGGGAAAAAAAATAAGTTTTTAAATGAAAAATAAAATTTAACTTTTTCTGGCCTTATTTTTTTGAAGTACAATTTAGTCTCCTTTTTTTCTCACCTCCTGGCAACACTGTAACTGACTGCATAAACAAAAAAGAACCACAACACTGATAAACATTATAATACTGTTGATGTCAACTAAACTGCTTGCTTATACAAAAAACAACAACACTAACAGTCATTGTAATATTTAATATAAATGTTTCTGTGTGTGTGTATTATTAAGATATTTTCAGTTTTTGGCCCATAACTAGTTTGTTTGTGAACCACTTTTATAAAAATATTTATGACCGAAATCTATGGCTTAAATAGGGGACTATAGAAGTCAAAAATGTGTTTTGGCTGATATCTCGGTTATTAATGAACCGATTCAGGAAAAAATTTTCCAATCTTCCTTGCAAAAATTAAGTACCTAGTTTATATAGGGGCTCCCGAAAAAAAACAGTTTTTTAGACATATCTCCGACATTTCAGTAGCAACATTTTCGAAAGGATATTCGATTCCTTAATATATATATTATATATGGCAGTTATCGCTGGGCTTCATAAATGCCATTTCAGGCGACAAACCGAAGGACGGACATCGTTCTATCAACATCATTTCTTAGAAGGATCCAGAAAATACAAACTTATATGTAGCTTTTACACCTGTGGTGAAGGGTATAAAAAAATTTAGTGTAGCCAAAAATATTTAAGAAATTTTTAGTACTTAATAAAATTAAACTATTTATTACAATAAAATGTTTCTATATGAACTAAAAATTTTTTACTAAATTTTTTACTTTCGGTTAAATTAAAAAATTGTATTTTTTTTCGCAATTCGCTGCTTTGTTCAGTTTCATTTTACAAATATTCATAAATATGTATATGTGGTTTGCATGGACTTTGTTGTTATTTTATTTTTATATATATTTTTTTCCTGGTATTAGCAATATGAACCTTTCTTTAGTTGAAATTTATATACAAAAAGTTGTATAGAATATAGAAGTTTTTTTTTATAATTATATTGTTTAGCAGCAATTTGTATAAAACCTGAGCTGTATGGCAAAAGAATTTTTGTATATTCAATTGGGTATTTCTTATTGTTTTACTCTTGGAAGGAATACTGAGAAATATGGAAAAATTTCTTTTAATTGAAGAAATTTCAAAATATTTTAATAATACTATGAAATCATATCCTTTTTTCATGGAGTGTAAATATGATACTAAGTACTCTATGTAGGGGTGTGGGAAATTTATGTAATAAATAAAAACTTAACATGTCTTGGCTTAAGTCATGGCAGCATGCTCTTGTGTTTTTTTTTTTTTTTTAGCAAAATAATTTTTAAAGCGAGAAAAAAATCGTTTTAGATTTGAATGTCAAAATTGGTTTTGCAATATACTAGGGTAATCAATTTTGGTTTTCAACCGGTTTTAAAACCAGTTTTTTCTGGCTAGATGCCGTCGGTTTTTTCAAAATGTCATTTTTTCGAATCTCGAACAATCCGCTTTTCTTAACCCAAAAATCGGTTTTTTTCGATTTATTTAATTTTCAATATTTTTTGTTATTCTCCCATTGCATTTTATTTAATAATTTTGAAGATGACAAAGAAAATAGTATTTTTGATTTAGGCGATAATGTTATCGCCCCAAAAACAGAAAAGGCTACAGGCTTACGTTAAAGAAAAGGAAAACAGGGAACTTAAATTAATTCACTATGTGAAGCACCGTTGGAATTCTATGGCGAAAATGATTCCTCAATTATTAAGAATTTATAAGTGTGTAAATCATATGATTTTAGACTTGGGACAGTTACATTTTAATGAAAAGGAAATTAAAATATTGAGAGAATTAAATAATATTCTTAAATCTTTAGAAATCTTAGTTATCTAAGAATTCAACTACCCTTCTTGAAACTGAAGGGATTTTTATATTTCTCTTTAAAAGCCTTTCATTGAATTGAAAACCCATTGGCAGAAAATTTACTCGAATGTTTAAAAAAGCGATTTAACGAACATTAAATACATTATTGCTATATTTAAATACAAGAAAGTTACCCAAAAGTGATCATTTTCTCAAACACTCTTCTGCGACCAAAACCAAGGAATTTGCCTGTAAATTAAATGGTCGCTTATTGGGCGTAGAGGAGGATTGTTGTTTTGATGAAGAAGGAAGTATTTTAACTGATTTTATATATTTAGACAAATGAAATAAAAAATCTGAAAAACTGCAGAAATTATATAATACGAGTACTTTAATTACTGTATGTATAACTAGCACTTCAAGTGAAAGATCGTTTTCTATGTGTAGTTTTATAAAAACTAAAGAAAAGCACAAATACTTAGCAAAGAATTTAAATTGTATTTTATTTTTAAGAGATCATTTTAAACAAAATACCTAATCAACAGTATTTAATACATTCTATAAGCAATATCCTATTTTAATGATAATTATATACTTTTTTATTTATTTATTTTTTTTTTTGTTAAAATTAATTTTTTAAGTTTGAAATTAAAAAGCAAAGAAAGTTGAATAAATTGTTGGTTTAAAAAAAGTAAAATAAGTTGTTTATTTCTTAAAGAAAACCGGTTAACTAGTTTTTTCTGAATTTCAAAAAGTGCAACCGGTTTTTTCAAAATACCAACTATTCGAACTATTCGAAAACCGGTTTCGCCAAAAAGTCGAATAATCAATCAACCTAGATCTGATATCTAAACTAAAAATAAAACTAAAAAGAAAAAATTAATAAGGGTACTCACTTAAACGCTTAAGTTTCCCATTTGTGCAATTTTGCATATTTGTGCGACATGTTTCAAATGTTATGCATTATTAAGGACAAAAAAATAAGAAGTCATTGTAAAGAATTGAAAAATGTTGTTGAAATAAAAAATACATGCAATGATTTTATTATAATTAATGTAATTATAAGTTTTTACATCGCTGTCATTAATAATGTTTAAATAAATAAAAGACAGCTGATTTAAAAATGCCCAATTAAACAGCGCAATTTTGAGAGACAAAATAGTCACACAAAGTGTTATGCAAAAGAATTTCCGTGCAATTTTTGACAGTTCATTTGCTAGTGTGCCAACTGGCACACAGTTTGTGACTGTTTTGCGTGTTTTCATATGGATCCTTAATATGTTGTGCATTAAAAAATAAAATTAATTCTGAAAATTTACTCTACTGGTCGAAACGTTGTAAATAAAAAATAGTCTTAATATATATCATTTTAAAAGATTTTGTATTCTCTTCAAAATGATGGATAAAAACTATTACTATTTCATAATTTACAGCAGACTTTTGTTATAATAATAAAATAAAAATAATAAAGAAAGAATGCAAATTATATTTACAGGAATATATTTCTTTAATTTGAGTCCGAATATTTTCGAAAAATTCAGAAATGCAAAGTTTATACAAAAAATGGGCTCATGAGAATAAATTTGTTGGTATATTGTTACAATTTATTTGCAAGAGCTTTTAAAATTTATTGTTCTATCGAATTTAATTGGAAAAAGTTAAAAATTCAACAATCAGCATTTGCATTAAAAATTTTAACTTTTGTTCAAATCTTGATAAATTTCGACCACAAAAATTACGTAATCATTCAAAATTTTAACTAAAATTAAAAAAAAAAAAAATGCTAAATATATTAACTTTTTTTTTGCAAAAATTGAAAATTTTGAGATTTGTTTGAAAATATTGGCTAATTTTTTTTACTTATCGAAATGAGATAATATATATATATATATATATATATATGAGATAATATATATATATATATATGAGATAATATATATATATATATATATTATCTCATTTCGATAAGTAAAAAAAAATTAGTCAATATTTTCAAACAAATCTCAAAATTTTCAATTTTTGCAAAAAAAAGTAACTTTGTATATTTAGCATTTTTTTTTAATTTTAATTAAAATTATTAGTGTTTTCTCACATTTATATATATATATATATATATACATATATATATAAAATTTAGAAATATATAAATATATATAATTAAAAAATTATGTTTAAGAAATATATATATTTATATATATATATATAAAATATATATATATATATATATATATATATATATATATATATATATATATATATATATATACATAAACTGTAAAAAATTATGTTCAAGAAATATATAAATATATATATATATATATATATATATAAAGATTAAATGTTTGAAGTTTTATGTGTTTTAAAATTGAAGCATTTTGTTCTTTATATCGTTTACTAGAATTCGGAAAAGTAAAAATATTTCAGATCGAAATTTTTGAAAACAAGGTGCGACTTGTTTTTACACGTGAGGTAGTTATCTTAGACCCGCGCTGTAATTATACACTCGAAAAAATAAGCTAAAGGCCTAATTCCTCCTCTATCGATGCACAAAATTTCATTAAGATCGGTGCAGCAGTTTATTGCCATTTATTTTTCAAAAGTTGCAAATTCTTTTCATGCTCGAGGTGGTTAAATTTTACACACTGTACCTAATCCCCTATTATAACACGATAATTACAATAGTATTTTTCTGAAAGCTTAGATCCTCCTTTCTATATATACAGATTTATTACCTTTTTGTATTTGTTTTCAGAGAAAAAATATAGTTATAGCGACCATAATCTAAGGGCAACTTATTATTATTGCAAGATATGATCATAGTGAAAAATACTTAATAGTAATATTAATAGTAATACTTAATAGTAATACTTAATAATATGATTCCATTTTGTAATATGGTGTCCGATTATAAGGTTCGTTTTTCATGTTATGATTCTAGTTTTCCATATAATTGAACAATCTTATTATATTATTATGCCATTCTATGTTATTATATTATTCTATCTTATTATATTATTACAAGACATTGCCATTTTATGATTCTATTTTATAACATTGTTATTTACATTTTTCGATATAGAATCCACATTTTTCCGAAGTCCGTAGATTTTGATTTAAAACTTTTAACAACATATTAAAGATTCTTAAAATATATTCCGCTCGTCGATTCGTGCTTTGGGATTTGAGAAAATATGGTCCAAAGTCAAAACTTTCATATAAAATGGTTCGAATTCGGGAGGGTGTGTACCATGACCAATTGAGTTATTGGGCTTGTTTTCTATCTTAAAGTCATCTCTGTGAAGTTGCCTTTCAGAAAAGTGTAAAATTATTATATGTTGCTAAAGAAAATTTCATTTTAGATAAAAAAGAGTGCAGATACTTTTTCGGCTAAAAAAACACAAAAATTCGTCTTTTTTGCCATCTTCAAATTCCAAATCATTTATTTTTGGACTGGGTAAAGATATCAACTTAAAATTTTTTTATTCAATAGATAATTTTGTTCTTTAACTAGTTAAAAAAAACAAAACTAATAAAATCAGTCGGAAATACTAGGATATATATGAAAAAAACTGGACCAAGAACATGCAAAATTATGGTGCTTAAAGATTCAAACGCAAATAACTCGAAAACTATAAGAGATAAATAGGACATGTAAGCATTTTTAGGCCTTATCAGAGCCTACAACAATATATAAAAATATTTGAAATCGGACGAGAAACAAAAATTTGGCAAGCGATTAAAAATTTTTTATGTCAGAGGTACCTAACTTTGAGCCCCCTTAGCTCCGCCCCTGAGGGGTTTGTTGTGCCCCCTTCCAAACTTAACATTGTACACTCCTCCGCTACGCCTATACCAAATTTCATGAAAATCCAACCAAGCCGATCAGAAGTTACATATTTATTTCCAAAAAATTTCGATTCTGCCCCACTGTGTATTGTTTGATGTATAAGCAAACCTTGTCTATTTATATTTATTCATATATAAACTAAATGAGAATTACAATTAACAAACAAACATTGAAAACAAAATGTATTTAAAAACCAACATATATTGAATTTTTCCACTAAGTTTGTGAAAAGTATAAGTACACGTATTATATTTATTTGAAATATTTTATTGTCACGGGAATAATAATATTAATATGGTTTAGAAACAGGATATGGTTTAAGAAAATGGAAAAAGGCTGCAAATATTTAATGGTTGCCAAAGTGATGATATTTTTCATATTAATAAAATTTTGTTTCTGATAAAAAGATTAAAAAAAAACATATAATTTTTGCATTCAACCATATTAAAATTTTTATTAAGTGTAAACATTAAATGACAAAATTTAAGCAAAAGCATTGTTATCGCGAAGACATAGTTATAAAAATTCAAGAATATAATAATAATAATAATGCTGAAAACATTTTTTTCTCTTTGTATTGTGTTGGGTCAAAGGCAAACTGAAGCCATGTCTTTTTTGCAAGATCTTATATATATATATATTTCTACAATCTTTAGTGCAGAGATACACTTATTTAATCTCTTACTCTTAAACTGGCCCTTGCCAATTTAACATAAATATTTAATAACATTTTAATATAATATAAAAACACTTCCTTCAAAACACACATATTCACGCTTAAATCTTTAATACTGGTAATTTCTATAAACTTTATTATATCAATTTAATAACATCATATTGCAGATCAAAATTTTTTTTGAAAGAAGTAAATTTAAATCGCTTTACGAAACCAACAAAAGCCACTAAAAAGGAAATTCTGGCCGATAATTCTTATGAAATTTATAACAATTGTGTGTCACCAGCAATCATAAATTCATCTTTTATTACAAATATTTTTTTATTAACAATCAAATCGTTTTTTTATATTCTTCATGCTTTATGCTCGACTAGATTTATGGGAATGACTTTAACCGCTATTGAGTAATAAATAAAAGCTGTTTTGTGTACTTTTTGCAAGTAGTTCCAAGTACAAATTCATATTGAATTTGATAAGAAGAAATAGGTTTGCAAATAAATTCTTACAACAAGTACTTAATTAAATTTTCTAAAAATTAAATATAGTATAAAAAATTAAATTTAATTTTTAGAAATCATATTTAGTTAATTTTAAATCTTTAAAGTTAAATTTAACCCCAACATAAAATTATGAAAATATTGAGGAAAAATAATATTGTTTGGTTTCTTTTATAAAGTTTCTCATAAACAATTTTGCTTATTCTATTAAAAAGGAAACGAAACAAAAACACCCATAAACTATTAAAATATTTTATTTAAAAACATACTGTGTTTAAAGGCTGTTTAAGGATTCTCCCAAAAAAAAGAAAATGGAAATATTAAAACAGCAAGATACCAAAATTTACTTAAAGCTTTAACCAAACAAAAACAGTAATACTGGAATTAACCAAAAACCAAAATAAACCACTACCGCAAAAAGGGATATAATACAAATAATAACATGAAAATGATATTAAGGCTTTACTATGACTAATGCCCTTAAGATTTACTTTTTTTATACTTTTATATATTATAAGTAATCTAAATATTTTGATTATGATTTTTTTGACATATTCAAAGTAATATTAATATTAATATTAAAAAATAATAAAAATAACAAAAAATTGCATTATTTGACAAAAAATGGAAAAAAGTAATCAAAATAATGATTTAAAAGCAAAATATATTCATAGTCATATATATTTATACCTATTTATTTTTTAAATTTCAAAAATAATTCAAATATTGTTGTTATAAAATATTTTTAAAAAATTGTTTTGTTGTTGTAATACCTGAACCAGTCACAGCAAAAATTTTAGAAATTTTGATAATGGATAGTAGTTGTTTCATACGTTACAAAGTAATGAGAGGTTCTTATTTGTCTCATTATTTTAAATTGTAAAATAACTACTTGCTGGTAATGACTTAAATAAGTAGTGATTTGTAGCATTATTTAAAAAAGTCAAATAATAACATGCTAGTGATGAGTATAATGAATGGAAGAATAGTTATAACTATTTATAGTTTAACGGTAGGTCTGTAGTTTGGCAACTTTTGTATTTTTTATTGTCTTTGGCAGTTTTTTGGAACTCGATCAACTATTTATTTATTTATTATTTTAAATAAGTACTTTAATAATGGGGACCCATGAATTCTTGGACATTTCTAAGCAAAGGTAATGAATTTTCACCCGAATTGTAAGTAGTTACCAAATTTTGCAATATAATTTTTTGGCTCTCCGGATAAGTAAAGTTTTTGCTGGGGTGTAGAGTAGATTGTGGCAATTTCTGAAAGAATAGCGGTATTTATTTCTGAAAAAGTTATTAAGCATTTTTTATTTCAAAGGTACATTTTTATACCCCAAACCACCATAGGTGATTGAGGTATTATGCGTTTGTGCTGATATTTGTAAGGCACAGATGTGGTCAAGATTTACGTGGGTACCTGCCATGACAGCCTAACCCCACGGTGGTCTTACCACTGGGTGAGGTACAATGCGTCAACCAACGCCCCCATGTGCCTGTTAAGAACACACAGGTTTCAATTCGAGAGACTCATTGTCTGGATAAGTCCACTCCTCCTTGCTTAGGAGTTGAAGCTATCTAACCTCTATATGTGTTGCTATGCAATACCACATCGGGACTGTAAATCCCTTCCTGAGGTTTAGGTCTAAACCACCACGTGACTCCTCGAAGGGCCTCTCCAACAGCCAGTCCAGTAACGACAAGCAGGTGTTGCCATACCAGGAGCTACTGGCTCCCGTGGTACCAGATTGTGTTAAGTCTCTGGTCAGGCCTCGAAGGTTCTTTTCTCCCATTATAGACCCACAGACAAGTCCAGGCAATGGTGCACCTTTTTATACCTGCCACACTGTTACGCTCTCTAAGATTGAAGTTGTCTTAGAGTGTAACATGACAGGATTTTCTCTACCACGTATGAGCTATACATCAAGGAAAAGATTTAATCCAAGAAGACATGACGCCGTGGTGAATTTGTAAGGTACAGAAAAAATCATCCAACACCCACCTTAAAGTATACCAATCGACTCAGAATCACTTTTCGAGTCGATCTAACGATGTCCGTCCGTCCGTCAGGCAGGCTGGACGGCTGGCTGTTCATGTAAACTTTGTGCACAAAGTATAGATCGCAATTTTGAAGATAATTCAATGAAATTTGGCACGTAGGACTCCCATGATAGCAGGAAGAAGGCTATTGAAATTGGCTATAATCGGTATATTATTTCACCTAGCTCCCCATACAAATTTCCACCCGGAATAGGAGTTTAACGATCATAAATGCCTTAAATATAATAATATTTTAATGAAATTCGGTGCAGGGAAGTTTTGTATAAGTGTCAATCTTTGTATTCGACACAAATAAGTTTTATATATGTTAGAAATCATAGCTCCTATATAAGCCCATTTTTGGTAATCATTTTAAAATGCATAAATTCATATAAATGTTAATATTTACGTAATATTCTGTATTCGTAGATTTTTTACACACAGTAAAAGTATTGATTCACAATTATCCACATGTCTAATATAAGACCCCTCCACGAATTTTGATGGACATGCACAATGGTGTGCATATATTTGCTAAAACTTTTGAAATAATTGTCAGAAATGGTCCAGGATCTTATCCTTAAGATAATATAAAATCTTATGATACAAACCCAACTTTAAAAAGTCATAAAAATTTAAAAATGTTGGTATAAATGATGAAAAAAACTTGGCTGGCTGGACAGCCTGGTACACTAAGTACGGGTCGAAATTTTAAAGATAATTCAATGAACGTGGGGCTTTTATGTTATGTTTTATGCCTACTGAAATTGGTTTATAGAAATATAAATTACTTCATCAAATCTTATAAGAATCGATTGACAATTGATCATAGGCCTCATGAAAGACCCCATTCGAAAATATTATGAGGGCATCAAATAATCGAATTTGATCGACTACATGTTTTTTTAATCATTTTTTCAATTTGATTTGTTGAAATTATTAATGAAACTAAATCAAGAGATCATCTTATTATATTATTTACTCAGCAAAAAAGTTCTTCCAAAAAAGAGCTTTTTCACCACTTCAAAAATAAAATTAAGTGCATATTTTGCACTTTCTTGGAAGTTAATAAAATTTACTTTCAAAAAATTAAAAATAAATATTATTTTTAGCAGGAAAAGAGGTGAGTAATTTCTAATAAAACAAAAATTTCCCAAAACGAAAAGTATATTTATTATCTACTAACAGAGCTAAAACCATGTTTTTTTATTAAAAACTTTTATAAATATAGTTTTAAGAGAAGTACTTCCAAAGCAATGAACGAGAAGCATAAAAGAAGAGCATACTACCAATGACAACTATGGGTTAAAGAAAGAACTTCTGCTATTCTTTTTCAGCACTAAGTACTTCCTTACAATGATAGCACAATGTTAAAATCATGACTTTTTTTTAGCTTTTTTCAATTCTTTTTTTGCTGGGTAAATGATGGATATATGCCCTTTTACATATTTGATGCATTAAAGCATACAAAATAATATATATTTTTTTTTTTTCAATATGAGTAAATATAATATACATATTAAATGTCTTCTTCATATTCTGGGGTTATATGCTATTCTAATAATTGATTTTATTCCTTTTATCCAAAAAAAAAAACTTAAAATTTCAAGAAAAAATTTGATATGCAAAAAGGGAAATTCTGCTTAAAGTAATTTTTTCGGCGAAATTGACAGATTTTAAAAATTGTTTTTGTATTGATAGAGGTAAATTGGTATAAATTGTAAATCTATATTATGCAAGAAAAAAAAAAAAACACATTTGGAAAAGTAGGTTTATACGTCCTTATACGCATTCATGCTTTCATATATATGTTTTCAAAATTACTTACATGTATACAAGTACTTCATATCCTCCTAAACATCCGTACATATGTAATCCAAAATACTCGTAACACTTCAAAATGTTTTTCTATGGAAATTTATTTAACAACTTTTATATTTTGAAAAAAAAAAAAAAAATGAACAGTTTTAATTTTCTTTCCACTTTCAAATCAAAAGTTGGTTTTATTTTCTATTCGTGCAAATTGTGAAGTGTGTTTTTGGTTTTGTTTATTATTTTTTTTTTTTTTTGTAAATAACGTTGAAAACATTTTTTTTAATCAGCAAAATAAATAGAAATTGAAAAATTCTAAATAAATAAAAAATCCGCTAAAAAGTTAAAATCAATTTGCTAAAGTCCATTTTGTGGTAAATACTTAATTTTTATTTGTTGTTGTTTTATTATCAGCCACATCATTTGTAGAAGCAAATATTTGCTAAAACTTTTGAAATTTTAGTTTTTGGTCAGGGTTAAAATAGAACAAAAAAGAAAAATGATTTAATTAATGTTAGATTTATTATTACTATGAAACTGAAAGAATGTAAAATAAATAATTTGAAAGAATAACAAATGTCATAGATGGAATATAAATGAGATAAATTTAATACTGGTAAATCAATCTGTTAAATATTTGGAAAATTAAATAGTTTTGAAAACTGGAGAAATTATTTTTAGCCTGAAATTTTATAATTTATATTAACATTTAGATCAAATTATTTTTCTCTCAAAATCTTTAACCTTGTGTTTATGTAAAATTTTATCTTTGTAATCAATTATGTTGTAAAAAATTATAGTGGTATATTCGGCTGTTTTGAATCTTATATAACCTTCACCCAAGTTGAGATCTATTATATTGGATGTAATTACAAATATATTTACTTATATAGATATATATATTTACTTATATAGATATATATATATATATATATATATATATATATATATATATAGTTCTAGTGACCATAATTAAGAGCAACATATTACGATTGGAATATAAGATCATAGCGTAGAATAAAAATGATGATAAGTAATAATTGTTATGTATCCATTTTGTCATTGTGTCCATCTTATGGTTTGTTTTTTCATGTTATGATTCTACTTTTACATATAACTGAATAAACATCATTATCCCATTCTATCATATTATGATTTGATGTTATTATATAGTCTATCTTATTATATTATTATCCCATATTATTATATAGTTATCCAATCTTATCATATTATTATTTTATTTTGTCATATTATTATTCCATCTTATCATATATTAAAATAAAAATTATTTTTATAATTTTTTTACTGAAAATAATAGGGAAAAAAGCAAAAAAAAAAGAAATATTTACTTATTATTTGTTCATCAATTATACTCGTTTGTACCACCATATGAGGTTCAAAAACAAGACATGTTTTTTTAACTAAACCCTATAATAGTAATTAATCAATATCTTATATTACTTGAATCACACCAAACCAAACCTTATCTATTTATATTTATTCATATATAACCTAAATGAGAACATTACAAATAATATATATTTAAAAATAAAAAAATAATAAACTTTTCCACTAAGTTTGATAAAAGGATAAACACTATATTTATTTTAAACATTTTATTGTCATGGGAATAACAGTATGGCTTAATAACAAGGAAAAATACTGAAAATATTTAATGGTTGTAGAAGAATGATATTTTTCATATTAATAAAATTTTGTTTCTGTTAAAAATATTTAAAAACATGTAATTTTTGCAGTCAACTATATAAAAATTTTTATTGAGTGTAAACATTAAATTACAAAATTTAAACAAAAATATTGTTATCGTGAACACAGAGTTATTAGAATTTAAAAAAATTAACAATGTGAACATAATATTGTTGTAGTGATAATGCTGTAACCATGTTTTTTCTCTGCATGTGCGTGGTAACTAAAAGTTTTAAATAATTTGCTTTTTTATATAAAGTTGAAATAGAATCAAGTTATCATAAATCCTTATATCCCTATATGTATTATAAGAATGAGGTGTAAGTTTGCTTCTTTGTTTGTTTATTATCAATCACGTCTAAACAGCTGAACCCATAGCAACAGTGTCGGAGTTAGTTATGCACGCAGAGAGAAAATATAGTTACAGAAAACATAATCGAAGGGAAACATATTATGATTGTACTATACGATCATAAATAATAATAAATATGAACATTATAATCATAAAATAATCTAATTCTTTATATTATGATCCTAGTTCTTGCATTTTGTATTTAAATATTTAATAATACTATGATCCAGTTTTATAAAATTATACTCTGATTTTCTCATATTATGACTCAGATACATCGCATTATTTACCACAAAAAATTGGGTAATATGTTCAAAATTACTTATAACATGTTTCATATTAATTTTATTATGATCAATTATTATTTGTTCGTTAATTAATTTGTTTTATTTGATTTACTTATGTATTGCAGGATAATACAAGATGCTCTCTATTAACTAATAGTAGTTAAACAATATCTTATACAGTTTGAATCACACCAAATATAAGAAAACCTTCTTTAATTATATTTATTCAAGTGTAAACTAAATGAGTATTATAATGAAGTTGGAAAACAAACATTAAAAACAAAATATATTCAAAAACAAGTAATTTATGTGTTTTTCAGTCATATTTGTTAAAAGCATACATATTAAATATAATTAATTGTAACATTTTATTGTTATAGAAGTAATAATATTTATTAGCTTTAAAAATAAAATGTGGTTTAGGAACAAGGAAAAGTTTGGTAATATTTTATGGTTGCAGAAATAATGATAAATTTTCATATTAACAAAATTTTGTTTCTGTTAAAGAAATTAAAAAACATAAGGTTTTTGTAATTAATTATATTAAAATTTTTATTGAATGTGAACATTCAAGGATAAAGCTTAAACAAAAACATTCTTATCATGAACACAGTATTATTAAAATTGACGAAAATTAACAATGAAAACTTAATATTATTGTGACAATGTTTTTTCCATGCCGATTGGACGTTACACCCAAATTTTATGCCTACTTTTAAAAATTTTCTTTTAAATTTTACACGTTATTAATAAAGGTATTTATAGCAAATTTGACGCACAGAGAGTACTTGTATTGTATAATGTTATAGGTTATGTTAGATTTTGATTAGATGCCAAGATCATATTTTACGCCCACTTTTGCAAAACTTTCAATCGGATAAACCGATTAGTTTAGTATAGACCGAAGCAGGTAGTGTAGTACACCCGTATAAGCAAATATTCATTATGGCATATCTTACGAATTAATTAAATTTCGTGGGAACCTTTAATCTATCATATCGCATTGGTTAAATGAAAATAGGGGGAGAGGTAGCCCCATAAAAAGAAAATATAAATTTTCCATCTAAAGGAATATTATAGTGATGGTTTTAAAAAAATTTAAAAGTAATTTTAATATCAAATTTCGAATAGGGTGCAGGGGATGTAGTAGATCCCATATAAAGTAAATATTAGTTATCACATCAAATAGGGTAGCGAAGCGCAACGTTAAAAGCTAGTAAATAACAAATTTAATACTTTGGAATTTTACTAAAGTTTGCATATATTTAAGGGATATATAATCACTTCGTTGTAAATATGTTATAAATATAAGACAATATTGAATTAAAAAAGGGTATGGAGGAAAACTTATCGACCAGTTTGATTGATTTAAAAACCGGAATTGGAAAAAAAATATTTGTGATAGATTTATGTAAGAATAACGTCCATAGCTTATATAAGATCTTCAAAAAATCTAATAACGGGTTTTGGCCTATAACTCGGTTAATATTAAATTTACTTAGTTAATTTTTCAACACAAAATTCTTAAAAAAAAACTTTTGATTTTCTGTGAAAGAACGAAGTCCTCTATATTACATAATTGCTTCAAAAGTTTGAAGAAAACAAATATCTTAGTTTATTGTTGTTGTTTTTCAGTTCCCATAAAACAACTGTAAGGGAAGCAGACAATAAATAAATAAATAAAAAAAAAAAATAGATTTTCCAATAATTAGTTTGTTTATGAATGGATTTGGTTGATTCAAAAACCCAAAGAAAAATATTTGTGATCGATCTGTATAAGAACCATGTCTGTAGCTTATTGAGGTCAAAAACTCGTTTTGGCCGATATCCATTAGTTACAGTAATGGACCGACTAAGTTTATTTCTTCAGTAGAACAATTCAGAAAAAAATTTCAGTTTTTGTTTTGCAAAAACGAATTCCCTAACTAAAAGTGATTTACCATTCATTAATGCCATTTCAATCGACGGACGGACATTCTCTTATCGACATCATTTCTTATAAGAATCCAAAACATATGAACTTTTTTGCCCTCTGATGAATTACAAGCGGAATGGCAAACTTATATATACCATTTACATCTGCGGTGAAGAGTTTAAAAAGGTTTATGGTTTCTTTATATTCTACTAAATTGTGAAAACTTTGAAATGTCATCACCAGGGTAACCAAAAATATGCTCTGCAAAAATTGTTTTATGTGCATAAAGGATGCTCTTAAAATCAGAAAATATGCTCTTAAAATTAAAAAGTATGATATATATATATATATATATATATATATATATATATATATATATATATATATATATATATATATATATATATATATGTATATGTATGTATATACACATACATGAGGGCATTTTGTTTATAAATATACGAAATTATTCTCGTAAGTGTAAAATATCAAAACCCTCTATCTAGGGCTTTCATCAAACTGCGTTTTTGATGCCATTATATCCTCTATAATAAACATCATCTATGATATAATTTTTTTTCAACGTTTTTTTCTATTCCGACTAATTTATACATGCTGAACATGAATGTGGCCAAAAATTTTTAAAATTTAGATATACAATAATAAATATTCACTTTGTGTAGTGGCTGCCCGGTATAAAGCTACTCTACCCATTTTCATATTAATTGTGGAGCTTCCCAAAAAATCTCGAGACTTTCACTGTAATATTTCCTTAGATATATGATAATTAAGATTTATCTTATATGGAAACTAACACTTATCTTAGAGCTGACCGCTTCACTTTCATATCAGTTATGGTTCTCGATAAGGAAATTTAATATTTTTTTTCTTTAAGCGATAAAGATTTTTTCTCCAATATTAGTTATTATTTTGTTTGTATAGAACGTACCATTCCCTTTACTCTGATCCTAAAGTAAATTAGACTGTTTGAAAAAAATTCAAAAATCATACAGTAAATGGTAATTAAATATATTTTTACAATGCAAAGCTCTTTCTTTGAAATTGCTAATATTGTAAAATTTAAAAAAAAAAAATTATATGCAAGAATTTATTCGTGTAAAAGAAAATCTATTGAATAAGATAAATAAACTGTTTTTTTTTCTGCTATCCTGAAAAGTGTTTTCTTAGATAGAGGGTTTTGAATATAGACCATCAATATTAAATAATGTGATATTGAAGTTGCAAAAATATGCTCCAAAATAAGGACTTTTTTTAATGAAAATATGACAAAATATATGTCAAAATATGCTTTAACAAGTCGATGCCAAAATGCATTAAATTTTTTGAAACAGATAAATAACCAACAATTTAGTTCACTTAAAAATATGATTTTGTATATTTTTGGTTGCCCTGGCCATCACATATTACAACAATATTTTATAGCACAGACGTGCGTTGTTTTAAAATATGTTCTTTAAATAAAAACGGCTTATTACTGTCATTCATCAATTTTGGGTTTTTTTATTTTTATTTTAGCTTTTTATCGCAGTTACTTATAACACCTTGGTAGACACAAACACATTATTATTAAATTTTTGACACAAGGCCACACATTTATTTATTTTTAGTGTGTAAAAGAGAGTATTTTCTGGATTTACAAAAAGGTTTTGGCATATAAACAATTTACCACTTGAAAAGGCATCATTGTGATTAGGGAAACAGTAAGATATTTATTATAAATCTCTTCGAAATGATAACAATTTTTTATGTTGAATAAAAATGATATTTATACAAAATATGTTAATAATACTAGAGTTTCTTGCATATTTTGCTTTGTAGCTGTTTTCTGCTGAGCCGAATTTTATGAGTTTTAATATCAAAATGCAAACATCAATATTTTGAATTAATTCGGTTTATTTAAAATTTATATTTATAGGAAAAAATGTTTTCATCAGACATAATTACACAGAGAAAAAAATTCATATATTTGAAAATTTTTTTCATAAATATTATGAATCGAACATGACTTTTTTTCCCAAACTTTTTTTTTATAAAAAATAAAATTTTGTTCATAGATATTATTAAATTGTTCATAATGAAAATTTTGTAATTTTGCAAAAATTTTGTTAAATCTTTGGTTTAGTTTTACTAGATTTGTTTGCAAATGATAAATGAAAATAGTTATACGTGAAAATATTAACAAAAAATGCCTTAAAATGACAAAATTTCAAGGAAAATCTGTAAAAAAATTTATGTTTAGAAATTTGCATAATTTCGCTCGCAGTCTGCAGCACATCATTTTGATAAAAAGCGCTTTTTTTCTGGTCCCATAGTATAGCTAAAAATCATTAAAAACTTAAAATTTTCCGAAGAAAATTTCAAACATTTTTGTAAAAATTGAAAATATAAATGAAAATTTAAATAATTTATCTTAAGTTTTCCTGACTTTTGATTCATTTAAAAAGAAGGTAAAAAAGTATTAATATTTAAGATATTATTGTTAAATATTGCACAGGGAAAAAAATTCATATATTTGAAAATTTTTTTCATAAATATTATGAATCGAACATGACTTTTTTCCCAAAATTTTTTCATAAAAAATAAAATTTTGTTCATAGATATTATTAAATTGTACTTAATGATAATTTAGCGAATTTTGCAAAAATGTAGCTAAATTTTAATTTAGTTTTATTAAATTTGATTCATATTCTAAATAAAAGTAATTATGCATGAAAATATTAACAATAAATCCCTTTAGATAGCAATTTTTCAATAAAAAACTGTTAATAAGTAAGGATTAGAAATTTGCTTATATTTGCTGCCGTTCTATAGCATATGCATCATTGTAATAAAAAATACATCTGCTGTGTTCTTCTGCCCCCAAAAAGTGCCTAAAAATCATTAAAAACCAAAATTTCTGTAAAGAAAATTTCAAAGATACATTTACAAATTGAAAATATAAGTGAAAATTTAAACAATTTGTTTTAAGTCTTCTTGACTTTTGATTCATTATAAACTAAAATCAATGAAACTAAATTCTTATATTTATGTACAAATTTTTTTCTGTGTATAGTTGTATAGTGGATCTAGTTAAATATTTATAATAAAATTCTGCTACAGTCATTTTCCCACTTAAAGAAATCATTATTTGCATGAAAATATCATCAAATTTCTTCTCGAAAAGACTTCTATTATATTTGGTTTTTGAAGTATTTCATTTTATGCCTAAATAACAAAATTGCAAAGGTTTAAACAACAGTTTAAGTTTAAAGCAATTTCATTTAATAAAACTTAAAACATAATAAAGTTCAAATAGTTTAAAAATGTTTACTTTTTACTTCATGCCATAACTTCTACAATTATTAGCCAAATTTACGGTATAACCACAAATAAATAATATTTTTCATATAAAAGAAATTACTTTTAATAAAAAAAGTTTACTATTTCAACAATTTTGTTAAGTGAAATAGACTTAAGATTGCAGGGGTTTGTGAACCTTTTTATTTTTTTCTTTATTGTTTATGCATAAAATTAAATTAAATACTTTAAAAAGTAAAAATAGTAAGTTTTCAAAAGACTTTCACTACATATGAAAATAGTTGGACTTTAGGGGGGACGTATCCGAGATATCAGAAGTGACATCTAGAATTTGATGTCGGATTCAAAAATCTCCAAAGAGAAAATTTAAGCGGTTTTTAAGCCATTAACAACGACATAACGCATTTTACAATCGGAACTAAAATGGCTACGCAATACACGTAAAACATAAAGGGCGGTATTTTGGGGCGTGGCAAAAAAATTTTGTGTTTTTGGAAACCAAATGAACCATTCTTTCATTCTAGGGGGTGACTGGCATGAATTATTATTTTTTTAAGTTTTTGTTTGTCTTTTTTGTATGGAAATCGAACCACTCTAGTGTTCATTTAACAAAAATAGGTTCTTTATTTAAAAAAAGTTTTAAATTTCTTACAAAATTGGTCAATGGTCAATTTTTTTTTAATGAAATTAATAAAAGTTATATCCATTACTTGTTTACATTAATTTTCAAAGATTTCTTATATTAAAGTGATATGAAAATATTAATTCCACTTTACCATTTTTTTGTGCATTGAAAACTAATTTTTTCCCGTTTTTCATTTTCTATAGAATCTAAATACTTTTTAAATTTTACTTTCATACGAATTTGTGTTCTGTGACATACCTAAATAGTTCATGATATATTAGCTTTACATAAAATTAAAATTTTCATAAAATTTCAGCTTGTATTATAGTATTTTCTACAGTGCGATATAATAAAATATTATATTTTTAATAAATTAATAAATTCTTTTTCAACAATTGCTTCGAAAAAAAAGGAAATCGTAAAATCTTCATAATTACAAAATTATACAGATACTTCAGTACCGGTTTTTTTAGTTAATTTAATACTCGTAATCATGCAGTTCAAAGACCATTAGTTACCTCTTACCATTAGTTACCATCTTTTGGCCTAAATCAGACAATCCGTTCTAGAGTTATAGCAAAATATACTTAAGTATTCGCCTTATTAAAAGGAAGAAATTAGACGTGCCTAGAAAAAAACTGAAAGCAAATTCCTGTTTGTGAAATTTGATCTGTTAAACACGAATCTGCTTTCAGTTTTCTTCTTCCATTATATCATGATTTTTTTTATAGACACGTCTAATTTCTTACCTTTAATAAGGCCAATACCCAGGTATATTTTATTATAACTCGAGAAGGGGTTATCTGATTTAGACTAAAAGATGCAAACTAAAATTAGCTTTAAGTCACCTTGACATTATTTTTTATCTGTTCAACAGTTTCGGAGTTATGCAGAAATTAGCATAAAAAAATACATGCAAATTTGAATTTTTTTTCCTGAAAATTTCTTTTAAGAAATGAAAAATGTGTAGTTTTTATACCTTTATCATAAAATTGGTAATAATAATAATAATAATAATAATAATAATAATAATAATAATAATAATTATAATAAGACATATGTTATAAAAATTGATTGATAAAATTGAAAATATCTGTTTAGGTTTCAACGAACCCAAAATGAATAAGATAACACGAATGCTGATGAAGTGTATAGCGGCACAGAAAATACGTATTCCATTCTGCTGGTGTCTAATTATAGTCCACAAACTCTGCGTTGGTACTGCCAAACAGAACCAACAAGGCAATTTACGATTGCAAACTTGTTTAATATTCATGTGGATTAGATGGAATTGGACGTGATAAACAACAATCTGCTTTCATTTTTTTTCTATCACGTATTGACTTTTTTATGGGCACGACTAATATGACTGCCCTTTTAAGGCAGTCACACTTGTATGACTTGAGAACGGTTGGTTCAATTTAGATTTAGTAAAATTGGAAAAATTTTGCTTATTAACTCCCAAAATATTCAGCAGATAAAATAATAATGTTAAGATGCCTTGAAGATATTTTCAGTCCTCATCTTTTAGTGTATCATTTATATAAATCATACACACTGTTGTAGAGTTATAGTGAAATATACTAGCGTAATAGACTTATTATGGGCCAAATATTAGACACGCCCATAAAAAATCCAGATCTTATGTAAAAAACTGAAAGTAGATTCGTGTTGAGCACATCAAAATCCATATTAAGTGAGTGTACCAGATTTTGCAATATACATATATTAGTGAAAAATTGTATGTTACCGAAAAAATAAAAGAAAAAAATTTAACTCAATTTTTAATACGTTCAGTTTTGGAGATATTAGTTTAAAAAATCAAATCTCTTACAAAATTTAAATTTTGTTTTTCTATAAATCGTAAAAAATTGAAAACTAACAAAAATAAAAATTCTTCTCATTTGTTATAAAGCTAGATACATTACAAATTAAACGAACTATACTTTGTACAAATTTATGCATAAATCATGCTTTTATTTATAATTAGGTGAAGTTATCTAATTTAAAAATGATAAAAAAAAAAAAAAAATTACAGAAACATTAAATAGGCGTTAAGTCTACATTTACACATTGATTTTAATTAAAATTAGCTCGTTTTATTTATAAGTAGATAATATATCTCGGGATTTCTCGTCTCGGGATTCCCAGAAAATTTGCAAATTTTCATGTCCCGTTTTTTGAGGAATTTTGTGCGGGAATTCTGAGAATTTTAAAAGCACATTAATGGAAGAAAATTGCGTAAATTTTTAACAAAAATTTTTATATACTTTCATCTTTTAAAGAAAATTAAGCTAAGTATCCAACTGGGAGCTATATTTTGGAACATTTGTTTATGTAGTAAATTTGAATGTACAAATCAATAAATGATTTATATGTATTGACTATATGGCGTGAATTCAAATAAACATCTTAATAATGTGTCAGCACTAAGAACCAGCAAGAGCAAAAGTATAACTGATTGAAAGAATATTGTAGACATTATATATATATATATATACGTTATAAATTTATCATTAGTCTAAACATGCGTAATTTGTCTCATAGGAATTTGACAAAGCATTAAAAAAGGTAAGAGATAAAGTAAATAGTGTAGAGTACGACAAATCATTAATTATTCATATAATTTTCAATTTGTAATCTCTGTTATGTTCTGTTATGTTAAAAACCGTCTGATCGTATTTATAATACGAAAGCAAATGTTTCTTTTAATGGATATTGTAGGTAAATTTAATAGATAATATACTGAAAAATAGGATGCGAGCTACATTTAAATGTTCATAAAATTATACATTTAGATGTTCAAAAAATAATAAAATTATAATTATTATATTTATAACATCTTGACCAAATTTAAACTTGCTATGTCAATTCCCAGCAAAAACTTTGCTTTCTTGGTAAACTAGAAATAAAAATGAACTACTTATTTTTTGCCTGAATAACTAGTTATTTTTGTTTGAGTTGTAGATAAATTCATGTAGTTATTTTAAGATTCTAGGGGTACTCAAAAATATGTAGCTAAATAAAAATAAAAATTAAAAAAAGAAAAACTTCTGCCATTAGTGAGATTTGAACTTGGACACAAATCACACATTAGTTTTTAATGACTAACATCTTATTCAGTACACCATGTCGCACTTAATTTTCTAAGTGACAAAAACTTTTTTTTGGTATAAAATACCTTTTTAGGCATTTTGTTATAAAAAAACTAACAGCATCAGAATGGGGTTGAACCAACAAAATAATAAAATAATAATAATAATAATAAAATTAAATTTTTTTTCTTGGTCTACATAAACTTTTTTCGAAAATTTACGAAATACTACTCGTTTTTATATATATTTAGCTATCGTTTTATATACATTAATATTGAGGACAAAAAATTGAATAAAAATATCACCAATACAAACGTATAACTTTCTATTCCAATCATCGTAGGAAGTTAGGTGCATATAAATGTGTGATATCTTTTGGTTATTTTCAAAAAACTCTTTCACATTACATAATGGGTGATTCAAGTAGAGATACTTTTTTCAACAGCCTTCTTTTGACAGATCACGTGTGAGTCGTGTCATGCTGTCATGTTATTTTTGTTTAGTATTGTTTGGCATTTCATAATGGAAATACTTACGCCTGAACAACGTTTACAAATCGTTCAACTTTATTACGAAAATTCATGTTCTGTGAGGAATGTGTTTCGTGCACTTCGCTCAACTTATGGTTAATATAATCGGCCTACTGAGCGTACTATTCGCAACACCATCACCCATTTTGAGACCCAGCATTAATTTTTGGATAATACTCGACCGAATAGATTACGTTCAGCACGCTGTTAAGTAAATATAGCGGCCGTAGCTGAGAGTGTACACGAAGACCGTGGAGAGTCGATTCGGCGCCGTTCACAGCAACTCGAGATCTTAAATTGAAAGCGTACAAAATACAGCTTGTGCAACAACCTCCCCAAGAGACATCGCTTCGCTCTATGGGCTCTTGAACAGTTCCAAGAACCATGATAACCGACTATTTGATGCCTGAAATTGAAGCTTGTGATATCGGCGACATTTGGTTTCAGCAAGACGGCGCCACTTCCCACACATCGCATCAATCAATAGATTTATTGAGAGAACACTTCCGTGAGCACATAATTTCACGATTTGGGTCGGTCGATTGGCCATCAAGATCGTGTGATATCGCACCGTTAGACTTTTTCCTGTGGGGATATGTAAAATCTAAAGTTTATGCGGACAAACCCGCTTCGATTCAGGCCTTGGAGGAAAACATAACGTGTGGCATTCGCCAGTTATCAGTCGAAATGCTCGAAGGAGTCATCGAAAATTGGACTCAACGTATGGACCATCTGCGACGTAGCAACGGCCAACAGTTGATAGACATAATCTTCAAAAAATAAATGCCAAAGAATGTTCTTTCAAATGATAATAAACATTCCCCATTAAATTTGAATTTTCTGTGTTTTTTTCTTTAATAAAGTGGAGAATCTCGAAATGGATCACGCTTTACTATGTCAGCATTCAACAATTGATCAACATTTCCTTTTCATACTACATTTATAGTTCTGTTTTAAATCTGCTAATGCAAAGATTCAGTTGTCTAACAAATGGCTAGCTGTCCTGGGAAATGAAAATATCCGAGAAATTGCGATCCCTATTTATAAGATATACAGCTTTATAATAAAAGAAAAAAATATCTTTTCTTTAGAAGTTTTTTTACGATAAAAAAATAATAATAATAATAATTTTGTCAATTTTGTCGAAATTATTCTAGGAAATAATGCGAATTGTAAATAGTGTCGTAATAAAACATATAGAAATTTGTCTCACCTTACAAAAATGTACCACCTTTCTATTCTATCACTATTACTCACTATCAGTGTTGCCAGATTAGCCTTTTTAAGGATAATTCTAGCGTTTTTATTTTGGCTTTAGCTTCAAAATTTTCGTCCTAGCTTCTAGATTTTTTTTCTAGCTTATTTATTCTAAAAATTGCCTTAAACTTTAGCATTTCAACAAAGAAAAATATAATTTCTTATTCGCTTTTACTAATGTTAATACATACTTTTATTGTTTTTTTTTTATTTATTTTAAGTTTGTTGAACCTCTGCGTATATTTTGCCTATTTTTTAGTTCATTGAATTGCACACTTTTTTTATTCTTTGGTTTATTTATAATTGAAACTTGATACTTAATATTTTTTTCTTCTTTGGTGGTTTATCGTAACTTTTATTAATTTCTCTTATTCACTTCTTTTAGAAGTTGTATTGACATTAAACTTAAAATTAATTTTGGTTGTATGATAAATTGTAACCTCGGCATAAATATAAACATATTATTAGCAAATTAAGCATAACCCTTATTGTAAAATTAGTATATAAGTTGGAAATAATTACTAATAAAATCATTCTCTTTCTCTCTCTCATATTTTGAAAGCAAAACCAAGTCTTTTAATTTAAGGCAATACAGTTTAAGTGCAGTTGTTGTAAAAATACAGTTCAAGTTCAATATAGTTTATGTGCCTTATTGAACAACTAATTTTTAATTTTTACAGAATCATCCATTTAAGAGCTTTTGTGAATTAATTGGTGAAAAAAATCAAAATTATTTATATTTTACAAAAATATAAATGTAAAATATCGTTGGCACTACAAAAAAAAAAAAAAAATTTAAAAAAAATTTTGAGTAAAATACTTGAAAATCCAAACTCAGGGTATAGTGAAGTACTTCGGGCTGTAAAGTTTTCAATAAATTCAGTTATGTTGGCTATGTGTCCATATAGAGAAGGTGTCTGTGTAAAATATGTAAAAACAAAATTTTAAAATTTTTCAAAAATTATACAGTTTTTGGGAAATTTAGCCGTCTGTTAGTAGTTGTACTATCTGGTATAGAAAGATATGGTTGTAAAAGAACTAATAAACACCACAATTTATATGAAAAAATATTGATAG
The DNA here is from genome assembly GCA_932274085.1 of Protocalliphora azurea. Classification (NCBI taxonomy): domain Eukaryota; kingdom Metazoa; phylum Arthropoda; class Insecta; order Diptera; family Calliphoridae; genus Protocalliphora; species Protocalliphora azurea. Next base: position 194,613,319 of record OW026519.1, read on the forward strand.
AAGTCTAAAACTTTTACCTTGCCATCATCCAATATGCAAAAGAGACAACTAAACTATTCAGTGAAAATTTTATAAATTTTTTTTTCTATAAAAGTAAATTTTTCAAAGTACTCGGAGATCCGCCAAATGGAGAAATATTTTGATTTCATGAAAATATTATTAAATAAGAACAAATAGATAGTACAAAGCTGCCAATATTTTCAGAAAAATTGGCGAAGAGTCTGCTTTAATGTTGATAAAAGTATCGCTCAAAAAATAATGTAGGAGTATAAGAAAATAGTTCAGAAATTTTATAAAGGTAAATCACAATAACATAATTTTTATAATATTTTAAATATAAATATATTACAATTTAATTAATTAAAATTTTAGCTGAGATTTATGATAAAAAATTCAAAGGGAAATTTTTTCACAGACAGGTCTTATTTATAAATATAATTTTAAAAAATTCTTATAAAAAGGAAAATCACTCAAAAATGTGGAAATTATTAATCAAAAACGCATTAGAATTCAAAAATGACAAATCACTTTAAAACATTTGATCAGTTTTTATATTATATATAACTCAAATTTTTATGCAGCAGTTCTATATATTATTTATAAATTTATTATAACTAATGAGAAAAAAAAACAAGTTAAAAAAATACTACCTTTTTTCTGGCCTTTTCTCACCTTCTGGCAACACTGCTTGCAATCACTACAAGCAATTTCCACATACATCAAGTATTTAAGAAATGTAAAATTGGATTTTTTTTGAGTTGTTGCTAAAAAAACCCATTTACTACTTGTTGACATACAAAATAGATTTTTTATTTAAATATTTTATCGGTTTTACTAATAGACAACATGACAAGGAAGTGTAGAATAAATTTATATATAAAATTGTGATGATGCAGCTGGTAAAAGGTTTTCTTTTTTTTTTTTACAATACATTTTCTACACATGTTCTTGGGAGTTTTTTACGGTGTATGGAAATACATTTAACACAATTAAAGGTTAGAAAACTACATAAAATACTTTTCTAATATTATGTGTTTTTAAACTATTTTTAAAATTTCCATATAAAATTGTGTTAGCTAAATAACACTCAAAACAAATGAGAATAGATAAATTGCTGTACTTAATTTGACTATATATTAAAGCACTAAATTTAATAACGTCATAATATGTTTTCGCTTAATTTGAATATAATTTCTTTTTCATTTTTTGAAGACAACATTAGATACATAATGGCTACTGAACACAAATGATTACAAAATGTTTATTTTCAAAATAAATTCGAAAAATTAGAATATTAATTTTCACCACTATTTATAAATATTATGCTTATAAATGCAATAATAAATACATATTCGCTTATATCCAGAGATAATGAAAATAAACAAATATCTTTGAAATCACATGCAGTTTTAGTTGTGGGATTGCGGTATTTGAATTTTACTAAAATAAACAAAATATGAATTTTAAAAGTTCGAAAAATATTCTGTCTAAAACGATTGTAAACGTAGATAAATGAATAATTAATAATTTTTTTACCAAATAAAGAAAATGTCATTTTTATGATTGTTTGTTATTGTGGATAATAGTTATTTTATTGAACAAATATTTAGTGTTATTAAATTTTAATAGATATCTAAATATTTTTATTTCCGAGAAGATAATTAATTTACTGCACAGAAAAAATTATGCCTAAAATTTTTCTAAATAAATCATTATTTGGATTTAAATTAAATTTAATAAAAAATAAAATTTGGTTTTAATATTTTATTTTATTGCAACGAAAATATTTTGACTAGAATTTTTTAAATTAAATTATTATTTAACTTTAAATAAAATTTTATAAAAAATCTGTTTGATTTTAATTTTATTGCTCTTGTAAATTCATTCTAAACTAATACGAAAAACAGTAACAATTTCTTGTTTTTTGACAATTAAAAATATAAAAATAAATAAAATTATAAAAATGTTAACACAAAAAAATGTATATATATATATATATAATCCATTATTTGCAGGATTCCAAAGATAATTTACCTTATTTTTCGTATATATTTCATTACCAAATACGTATAGTGATTTATTTTTGTGTATCTTCTAGATGAATCAAAAGCATATAATATATATATGCATGTACACTGCCTGCCACTTGAATAAGGAATCACATTTTTTTTTTAATTTAATTAAGTATATCTCCTAAACTAAAGTTTAGAAAAAAATAATTTAAGAGCCTTACCACGTCCCATTTTGAATAAAAACTATTTAAAAACTATCAAATTAAAAATTCTCTAGTCGTTTATATTGAAAGAAATTCAAATCATAGCCTTCTTGATTAATATTAAAAGAATTCCTTATTCAAGTGACACACGAAATAGTACCACAGAAATACACGACTTTAAATAAATGAATAAGTTTAGTATAACAAAATATGTATATTTTTTATTTCTTCAGGATACTAAAGCCAACACTTTGAAATTTGGTTGCGCAAAAAATTATTTTTTTTTGAACTTTAGTTTAGGATATATACTTAATTAAATTTAAAAAAAATGTGATTTCTTATTCAAGTGGCAGGCAGTGTATGTAGCAATATATCGCATAAATGATGGGGTCTATTGTACATTGCTGTATAATCCCCAAGTCGATTAAACCATGTCCTTTTAATTATATGCCACGTGATATAATTATGCGAAAGTAACTGGACTTCTTGGAGATGATTTAATATGTTTTAATATTTGTATTTCAAAGTATTTTGCAGAAATGGTCTTTAGCGGATATTTGCAATCGTAAATTGCCCTGTTGTACGGTTTTGGCGGTACAAAAGCAGAGTTTGATTGGGCATTTGTTATATCCTATCTATTTTGATTTCATTGAAACTTCACTCCGTTAAAAGGTATGTAAGTTGAATTCATTTAGAAAATGCTTCAATTGATAACGATTGCATTTCTGTTTTAGATAGTTTTGGTCACTAATGAAATTTGGAAATAGTGTCGTGTCATCTTTTATTTTATATATATCTTTTTATTCATATTTTATATACTACTATACATGAATGCATAAACTCTTAGTTATGGCACCATTATTTTTCACCAGCATAATTACATATTATCTACATTACTATACACTGTGTATTACCGTTAAACTATATTTCGTTTAAAAAAGTCTCCATTAATTAGTATTTAATAAAAGTTTCGCTTCTCTACACCAAACTTTCATACATGCATTTACATGTTAAGATACAATACTAACATTTAATCCGAATTATTGTATATATTATAGAAAATGTAAAAAAAATATTAAATAAAAAATAAAAATTTTTTGAAAATCTGCAAAAAATTTAATATTATTTTTATCGATTTTAATAAAACATATTATTGAATTTCTTAAGAATTTTCAAATGTTCAAATTTATAAATAGTAAAAATATTTTACTAAAAATAATAAGAATATAATTAAAATTTTTTCAATAAAATATTTACGAATGTGAATATTTGATTTTACTATTTCAGTGATAGGTCCGATTTCAGTAAAAAACATAATTAGTTTTATGAATTTAGTACTAGAATACGAAATTTAATTTTTTATGAGTAAGATAATTCACATAAAATTTTACATACACAAGGAATAGAAAATATTGTATATTATAAAATTTAATCTGTATGGGTGCCACACCTCTTTTTTTTTGCCCACATTTATTACACTGTCATATTTGTTTATCACTGTCATCCAAATTTTATTTGTTTACTAAGAAGGAAAACAATTTTTTTTTCGTTTCTGGATATATATATATATATATATATATATATATATATATGTATATATGTATATATATATATATGTCATGTTTCATTTAAATCGGTTCAGTATTTTAGACATAAGTTCAAGTCAAATAAAGTCAACAATATTATGACAAAAATAGGCATAAAAAGATAGTGCCATTCAGCAAAGGTATAGTTTAATAATGCTAGTAGCCCATAAAATAACAACAACATATAAAAATATTTGCATTAAATAATTTAAATGATTTTTATTTCTAATTAAATTGAAAAAAGGGCCACGAAAATTACTTACTTCAAGAGGTTATAAAACCAAAATTCGAACTAATTTAGAAAAACCCTTTGTGTTTTTTTTTTTTTTTTTTATCTTAGACTACTGATACGCTTTCATTTTGCATTGGAATTATTAAGGCAATTTTGTTTCTTGTTGCATTGTGTCATTTCACAAGAAAATTGTCATTAATATTTACAAATACTTTAATGATATTTTATGTTTAAGTTTATTTACTAAATTAAACAATAGATTTATTATCGCACACTTCATTAATTATTTAAGTATCTTTAAGTAACATCTTGAAAACACAATATTGACATTTTATAAACAACATTTAAATTTTAATGCACAATTAATAAATTTCAAGTAGTTTCATTTTCTATTGCTATTTCTAAACAAAAACTTTAAAAATAGAAAAGATAAAGTGAAAATCAATAAATAAATAATTTTATTTACAGTTTTTCATTTGTAACACTTGATTAAATTTATGATTACTTAACTAAAGACACAGAAGTATGAATTGAAGTGTTTAGAGTATAAATAAAAATTACTTACTAATAAATTAAATTGTGTGCTCGAAAGATGTATGACTTTTTAAAAAGCTGCTAAGAAAACCTTAACACCATAAATTATTATTTTTCTTAGTTTCTTTAAAAAATACTCACTTTTAATTTCATTTAATTTAATTTATGAACTTATTTTTGTTTTCGATTTTAAAATGTTCTTGTATATAATGCAAATATTTTTATATATTTTTGATTTGTTTTAAGATTAATAGCTTTTCTTTACTTTAGCTCTTATTATTTATTTAATTTTGCTTTTTTGTGTTTTTTTTTTTATTGAAAATTGGTTTGTTTAAGCTTTTTTTTATTAATTTATAGTTAAAGAATTTTTATTTATATTTTTTTTCTTGTGCTGCTGTTTTGTTCTTAATTTTATTTTCACACCTTATGAATTGGACGTTTTTAATTACCCGCTAATTTTTACACATTTTTGGCTAATATCTTGTTAATTTTTTTTATTTTAATTATTTTAAAATTTCTTATTTAATTTTTTTTCCTCTTTATTTTTTTTTCACACAAATTTGTTATTTAAAATAAATGTTTACATTGTGTTTTGTTATTTGTTATCTTTTTCCGTATATTTTTTTTAAACATTTGAAAACAATTTTCATTTATTTATTTTCTTTACTAAATGTTGTTTATTTCATTTCCCCTCTTTAAAAAGTGTTTTCTCTTTTGTGGTGCTAAAGAGGTGAATGTTTGAATAATTGAATTAAAAGAATTTTTTTAGCGCCCGATATTCAGGAGTACTTGCAACCGCTGCGCTTGACGTTTACCGTTAAACTAAATTTAGCTATTTCAATGTTCAAGTTCATTATGATATTTTTTCCTGTGTGTGTGTGTTCAAAAATGTATTGAATGTTGAGGAGTCTCCAGAAGGAAGTTGTTTTAACAGTTATGTTAAGTGACATAACAGTACTGCAGAAAATCGTGTAAATAACAATGTTAAGAAACGTAACAGTACATACATACTAACAGTTACAGTTTTATACTTAACATAACAATGTTATTATGCTGTTAAAAATAACAGCAATTCACAATTGAATTAATATTTGTTTTTTAACTTTGAAAATCTAAAGACTATTAGAAGTTAAAATCTTTAGTCGGTGCTATTTTATAAATTTTTCATGCCATCTAAATTAAGTTAAGTATATTGCGTTTGTCATTCCATGTGTAACATATCGAAATAATCATCTAAGACCCCATAAGGTATATATATTCTGGGCCCACTTGAAAATTTAAGACGATCTAACGATGTCCGTCCGATTGCCTATAGAAAGTAGTATAGGGCTCGAGTCGGACATCCTAGGAGGACGAAATTTAGCTGAAATATTTGTCTTATATAAGGTTTGTTTCGAAAATTAACAAAATCGGTTCATAAACGAAAAAGTTATGGATCAAATACTAGAAAAACATGTTGTCCGTAACTCTAGTTTATACTTTTCGGACAATATCTTTCACAAAAAATGCATGAACATCAACGAAATTTTGCAGGAATAGTTAGAAACCAACGTAAACTTGGTAACCAAAAATGGGAATGGACAGTCTGCTTTACCGCCCACCTTCCATATAAGGTAAAACATCAACGAAATTTTTTACAAATAGTCCAAAGACCAATGTAAACTCGAAAAACAAAAAATGTTAGTGGTCTGCACACTTTACCGGCCACATCTCATATAAGGCGAAATTTTAAAAAGTTACAGATGGTGGGTATATAGTTTTGGTCGGTTATAACACTCTTATTAAAAATTTTTCTTGAAATTAAATTTCCTTTAAAGAGGAAATTTTTCAAAATAAAAGTTAGAAATAAAATATCATTTTTTTGTAAATTAAAAAAAAAAAAAACAACAAATATGTAAAAGTTTCTGAAATTTGGCTTTTAGCTAAAGTTTTCCTTGAAGATAAATTTTTTAAAATCAAAAATATTTATTAATATTTGTTTAAAAAGGAAATTTTCTAGGAAATCTTGAAAAAATTCTAAAATTTTTGTGTTTTATTTACAAAATTATTTTATTTTAAGATTTAAAATTTTCCTTAATGATATTTTAAAGTGCAAGTTCAGAATATTTGTTTAAATAGAATAATAAAACCATAAACATTTTACAACTAAATTTCTTCTCAAGGACATTAAAACAAATAATATGTTTGATCAAAACTATAATTTCTTAATTTCAGTTTTGAAATAAAGTTTTAAAAATATGGTAAAATTTGGGATTTAAAATAAAATATTTCTTAAAGTAAATTCTTTTATAATCGGTAATATGTCTACAAATTATAACAAATTTAAATATTTTGTTTTATTTCTTTAAAAAAATTTATAATAATGAAAATTTAATATAATATTGAATATATATTTTTGTCTGGAAAATAAAGCAACACTATAAAAAGCAAAAAAAAAAAACAAAAGAAATAAAATTGGACTTTTAGCTACAGTTTTCTTTGAAGGGAATTTCTTCAAAATTTGATAAATTTTAATAAATATGGGAAAATTTTTATAATTCAGTTTTAAGTGGTCTGTTAATTAAAATTAAAGTTAAAGGATTTTTTCCTTAAACAAGGAAATCTAGAAAATATAACAAATTTGTATATTTTGTTTAGAAAATAAAACAAAATTACAAAAATTTTTATTTTATTTTTTTTTAATTTTCCTTGAAGGGAATTTCTTCAAAATTAGATAAATTTTATAAAATGTGACAATATTTTTATAAGTCAATAAATTTTTACACAAAAATATCAAAAATTTTTTAAATTGGGTTTTAATTGAAAATTCCGCAAAAGGAAATTTTTTTATAATCAGGGAAGTTTGGAAATGTCTGACAAATTTTTATATTTTGTTTAGAAAATAAAACAAATTATAGAAATGTTTGAAGTTTTGCTTTTAACTATAATTACATTTAAAATGAAAATTTTCAAATTCAGGGAATTTTGAAAACGTGGTAACATTTTTATGATTGAATAAATTTCTAAACAAAAATAAAAACATTTTTGAAATTGAACCTTAAATAAAATGTTTTTTTCAAGGAATCCAAATTTCTTTAATTATGAAAAATTATAGAAATTTTTGAAATACGAAAACTTCTTTTATTTTGTTTACAAATTAAAAAGAAAAAGAAAAACTGCAAAAATTTCAAAATTGGATTTTCAACAAAAATTTCCATTAAAGGAAAATTTTTAATAATCAGAGAAATTTGGTATAATATTGCATGAAAAAGACTCAATGATTGTTCATACAAAATTATAAATAGTTTAAAAATTGATCTTTTAAATAAAATTTCCCTTAAAGGGATTTTCTTTACAACCAGGAAAACTTTGGAAAATATGTCAACATTTTAATAATTGAATACATTTTCAGATAAAATATAAGAAGTTTGGAAACTGGGCTTAAAAGGATTTTTTTATATCAGGGAAATGTGGAAAAATACGACATATTTTTATATTTCGTTTACTAAATGAAACAATACTATAAAAATTTGTTAAAGTGCGACTTTTAACAGAAATTTCCCTTAAAGGATTATTTTTAAATATGACAAAATTTTTATAACTAAATAAAATTATACACAAAATTATAATAATTTTTAAAACGAGACTTTTAGTTAACATTTCCCCAAAAAGGAAATTTTTATATTTTGTTTAGAAAATAAAACAAAACTATAAAAATGTTTATTTTATTTTTAACTAAAATTTCTCTTAAAGGGAAAATTTTCAAAATCAGGAAATTTTGAAAAGCGTGACAAAATTTTCATGACTGAATAAAATTTTACACAAAAATATAAACAACTTAATCATTCGACTTTTTAATAAAAATTTTCTTACATTTTGAAAAAAAATCTTTTTGTACCTTTTATTGAGAATTACTTTTATTTGTATTTTTTAAAAGTTTTATTTATATATTGAATCTGCCTATTTTTCACAATATGTACTTAGATCTTAAAACTAAATACTAAAGACTAATTGATCTGTAACAAGAGCATAGCTAAGTGAATAACTGGTCCACCTAGTAACGGGGTGGAAAATCTACTCTACGAAACCTTGAATTTTATTGAACTTCAGTAAGATGTCTTGCAAGAGGGATGGGGTGAGTCTGTAGTTTTCTAATGTATTTTTCACTGTTTTTTTGAGATTGATAAATTAAAAAGTTTCCAAAAATATGGCTTTTACAGAAATTTTCCTTTAATAGAAATTTTAAAAAGTAGGAAATTTTGGAAAATGTGAAAAAATTTTACATTTGAATAAAATTTTACACAGATATAAACAATTTTTTTGAATTTCCTTCAAAATAAGCGTAATTTTGAAAAATTTTACGACTGAATAAAATTTACAACAAAATATTAATAATCAGAAAATAGGCCTTATGTCATAAACATTTCCCGTAATTAGGGAAATTTCGAAAAAATAGATTAAAAATCAATCTTAAGTTGAAAAATTAAACAAATATACACATTTTTAAAAAGAAACTACATTTTTTTTTTTTGGAAATTCGGTTAAAAAAATTAGTTCCCTCAAAACAAAGTTGTTTGTACACAACATTTTGAAGAAAATAAAAAAAATGAAAATATTATTATAAAAATGAAAATATGGGCCATTATCAAAAATTTTTAACCTGGCTTAAACTGACTTTAATGCTTAATAAGATTTGCGGTAATACTATTTTAAACAAAAGGGTTACTGATCTGAATTCACAACACTTGAAACGAATAGGGTACAATATTTTAGCATCGCAGATTTCATTTTAGAATCATGATTGTTGGTTAAAATTCAAAAACTTAGGAAAGGAGCTAAAAATTATTTAACTTTTCCCATTCTTCTACACTTTTTGTTTGCACTTTTTGATCTCATTCGTAATTACATAAACTAATTGGATTTTGTGTATAAATTCTATACCTTCCTTGTTGTGTGCAGACTTTGAACTGTTACATAGAGGGTAGTAAAATTTTGATGACAAAATTTTTGAATTTAACAAATTTTGAAACATGAATTGATACTTGTTATAATAATGCGTATTTTGAATACTATCTCGTTGATATATCCGAAATAGTCAATGCAGTAGATAGTCTCAAAGTTTTGAAAACAAGAGAGAAAATTTTTTAAAAAGTCAGTTTTTTGTGAGGCACATTTACAATTTCTAATGGAATAGCATGGATTACTGTGTGAACATAGTTTTTTGTTATTTTAAGCAAATAATGCACTTTTGTTCTCGTATTTTTATATAGCAAATTGCATTTTGTACAAATCTTGGATATATAGATATAAAAATGGCAATGAATATAATTTATTAGGAAAATAAAATTAACTCAAATGTCGTTGATAGTTGAAAACGGGACACTTTTGTCAAAACAGATATCGCAAAGCCACATAGCATTAACAGCATGAAATTGATCATAATTGACAAAATATTGGTTTTTAATTTCAAAAAATTTCGAAAGATAAAAGCTTTATGGACTAAAAAAAAAAAAAATATTATTGGGGTTAAAAAAGCATTTCAACATTAAATAGTATTTCTTTAAAATAAACTCAAATAAAATATACTTTCGTATAATATATGAAGAAATGATTAGATTCAAACCCCATTTTTTGCAAAAATTTTTAAAAATCGTGATTTTGAGTATAAAGATTTTTTTTAATTTTACTTGGAAACCCATAAATATGCTACAATAATACAATAATACCATCAAACATTGAAAATATCATAAATTTTATTTGATGAACAACTCAGTAGGTTTTTATATTGCACGTAATTTGTACCAGAATTATACATAAACTTCTAGTTTGTACAAATTTGTATATGTTGAACTTACAACCGATATAACCTTCGCACACCCTACAGGAAATGATTAACGACTTTATATTTATACAAATGGATTATATATATATATATATATATATATATATATATATATATATATTAATAATGGTCCATATAATATTTTCTGAAAATTTGTTTTTCAAAAATATTTTCTTCGAAAGAAAATTCAGGAAAATTTAAAAAAGTATGAGAAATGTTTGTGTTTTAAAAATTGGGCTTTTAACTAAAATTTCTTTTCAAGAGATATTTTCAAAATCTAACAAAAAATTTTCAAAATTTAACTTAACTAAAATTTTTCTTTAAGACAAATTTTAAAAATTTGGCAAGTTAAAAAAAAAAAAAAAAAAATAATTTTGTATTTTTATTTAAAAAGCAAATCAAGATTTTAAATTAAACATTTTTAAAATTTTGCTTATAATAAAAAGTGCTTTTTAAGGGATTTTTTGTTGCCACTACTATCTCTAAATAAAAGTCTAACTCACTCCTTTGTAGAGGTAAAGATTTAACAGAGGTTAGCGGTAAACATTTTAATTATTATTTTTTTATTATTATTGTTTTTTTTTTTTTTTAAATTATATAGAAAATATTTGTTTTGATGTATTTTTTGTAGTCCCGTTCTTGCTGTACAAATCCTTATTTTTGGTGAACACTCCTTTTTTTGGTTCGAATTAGATTTGCCTTCAAAAAGAAAAGTATACAGAAATGTCTGAATCGGAAGGCTCAGCCACTTATTTATTGATTTTGTTGATTTGCAGTAGCAAAATTCTCAGGAGCATTGTTGTAATTGGTAGTCTCCTATGTATAAAGATTCAGAACGAAAATAGTAGAAATAACAAACTGATTTGCAAATTTAGTTAATGTCTTTAATAAAACTCAAATTTTAAAAATTATGTTAAAAGTGATGTTCATTTTCTGTTAACAACATTGTTCAGATCAATGTTATTAAAAGCAGGTTTTTATTCACATGTGTACAGTCATATAAATAATCATCATTATCTGTAATGTTAATTTAACATTTCCTGTTTTTCTGTTGAAAACTTAACTACAGAAGATTTAACACATGCGCTGATACAGTTCTCTTTCAGTGCTCTCTTTTGCGTTTTTGTGTTTTGATTCTATCATACGTAAACAAAATAAACATAAACACGTGTCGGCTTTAACACAAGAACATTCTTTGTGGTTCTTTTTATTAAAAAAGCATTTGTGTAAATACTTACTTATTTAAATATTCTTTGAAATTTTCCTTAGTTGCTGATAAACCTCCAGACTTTCGTATTTTAGAATTTTCTCATATTGCCATTTTTTAACTTTAGAAACAAAAAAAGGATATATTCTTGAGAAATAAAATTAAAAAAATGTAAATGATGTTGAGTATTTCTTTTACTTTTAAACAGAAATTAAAGAATGAATTCTAAGAATGTAATATGTATAACCACAAAAGCATAAAATTAATTTGCTAGGACATAAATGTTAGAAGAGGGAAAGATGATAGAAAAAAATGTTCTTTGATTTATGTACATTTTATATATTTTCGTCTACATAATTGGTATAAGTATTAAAGAGGGAAAAAGGAAGCAATTATACCAGTAACAAAAAAGTTATAGACAAATTGGGGGAAAATTTGTAATAAATATACGTTTGTATAAAAATGTATGTATGTTAACCCTGAAGTTATTTATTAAGAAAAATACCGATTTGTGTAATTATTTTTATTCTAGGCTAAATTTCTACTTTAAGCCAGATAAACAATAAAAAAATAAATATAAAAGATAAATGTTCTACTTTGAGACCCCATAGCTCTACTTCAGAAAAGTCTCTGGGATTCCGCCTTCCAAACCAAACTTTGACTCTTCTTTGCAATAATGATGTCAACCAGCCAATACGAAATTACAAAATTTATTTCCAAAATATTTGGATTCTGCCCTACGGTGCAATGCATAGTAGGTCAGAATCGATTTTTTTGGAAATAAATCTCAAACTTCTAATTGACTGGTTGAATTTACATGAAATTACATACAGGCATAACATAGGAGTGTATATACAGAAAAATAACATGGTTACAGCATTACCACTGCAACAATATTATGTTTTCATTGTTAATTGAACTTTAATAACTATGTGTTCTTGATATCAATTTTTTTTTGTTTAAATTTTGTCATTTAATATTTACACTCAATAAAAATTTTAATATGGTTGACTACAATAATTATATGTTTTTAAATATTTTTACCTGAAACAAAATTTTATTAATATGAAAAATATAATTACTTCTACAACCATTAAATATTTGCTGTCTTTTTTCTTGTTAATATTATTATTCCCATGACAATAAAATGTTTCAAATAAATATAATACCTATTCTTTTTAGAAACTTCATAACTTGTTTGTCTTTAAATATATTTTGTTTTCAATGTTTGTCTTCCAACTTCATTGTAACTCTCATTTAGTTTATATATGAATATAAATAGACAAAGTTTGGTTATACTCGGTGTGATTCAAGCAATATAAAATATTGATTATCTACCATTAAATAAACTAATAATATGTAAGTATTATTTGTTTATTTAATGGTATTATTTTCAGTAAAAAATAAGAATAAGATAAGAAGGAATAATGATACGACAAAATAAAATAATAATATGATAAAATTCAATAAATATATGAAAACATGATAAAATGGAGTAGGAATATGAAGAATGACATAATGATATTATAAAATGCTATCATAATATGACAATGTGGTATAATAATATAGGAAAGAATAATTTAATAACATTAAATCATAATGATGTAGTAAGATTGTTCAATTATATTTAAAACTAGAGTCATAACATGAAAATTCAAACCATAAAATAGGACACAATATGACAAAGTGGAATCATAATAATTATTACTTATAATCATTTCTATTTTTCGCTGTGATCATTTGTTCCGAAGTGGGGCCGTGGGGCCAGCTTGCCAAATTTTTGTTTCTTATTCTATATCTCCACATCTTCTTAAAGCTCTCGATAAAGCCTATGAAAAACATACTTGCATGAGCTATTTATCCCTTATAGTTTTTAAATTATTTGCATTTGAAATTTAAATTATCGCAATTTTCAGTTTTTTCAATACAAAGCCCAATTTTTTTTGTCCGGTTTTTGTAAAATTTTTACACAATTAGATAAAGAACAAAATTATCTATCGAATAAAAAAACTTGAAATGATGATTTGCTTTTTTTTCCGCCGAAAAAGTGTCTACGCTCTTTTATTTTCTTTAATAACTTAAAATAATTTTATATTCTTCTCGGGAATTAAAAATTATTTAAAATTAAAAATTTAGAATTAAAAAACACCCCAATAGGACTAAGTAAGGATCCTACGAAATCTCACCTATTGTGTATACAAAATTTTCCTTTAGCGTATATGTTATAAAATTCCAAAGCATAAATCTACAAACAGAATGCAGTTTTGCAAATTATAATGTATTCCAAAACGACTTTTTCCATTTTTGGTATTTTCGCCTGTTTATTTGGTAATTTTTGATTTTACAAAAATATTAAATTTTTCTACAATTTACCGTTTATAATAATAAAGTCAATAATCACCGAAAATTTCGTTAGGATATCTTAACAAACAAAGATTTTATTAGATATAAAATATTTATAGTTTCTCAAAAACCAGTTGCTTTTTATAAAAGTTTGATTTTAATTCCAAAAAACTATGGAGACTATTTTTTCAAATAAACTATCTTGTCTAACATAATTTTTCATTATATAGAAAATAATTATAGAACAAAAACTACGCTACTTAAAGTTTAATATACATATTTGAAATTAAATAAAAAATTTGATAAGCGGTTAAAAATTTTCTATGTCCGTACCGTATTTGGAGTCCCAATAATACGCTCCTCTGCTACGCCTGTATGAAATTTCATGTAAATGCAATCAGCCGATTAGCAGTTACATATTTTTTTCCAAAAAATTTTTATTCTGCCCTACTGTGCTATGTTAGGTGAGTTGAGATGCTAGTTATTAAATTTTCAAGACTTCTAGTCCCATTTCTATCTGTTCGTCAAACTACAGGGTATATCAAGGAACGAATGTGTGTTTGTGTATTTTGTTAACAAATATTTTTAAAACTATTTCTGCCATTGATGAATATATAAGTTTTATTAACAAAAATATTCTACTTATTTTTAAATATTCCAACAAACATATTAACACAACAAATAAATATTCACAAACTAACACAAAAGTACAAACGTCACATTCCATTAAGCAGAATTATGTACAGACAGATGACTAAGAAGTTGTGAAATTTATCCTAAATATATTTTATCTTTGTCAACATAATAATGAGCATCAAAGTAAACTTAAGAACTAAGAAAAACACAGTAAAAAAATAACTGAAAAAGAGCTGAAAAAGTTATGATTATAACATTGTGTGTGTGTGTGCAGCAGAAGTTTTTTCTTAACCCATAGTTATCATTGGAAGAAATTTTTATTAACTTCCAAAAAAAGTGTAAAATATGCACTTAGTTCTACTTTTGAAGTGGTGAAAAAGTTCTTTTTTGGAAGCAATTGCTGTCTTTTTTTGCTGGGAAGCTAAATAAGTTGAAGATATTGACGCGTAAATGTTCATGTAAATAATGCTTAATTACATATTTAAATATGCGCTTATCTACAATATGTTATACATAATTTATTAGCTTATGTTACACGCAGAGAAAAAATATAGTTGAAGTGACTATAATCTAAGAGAAATATATTATGATTGAAACATATGATCACATATTGAAATGATTATCGGTAATAATTATTACGATTCTATTTGGTCATATTGTGTCCGATCTTATGATTTGTTTTTTCATATTATGATTCTATATTCACATATAATTGAGCAATCTTACTACATTATTATCCCATTCTATCAGATCATATTATGATACCATTTTATCATATTATTATTACTTTTATAAAAAAATAAGACAAAATTTTATCATAATATTACTACTTTTATAAATCAATATCTTATATTAGTTGAATCATACCGAGTATAATCAAACCTATGTATAATATGTTTATTTATATATTAACTAAATGAGAATTACAATGCAGTTGGAAAACAAACATTAAAAGCAAAATATATATTTAAAAACAAAAAAGTTATAAATTTTTCTACTAAATTTGTGAAAAAAGTAAGTATTATATTTATTTGAAATATTTTATAGTCATGGGAATAATAATATTAATTTGGTTTAGAAACAGAATATGATTTAAGAACAAGGTAAACGACTGCAAACATTTAATAGGTGTAGAAGTAATGATAATTTTCATATTAATAATATTTTGTTTCTGGTAAAAATATTAAAAAAAAAATATAATTTTTGCAGTCAACCATATTAACATTTTTATTGAGTGTAAATAATAAATGACAACATTTGAATAAAAATATTGTTATCATGAACACAAAAAGTCAAGAAAGTTAACAATGGGAACAAAATATTGTTCCCATTGTTAATGGGAACCATGTTTTGATGTAACCATGTTTTTTGTCTGTGTGTAGCTTTAGATTTTGGAATATTAAATTATTCTTTAAAGGAAAAAATATCTTTTTAATTAATTTGACTGTAAAGATGTACTAGAAAATTTAACAATATACAATATTTATATAAAACTGGTCGAGGATAAACATATTTTCTGAGTCTTTATTACTATTTACTGATCGGAATTGATTGACTAACATAAATACTATTTTTAAAGTTTTTATCTTCTTATTCAATTAATGTTTTTAAATTTCAAGAGCATTAATGTTGCTTAACATAAATTATAATAAATTTACCTAAATGTTTGTCAGTAGGGTATTTGTAGCAGGGGAAATAAAGAAAACTTTCCTTAAACTAATTACCTAAAGGTAATATGATAATGGCTATGGATCATTAATATTTTTTTATGCCACAGTAAAATTAAGACAGTAAACAAAAATATGAAGAGCATAAAATATTGTTTTAGACACGACTATAAAAAATAGCAGTAAAATTATGCAGAAAAAATTAAAATAACTTTTGCTTAAGTGCTAGGAACAATTATTTTTGCAAAATGTTTTTATTAAAGCTTAAAATCTCTTTAGATATTTTAAATTCCTAACAAGAGTAAGAGTAGCTAAAAGAACAAAGTTATGTTGTCACTATAAAATTGTTTTAATATTTTACATTTTGATATTAAGTTGTAAAATTTTGTCTTTATGAATATAATTTAAAGACTTTAATGCGCTTATAAAGCTTTTAATAAGACTTTCAAATATTCTTGAACATTTATTGCAATTGTTAACTTATAACTAACGTTTTGTTAAGAAAAGGATATTTATTTTCAGAAAATATTAAGAAGAAAATTTAGGTGACACAGGAAGAAACAATTTATTTTTGGTAATTAAATTTAAATATATTTTATTTTATTTGATTTTAATATTTATACAAGTATAACTCTTAAAGGGAAACCTTTAATAAGAAACTGGAAAATAAATATAGAATTTTGAATATACTGATGGGTTTTGTGCAATGCAAGTGTTGGAGCATGGATTTTTTTACCTTTATGGTTTTCTCCACAAAGCTTTTTTATAAATAATTTTTTATCCGTTTTTTACTTACCTTTTTTAATAATAATAATAAAATTTAGTATCTAAAATTGAATTAACATTATAATAACTACACGGCAACCCTGAATTGTACACTTGCTGACATGTAAATAATTGTAACTGTTTAAGAAGTAAAATGAAAATAATAAATAAGAATAAATATTTACAGTTTGTAATATTTACATAAACTCTTAAGACACTTTTTATTTTGTTCGCCCAGTGAAAGCTTTTTTTTAAATCCCCCATTTATTATTTTTTTTTTTAATTCATAATTTAATAGAATTTAAATCTTTTGTAAAAGAAGCCTTAAAATACATCAAAGCATAACAGCAAATGCGTAAAGCAACTGAGTCTGAAATAGACTGAATATTAAACGTCTCAAATGCCAGAAATGTGATTTGTAGATTTGTCTCTCATGTATACATGTCACTATACATAGAGTCTGTTTAGTGTTAAATAATTTTCAGAAATATCTGTATTATTTTACTGACTGTCTGTTCCTGCATTTTTCATATAAAATCGTAAGAAAACTAAAATTGGTTATAATCTATTATAATCTATTATCACTTGTATTTTTCACTAAAATTCGATTTTTCTTATAAAATTATAAGAAAATTAAAATTGGCTGAAGTTTCTTAAATGAGGCACCGATTGAGAAAAGAATGTTGATCTGTGATCACTGATTGATCTTTTTACAAGATTTGTTTTTTTTACAAAAAATTATAAGAAAATTTAAATAAAGAGAACTTGATCTGTGATCACTTAAATTTTTCATAAAAATTCGATTTTTCATATAAAATTATAAGAAAATTAAAATCGGCTGAAGTTTCTTAAATAAGGCACCGATTGAGAAAAGGTAGTTGATCTATGATCACTGATTGATCTGTGTTTAAGATTTGATTTTTTACAAAAATTCATAAAAAAATTGCAGATATTGAAATAAGGCTCCAATTGAGAAAAAGAAGTTGAACTGTGATATCTTTCATAAAAATTTGATTTTTTTTTTATAAAATCATAAGAAAACTAAGGCACGATTTTTATTGTTCCCTTAGTGCATACTTATTAAGTTAAGAAGCATGCAAGTACAAGTTTAAAACTTAAGTTGTCAAGAGAATAAATAAAGAGCTTTAAGCTCTTATGTATTTACAATCGGGTGACCCCAACTTTTCAAACATTTTTCTTTAACTAAAAATCCTACATATATTTTATTTATCCCAAAATATTTTATCCTAGTTAAGTTAATTTTTTATTGAATATCTTTTAATTTAGATTACTATTTGCTTATGGTAATACCAAAAATTATTCAAAATATCAAAGTTACTTTTTTGGGCAAAACATTTTTTGATGCCATCCTAATGTGGCACCAAGAGTAAATAAAAACCAACAATTTAAAAAAAATTAAATAACTTGAAAGATGTGAAGAAATCTTAATCTTATTAGCTGTAAAATTAAAAAGGTGTTAGTAGAAAATATATAACCACAAAGAAAATATAAATTTAAAACATATTTTAATTTTTTTTAATAAAGTATTTTATATTTTTATTTATTTTTGTTTATTTTCAATAAGAGGTTTCTAAGACGTCAAAAAATTTTCATACTTAGGAAAATCTTAAGGAATGGGAAAATTTTTCAATCCTAATACAATTTTAAGTAAGTAGTATAATACCGGGCCTAAAATTGGTCGTAGTTTCGTAAGTTAGGCTCCAATTGAGAAAAGGACATCGATTTGTGAGCACTTTTTTATCGATATTCGATTTTTCATATAAAATCATAAAAAAACTAAAATCGGCTGTTATTTCTAAAATAAGGCTCTAAAGTTATATCTTTTATTTTTGATCAAAATTCTATTTTTCATATAAAAGAACACTAAACTCATAACTAAAGAAAACTAAAATTATTTATATAATATATAATATATATATATATATATATATATATATATGACAGAGTTTTATGAAATTTTGTATGTACATTTGTTAGGTACGAGAATAGGTCGTAAAGTATATTTCATATCGCTAGAGAGCGTAAAATAGGCCACAAGGAGCTTCCCTTCCTATATCTTCTTAACTGATATACCGATTTTCTTGAAATTTGGCAGGCAATTAGTGTAACATCTGGAAGGAACTATGCCCTATAATTTTTATTATTTAGGGCGTAAAATAGGGCAAAAGCTCCACCCCCCAATATCTTTCTAACTAATCAACCGATTTTCATGAAATTTGGCAGACAAATAATGTAACATCTGGAAGGAACTATAGCCTATAATTTTCATTATTTAGGACGGGAAATGCGGCAAGAGAGATAAAAGTTTCCTCTCCTTATATCATCTTAAGTAATCAATGGGTTTTCTTAAAATTTGGCATACAGACAGTGTAACATGTGAAAGGAACTTAAAGATATAAATTTATTTAGGTAGTAAAATAGGGCAAAACGGGTAAAAGATCCCCCTACCCATGTCTTCTTAATTAATTATCTGATAATAGTTTCAAGTCTTGAAGGAACTAAAGGCTATAAACTTTAACATTTAGGGCGTAAAATAAAACAAAAAGTATAAAAGCAAACCCACCCATCCCCACACATTCGTTATATGTATATAGTATATAATATAATATACAACATAGAATATATATATATATATATATATATATATATATATATAATAATTAAAAAAAATTAACCAATATTTCAAAAATTCTGGATCAACCTGTACTAATTTGGCTGTTTGTGCCAAGTATTGTATTGAGAATTTTTAACACCAATTGCAGATTGATGCGATTTCCACGGACTTTGTTAAGGCATTTGACCGAGTACCACCGAGAATTTTTATTATTATAATTATATAAATTGGGTGTTCATTCCCGAATGTTATCTTGTTTTCGTTATTACTTGTTGTATATACAATCCGTAGTTTCACTTGATGGTTTTTGTTCTACATCATTTGTTCCTACTTCTGGTATTCCACAAGGTAGTATTTTGGGTCCTTTGTTATTTAATATATATTTATTAATGACATAGACCTATGTTTCAGAAAATCTCATTACTTATTGTATGCTGATAATGTAAACATTTTTAAAATAATTTCTAACCCCAATGGCGTTTTTAACTTCTAGGAGGATTTATTTAGGTTGAGTTCTTGGTCAATCCGCAATGGTTTACCTTTTAATGTAGACAGATGTTTTTCTATAACTTATCATAGATGTTATAACACTATCACGTCCCGATATAGAATACAATAACATATACTATCATCTGTGGATGAAATTTTAGATTTGGTGGTATTATTTGATAGAGAATTAACATTTAATAATCACTTTAATTATTTTATACCTAAAGCTTATTCAATGTTAAGCTTTTTATGCCGTAATTCTGATAATTTTTATCATTACACAAAAAAAGGTCTATTTACATCTTTTGTGATATCTAGATTAGAATGTGCATTATTTATTTGGAGCCCTTGTACTCAATTACATATAAATAGAATTGAAAAATTCAAGTCAAATTTATAAAGTTTACTCTTTCATTATTAAAGTTTTCATTGGTTTACGAATGTCGACTCCTACACACCCTGATAAGTGTGCCTTGATTTCTATGAAAACTTTAGAAACAAGACGTAAAATTTCTCGGAATATTTCCTATATGCTACCATAAAACTATATGTACATCTTAAGCCTCTAAGGCAAAATAATTATTTCTTTTATAAAGATATTCATAGAACAACATATGCTTTGAATGAACCTTTAATAAAAGCTATGAGATTGTTCAATAAATATTGAAAATGAATTAGATTTAAGTATATCAAATCTTGAATTAAAAAATATGTTAAAAAGTTTGTCTAAATAATTAACTTAATTGTGTATATTAAATTATGATTGATGTCTGTAAGGAACAATATCGTATCCACAGACTGAAACTAATAAATAAAATTGGCTGTACTTTTTTTTAATAAGGCTCTTGTTTAGGTTTTAACGAAACCAAAATGGATAAGACACCACGAATGCTGATGAAGTGTGTAGCGGCACAGAAAATACGTATTCCATTCTACTGGTGTCTAATTATGGTAAACAAACTCTGCTTTGGTATTGCCAAACAGAGACGACAAGGAAATTTACGATTGCAAACTTGTTTATGGGTCTTCAAACCAGATGTGACTACTGTAACCACATCTATAATAGCGTTTATGGCGCTAGGTTCAATCTCTCTTTTACTTGCCCCAAACGCCTGGCGCTGCTAATTGAGTGCCTCAAAATTGCATCCAGTGCAAGGTAGGCGCCATGTTTAGGTTTCAACGAAATCAAAATGGATAAGTTACCACGAATGCTGATGAAGTGTGTAGCGGCACAAAAAATACGTATCTGCTGGTGTCTAATTATAGTCCACAAACTCTGGCAATTTACGATTACAAACTTGTTTAGCTCTAATGAAAAATGATGATCTACAATAAGGAAACTGAAATCGGCTTAAAAACACTCCAATCGAGGAAAAACATTAATATGTGATCACTTGTATTTTTGATAAAAATTTGATTCATTTCATTATGCTCCAATTGAGAGAAGGACGTTTATCTGTGATCACTTGTATTTTTCATATAAAGTCAGAAGTAAACTAAAATCGTCTGTAGTTTTTTAAAAGAACGCTCTAATCAAGAAAACAGCATTGATCTGTGATTTCTTTTATTTTTTACCAAAATTCAATTTTTCATATATAATCATGAGAAAACTAAAATTGCTGGTTTCTTAAAAAACTTGACGACTCATTTTCGAATTTCTTTCGGTCGAACACACTTTTCAAATGTATGTTTTATTTTCAAGATTTTGTTCCACACATTTGTCGATTGTGATAGTAATTGTTCACTTAATAAATTAATAAAAAAAGTATAAAAGAGGGAATATATTCATTTGAGTTTTTGGAACAAATACCGTTTACGGTTATGAAATGATGCTTTAAAAAATGGCTCATAGGTTCTTCTTCCCTACTCAAAGGTGGCCGCTTTTGTATGAAAGAAAAGTAAGCTATCAATGTTCCCAATTTAAATGAAAAGTGAGTTTATTTTAAGTTGTCTTTTCCCATAACTTTTGTTCTGCCGTTGCCTTTTCGAGAGTTACGCAAAATGGTAAAAGAGTCCTTTTTGTGGATTTTTCAATTTTCTTATTTATACAAATAATATGAAATTTTGGTATCATATGAAAGGTCCTTGGGAGGCGTATTTTACTACATTTCGGAGATTTTCCAACAGGTCCAGATATAACCGACGTTTTTGCAAAAAAAAAAAAAAAAAAAAATAATAATAAAAAAATATCAAAAAATTCTTGTAAAATTTAAATTAATAAACATTTGTTTAATGCCATTAGGAATTTTCTTCTTTTTTACGATGTGCAAATTTTTACAAAAGTCGTTAAAAAGTATAACTTTTATAATCCTAAACCTTTAATAAATGTTAAATTTTTTCCTTCAATAAATTAATCTATACGCGAGCAAAATACTCAAAACCATGAGAAAAAGTCACAAAACTTTCTTCCTAAATTTATTATAATTAATTTGTCTAAGTTGTGAAATATTTTTTTCCTTTTTTTACTTTTTTAATTACAGTAATTTATTAAGAATTTCTTGACTTATTTTCTTAAAGAAAAATTAATATTGATCAAATTTCACGCTGTAAGATTTAGCTGAATACAAAATTATGAGAGTAATCTGCAAAAAAAAAAAAAAAATTTCGAAGTCGTTTTTCTTTTGTAAATTAATTATTTGGCCGTTAATTATGTAGACACGTGCTGTGGATTACTTCTAATATATAATCAGATAATTAGACAGACACTTTTTCTTAACACCAAAAATTAGTGGGATAATTGGTTTAATGAAATTTAAGAGTATGAACTGAGATAATTAACAAGCTTGAGGCTTTAATAAGGTAGTATGAATTTAATGATAAAAACCGCAATTATTTATTATAAAATTGCAATTTTTAAATTTAGCTAATCACTTATATAAAGCTAATTATTTTGTTAATATTATATTAAAATACATAGTTATTTCTTCCTTCAAGGACTACGTTGCTGCTAAAGACATTTTTCTTACTAATTTCTTTTATTTAATTACAATTAATACACAAAAGTTTCGTTTTTAAAGTAGGCATCATAGAATACAACTAGAAGTTTAAGTGAGAGACAAAAACCTACTTCAGTTGTCAAAAACCTAATTCATACAACAGCAAAATACATGTAGTCACATATATTTTGTTTTTGTGATTTGAAAAAAATTAGTATATTTTTTGAAAATTTAGTTTTAACTGCCTCTCACATAAACTTCTAGTTGGCATTTTGCTTTGAAAATTATTTTTAGTATTTTTATTTTTTGGGAAATAACTTTTCCTTATATATGAAAATATTCATTTATTTGTCTTCCAAAATATACATAATTGAATATTTGCAAATTTGTTTTTAAGTATAAGTACACAGTGCAACAGCATTTTCACACATCAAGAAAATCAAGGAAGGACTGCGTACTCGGTTTTTCATTCCGTGTTCGAAAATCATTTTAAAAGAACTTTTAAATGTCAAAGATAATATTTTTTTTATAAATTATTTTAAAATCTTTCTTAATTGTGTCGATATGGGCATGAAATGATCCCAGCAAAAATAAATAGAAATAATTTTTAAGGAAGTACTTTTTCATTATGAAAAATCGAGTTTTGATTAAAAATGCAAATGATTACAGACTAATTTCTTTTTCTAATACATACTAAATGTTTGCTGGACTTTTTCTACAAGTGTTTTAGGCTGTAAAAGAAATGAAAAAAACTGATTATTTTCAAATACATTTTTTTAAATTTTTTAACTGTGTTTTTTGTCGTGTTAATCCTTGAAGTATCGAAAATACAAATCCATCAATTGATAACTGAACAAACGAGAGCTAAAGGAAAACTTGAACACTAAGAATAAAAGTGAATTGCTCATAAAGGTTCCTTTCTCAATTGGAGCCTTATTTTAGAAACTTAAGAAACAGCAGTCAATTTTAATTTTCTTTTGATGAAAAATGAAATTATTATTTTTTTAAATTAAATTCATTATAGGACGTAAAACAAGTTAAATATTATAAATAAAATAATAACAAATGCGAAAAAAAAATTGTCACAAAATTAAAAATGTTGTAATTACTCCAAAAATTAACACAAATCTTATATTATTCTAACAAAAGAAGCTTCAAGAGGTAATTTATAATGTTTTTTTATATGTCCACCTGAAGGACTTCTTTATCGTGAGTTTAAAAACTCGATGTTGAAATTATCTGAACTTGTTATTTGGTAATTATATCCTAGTTTACCTTGCAGTTTTGCGAGAGGATTCTACAAAATGTTTAAAATGGTCCAAAGTTTATTAATATATTTTAATTTAAAATTAAAATCTTTTTTATTTAATTTGGAGATTTTTCTTACCCCTCAAAATCACTCTGTTGTTATATTCAGATAATGAATTAGTATAGAAAATGTATTTGTCCACGTTATTGAATCGAAAAGTTTGAGTTTGGAAGTTTGGAAAATTTAATTATGAAAAGATCCTTCATTATTCGTAGAAATTCTATTGTCTGTTATAATTGTAATGAAAGAAAAATATATATATATATATATATATATATATATATATATTTCTATGACCTACCACACAGAGAAAAAAAATTTGTAATAGCCATAATCTAAGAGCAACATATTATGACTGGATCTTTACATTATTATATAAATAACAATTTTCATTATTCCATTTTGTCATATTATGTCCGATTTTATGGTTTGTTTTTTCATGTTATGATTATAGTTTTACATATAATCGAACAATATTATATCATTATCTCATTCTATCATATTATGGTTTGATATAATTAAATTATTATTCTATCTTATTACATTATTGTACCACATTGTCATATTATGATTCCATTTTATAATGCTATTCTTCATATTATTATTCCATCATGTCATATATTAAAATAAAACGTATTAATAAAAAATTAAAATTTTTTTATAAGTAAAAACACTGGAAATATTTAATGCTATAGAAATAATGATATTTTTCATGTTAATAAAATTTTATTACTGGTAAAATTATTTAAACATGTAATTTTTGCGGTCAACTATATTAAAATTTTTATTAAGTGTAAACATTAAATAACAAAATTTAAACAAAAATATTGATATCATGAAAACAGAGTTATGAAAATTCAAGGAAATTAACAATGAGAACATAACACTGCTGGGGTGATAATGATGTAACCATGTTTTTTCTCTGCGTGTGTAAATTTATAAATTTAATTTAGAAAGTCATGCCAATTATATTCCCTGATTTAATTTGGCCTTGGAGACTTACAAACCATAGAAAGAATAAATAAATAAAAATAAAATAAATAAAATAAAATTTTTAAGTGGTTATGAAATATAAAGTATAATTTTTGTGTATTGAATTTCTTTTGTATATTTTTCATTGTTACTAAGAAAATATTAAAATATTTTTCACAATTAAAAAAGCTTTAAATTGTTTTGTTTCTAATAAAATAATTTAGAGCCTGGAAATGTTTGTTCAAAAAATAAAATAGTACATGTATTGAAGAAAGTATGTTCACAAATGTAACACAATTAAATGGCCAAAAACTTCAAAAGTTAATATAGGAAAATGATGAAGATATGCTTGAAATGATAAATACATGTTTTTCTTTCAGATAGTGTAAAATTATAAAAGATAAATTTAATAATAATTTACAAAAATATACATATATATATATATATATATATATATATATATATATATATATATATATATATATATATATATATATATATATAATTCTAGTTTAATTCAAGTACATTTTAATAATATATATAATATATTTGGAATAGATTTGCTTAAATAAGCTTCCAGATCAGTTTTAAAATTTAAAGCATTTGATAGAAACAATTCTTATATAGAACCTTTTTGTTGGAGAAATCCATAGTTTTGAATTTGAATATAATAGAAATTAAAGCCTATTCTTATGGAAAGATAATACTTTAAATTTTAAATAATTTTCAAATGAGTAAATGTTCAATTACAAACATTTTTTTATTGCTTGCATTTAAAATTTATAAAATTAAATTAATTTGTTCAAATGTTATTTTATAATTTGTCCTTCTAATTCTTGAAGATGGGGTACCTTAGAGCAACATTGTGCTATTTGAAAGAATACCATGTAAGATTATGTGAAACGTTACAAAAATATTTACAATAAATATTTCATTTAAGGTATTATTATTTTTCTTAATATTGTATACGCTGAAGTATTGATTTTGAGCAACACAGTTCTTTTCCATAAAAGCCCATCGATAAAAAAAGCCAAATTTTTTTTATTTCCATAATTCTTTTCCTTTATTTTGTTCTTTTTATAATTCATTCAAGCTCCGTTGTTATTGTCTGTGATGAATGTCATAGAGGTTTATATTAATGTATAAATACAACAAGTCTGAATTCCTTTATATAGCCCGCATTGTTAAATTAAACAAAAACTTAGACGGCAACGAAAAATAAAAAAAATAATTATTTATTTTCTTTTCATTACTTTTTTTACTTTAAATATTTTTCAGCTTTGTTGACGAAATTATTATAAATTAAAAAAAAATATGATAATATTTTTTGCAAGAAAATGAAAGCAACAACAAATACGGAGAGAATTTAAAATAAAATTTATTTTTAAACACAGCCGCATTGCGGATTTTTTTATACCGGGCTTGTTGTGTTTATACAATTATTTGTGATTACTCAAAAGTACAGTTTGTGAGTCTCTAATAAGGCGATTACTTTTTTAACGAATAAATTAAGAGAAAAACTTTTGGTGAACTTTAAGATTAGGTCATCTGTTTGTTGAACTGTGGCGTATGAATAATGAACTAAATTAGATATTACTTATACGCAAATTTAACGTATTGAAGAAACTAATTTTTAGCAATATATGAAGATGTGCTTCAAATGAAAAATACATGTTTTCCTTTCAGATAGTGTAAAAATATAAAATGTAAATTGAATAATACTTTATAAAAAAAAATCTAGTTTAATTCAAGTTCATTTTAATATTTATTTTGACTTTAAATTTCGCAGTTCCGTTACATATGTCATACTCTTTTATTATATATACTTTTTATTTATATTAACTTCATGTGGTCAGAAATATTACAAAAAGTGATAATTTGTCGTAAATCTTTGTGTCTAAATAATAGCACTAATATTAACAATTAACAAGATAAAATCTAATTTTTGCTCTTATTGAAAAAAAAAAAAAAAAAATAAATAAATAAAAGACGGTTGGTATAAAAATATTAACTTCAAAATAAAAATATTTTTCCACTAATTTTAATATTACGTTACTAGAAATGGGTAGAGCTACGTACTGTGCGGGAGAAAAACGTGATTTGATCAAAAAACTAGTTACAGAGGGAGAAACATACTCGCAAATAAGAAATGTTATTGGATGTTCAAATCAAATGATAAGAAATGTGATTACCTAACACCACAAAGCTGTAACACGCGTAAGAAAAACAGTAATACCTCCCCTTATGGCCAATTGTATTGTGCGCCAAATCAAAAAAGCTCCATTTATGTCAGCTACGGAGATTAAAAAAGAATTAAATCTGCCCATATGTACAGAAACAATATCCAGAAGATTGAAAGCGCACGGCTCCATAAAAGTTCCTCTTTTAACGAAGAAACATGTTGCAAGGAGATTGGAGTTGGCCAAATGTCACGTAGAATTGACCAATTCAAAAATGGAATAATATTCCTTGGACGGACAAGTCTAAAATATCTTTATTTGGTTGAAAGGGAGCACGATCGTATGTAAGGAGACCACCAAATACTGAATTCCATCCACAATACACTGCTAAGACTGTGAAACATGGAGGCTCAAAGATAATGATATGGGATTGTTTTTCATAATATGGGGTTGGATTTATTCATCGTATTGATACCATTATGGATGAAGAAGGATATGTCCGAATTTTTGTAAGAAGTAATGCCTTACACTTCTGAAGAAATGCCTCTAATTTGGGCCATGCAACAAGACAATGACCCAAAACACATTAGCAAAAAGGCCAAAAAGTGATTTAATTTTAACGGTGTCACTGTAATGGATTGGCCGGCACAATCTAAACTATATCGAAAATTTGTGGACAGACATCAAAACGAAGCTGTATGAAGTAAAGCCGACAAATAATAATGATCTTTGGAGCACTGTCCAAGAGTGTTGGTACTCCATTTCTTCTGAGAGATGTCAGAACTTGGTCAACTCCATGAAAAGACGTTACAAGGCCGTTATTAAGAACAAGGGAATCTCAACAAAATATTAATATAATTAGGTAAAGGCAGTAACACTCATGAGAAGAAACATAACGAATAAAAAATTTTTTATACCTTCATATTTGCTATTTTTTTGACAGGCCAATTTTGTCCCAAAGCAGAGAAAGTGGGAAATATTTTTGATGCTGTGAATTTTGTTAGCTTTTTTTTTTTTGTTTAAATGTATTAGCTACATATGTGCCTTTTAATTTCAACCAAATTTTTTTTACTTTTTTTTTAAATAAATTTTCTGCAATTAATTTAATTATATTAATCTTTCTTTTTTTGACAGCAGCTGTATATATATATATATAAAACATAAACATGACATGTAAGACGTTATGTTAATGTCAAAAAAAAGCTGGAAAATTTGTTTACAAATTAACCTTGATAAATGTGAGAAATTAATCTCCTTCTAAAAATTTGTAAACGAGGTAAATCAGACTTTTCTTAACATTAAAATGGCATTTGTAAGTAAAACTAATAGCCTGTTTTTTTATATCTAATGAATATCTAAGCGAAAGAAAGTAAATCTAACAAATTCGAATCATTTTGGTTTTTCTCTATTTCCTAAGCTTTCGTTTGCATGGAGCTACGTCTTTTCACATTGCTCTTGTTGTATTTTTTTCAAAGTATTTCTTTTATTTACTTTTTTGTTTTTTTTATTTTTTTTGAAAAATATATTAATCGTTTAAATATAGATACAACCAAGCAAATGCAACAATATAAACATATAAAAATTAAAATGAAAAAAAAAAAAAAAAAATTGTTGAGATTTGTCGCAATCATCTTTTCTCGATATGTTGCATTACCAAATGAATACCAAAAATGGTTGAGGAACATTTGCTATGCCGCGTAGGTAATTTTCTTATTTTTCATTAAAGTACTAGAACCAGTCGAAAGTGAAATAGCAGGTGATTCTTTTTGATATTTTCGTTCATATCGTTCCAAATACAGAAACTAAATTTTGTATAAAAACAACTACATTTTCGTTTGACTCATTTTCCGTATGGAAATGTTCGCTTAGAAGGCGAAAGAAAGAATTTTTTCGACATAGAGAAACAGACTATAAATATTGTTTTTAATTAGAAAACTTTCATAAATTGGAAAAAATATACTTACAACACATTGTATTTTACGTATATTTTAAGGTCATTTATTTAATAACCTTAAAATAAATGCCAAGAAGCTGGAAATTATGTTATTTTTAAAATAATTCAATCTATCAAAAAATGGCCACAGCAGAAATATTATATTCCCTTATAATTATGTAAGCCCCTGAAAATGAAAAGACTTATTACAAAATGTTGTCTTA
The DNA here is from genome assembly GCA_932274085.1 of Protocalliphora azurea. Classification (NCBI taxonomy): domain Eukaryota; kingdom Metazoa; phylum Arthropoda; class Insecta; order Diptera; family Calliphoridae; genus Protocalliphora; species Protocalliphora azurea. The sequence continues at coordinate 194,643,003 of OW026519.1, forward strand.
CAAACATTTGGACATTTGATGTTGTTATTATTCAATACTTGTTATTTAAAAAGAATATAATAATAATAACTCTTGTTACTATGCACGGTGAAAAATTTTTGGTAATAAATCTGTACTCTTACATTCGCTTTTGCCCGGAGGGAAAGCAGTTTTGTGCCAAATCGATTAAAATATATGTGACAATTAAACAGCGTCAATAGTTTCAAAATAAAATTTCGTCACTTTTTTAGGTCATGAAATTTTGTAGGGTGCAAATCCAAATCAATTTAAAATTTCTTTCGTAACCATTTATGAAGCCTTTTCCTTTGAAATATATAACGAAAAGAAATATTTTATTAACAAATGATATAATTGTACTACCATATTTTTGTAAAAAAATATGCATTTTTCATATTAATTTCAAAGTGCTGATTTTGAAGGTTTGTAACGGCTGGTGGAATTAAGATAATAAAAAGATTTGTTTAGCATATTATTTAGAAATATTTTAGGAGTTACAGGATATTAAAAAAAAACCTTTCTTTCATATACCCCAGAAATTATTTCCGAAAAGCGAAATAAAGTCGAGGCATAAATCAAAATTTCAAGCGTAAATATTTTTTGAACTGTAAGAGTGTGTAGGCATATTTTTTCCTTACTTAATTATGAGATCTTTTTATGTTCGATGATTTTTTTGAAAGCTTAAATTGAAAGCTTAGGTCCTCCTCTATAACTGTTGAATACATTTTAATTCGATCCGACCAGTAGTTTAGGAAATACCGATTTATTAAAAAAAATTTTGCGGTCGTTGTTACTGTGCTATGGGACTAAACACTTCATTTCAGTACTTTTGCCTTTAAATCATTAATTAGATTGATTACAGTGAAATCAAAACTAAAGTTCTCTTGACTTCTCAATCAGGGAATTTAATAAAAAAAATTAAAGACTTCTTATTATTTTATGTGAATACTAGCATTTAACCCGCTACTGCACAAATACTACTACAAATATAAACTTGATAACTTTATTTATCTAAAAAAATAAATTTTACTCTTGAGAACTATTTTAATAGTTACAGTCCTTTGTACTCCATAAAACAGCCGATAATTCAGCTATACTCAATTGAATACGGTGACTTCTAATGGGCTAAATTCGCATTTCACAGACAGTGTTGCCATGGCAAAAATTATTTCTAAACAAAATTTTGGAAAAAAATAACCAAATTTTAAAAATTCAAAGTTATTATATAGAAACTTATATAAAATTAATACATTTATTCATATTATAAATACTTTGCGTATTTATCAAATTTATCAAAATGTGGTCATATTTAATTGCAAGGTTTGGCGGAAAGACTCAATATCAATCGTTCATGTACCAAAGCTCTCACTCATATATATTACATTTTAATAAGTTAATTTAAAATTTTGTACAACATTGTGGTCAAATTGAAAATACATCGGGACTGATATGACACTTTTATTGCAGTTATCTTTAAAATAATGTTTTATGTAATTATGTTATTTGCACAGTTTTAAAAACTAAACAAGATAATTTTTTTTATTCCCACCATATTGGAAACCACTAAAGAATACCAATTAGCTCAGAATCTCCTAACTAATCGAATTTGATTTATTATTTCACCTAATACCCAAATAAATGTTATCTTGGAGTAATATTTTGAAGCTTAAATATCCTAAATATATATAAACGTATTTTTACAAAATTCTTCACAAATAAAACATTTTTAATATTAAAACATTCTGTAAAAAATTGTATATACCTACATTAAATATGGCATTTAGTTACAAAAGGATCACTTTAATATTAATTGTAACTTCTATATATGGTTCTCTCCCGCAAATCAGTTAAAGTATTTAAATCCCACATAAGTGTTAGCATGTTAATAAAATTTGGCTCAAATAAGATTATCACCCATATAATGCTCTTTCTCTCTCAAGTATGTGTTAATTTAAGCACATAGACAATAGTGTAGGATACTATATAGTCGATCTTCACCGAATGTATATTTCGTTTTTAATAGTAATTTATTTTGGTATTACAAGAATTTAGATCGTTTAAACTTTTTCACAAAAATCTCCCAATTCATTTAACTTTTTGGTTAGATGGAAATGTTTATGTCTTCTAATTTTTTCTTTTTTTTTGTCAGTTAAAATTGGAATAAGAAGTTACAGGAACTTTTAGTATTTAAATTTATCGTGATTTTTTACCACGCTCTCTTTTTATTATTGGCAAGATTAACAGAGTAAATAGCATGTTTAAAACTAATAAAAATAAAATTTTGATTTAACGAAAAAAAAAAAAATAAAATAAAATAAAAATAAAAAAATAACCAAAATGGAAAAAAGTCAACATTTCCTCATTGGAAAAAAAGACTAATTTTGGTTAAAAATAACCAAAACTGCAACACTGGTCACAGATATGAGTCAAAAGATTAAATCTGCATTTAATTACCTAAGAAAAATGTGTTTTACAAAAAGTACCAAACTATTTAATCGAATTCAGTCTCATCTATGTCTTAGTACCCGAGTTAAGAATTATGTCCAGTTATTATCCTTAAAATTTTATCAAAATTGTCTCAATGGGTTTAAATACCATTTGGCACCATGAATATTGAAAAAATTGTGTCCAATGAATTTCAAAATTATAATAGAGTGCAATAATAAAATATCAATATATATGTGAGTAAATAGAAAAAATATATATTTTGTGAGGAAAGTACCAAAAGTAGGTACGAACGAATTTCTAAAAAGTGCCAAATTTTGTATCCGTTATTTTTCAATTAGTTAGAAATATGATGTAAATATTATTTCTATGTTTACTGGTTGAAAAGATTCATAGGATGCCAAAAAAGTACTAGACACCTAGCGGTAGAGCAATCTGCAATTCAAATTTCATCTTTCTAGCTTTAGGAGTTTGGGCTATGCGATGATTAATCGGTCATATACTAGATTATAGTTTTTGGATGAATAAAACTATGCAACAATATTTTGGGCGGAATCATTCCATATACAATTGATTGCAATTGATGAGTGTAATAAGCCCTCCAAAGGATATTTCGGTGGTATGCAAATAATATAAATATAGTTTGGAGCTCAATTATTTCTCATAAGGGGCTTTTTTTAGTCCATTTTTAAGAAATGATATGAAAGTCGATTAAAATTTGTAATTAATGGGTTAAAATGCTTTACAGAAATTTTCTTCGTCGAATTTTACTAGGGCTCTCCAAAGGTAAAAGTTCACCCGACTTATCATGTGTTCTTAAAAAGGACAATTATTAATTTTTCCCATATTTCTTATATAAACGCCTTAAACTATGCAATGAAATAAAAAAATATAACATAAAATCTAAAGTTTTATTGAAATCATTAACAAAATTACTAATATTTTTTTCATTTCATCTTTTTAGATAAATGCTATATCGGCTGAACTTTAGAACTTCGGTGACTCCTAGCGAAGTTCGACTTAGAAAATTTCTGTAGAATATTTTAATCCATTAAACCCAAATAGTAATCGACTTTTATGTTATTTCTTAAAAACGCACTAGAAAAGACCCCTTATAATGAGAGATAGATGAATTGAAAGTTTTAATAAAATATGCCCCGTTAAATGCTGTAACTATTTATGTAATAAATAATAAAAATAATTGAGCTCCGAACTATAGTTATGTTACATTTTTTCAATTTATCTTCGTTACTCCGAGCGGAGTCTTCGTTACTCCGAGCGGAGTAACGAAGACAATTGCTCGTTGTAGTGAAACAGATTAGAGTCTATGGTGGGATCGAACCCACAACCCCCAGACTGACAGACTAGCTCACTACCTACTAGGCCATCGGGGCACCCTGAAAATTTCTTTTTTTTTGTGAAATACAAAATTTTTTATAAATTACTTATATTTTCTATCAAAATAATTTTTTGTTAAAACATCCCTCTCTTGTTTGTATTATTATCTTCATTTTATATGCTTAAGTACGTACATATATTAAGTAAGGAGTGAGATCGAAAAAATATTAACACAAGGTTTAGCTCAACTTTTTTTGGAAGCAATATTTTTTTTTTTTATCTAGTTACAACGAAAAAGAAGTACATGGTAAAATTATTAAAAATTTAAAAAAAGAATCCAAATTGATCCTACAAAAAATTGGCCAAAGAATTAAAGGTCTGCTGCCAAACTGTTTCCAATATTATTCAACAGTGTCAGGAGAATTTGACTAGTGACAGGAAACCTGGATCGGGAAGAAGAAAAGATCTACATGATATTGGGAAGGCCAAGAAGATTGAAAGCATATTGAAAAGAGCTCCAAACACATCTGGTAGAAAAGCATTAGCTTAGTGTTCGGACTATTTAGTGCGAAAAGATAAAGCCAATGCAGGCTTGAAAACGTACAAAGTCCATAAGGTTCCAAACAGAAATGATGTAAAAAATTTAGAAGCTAAGAATAGGGCACGGAAATTGGAAACAAATTTCATAAAAAAATACTCATATTGGCAGATTTTTCGCAGCTTCCAGATCAAAATTTTTATAATGATGATGCTCGAGGAAATCAGATAAGATTTCCTGAAAAATTCCTGGTATGGCAAGCTTTATGCAGTTTCGGCAAAATAAGCAAGTCATTGTTACAGTGAGCTCTATAAATATAAATACCGAAATATACATCAAAGAATGTTTTAAAACAGGCTTCTTCCTTTCCTAACACACAGTGTGTCCACATATTTTTGGCCCGATTTGGCATCATGTCACTACAGTAAGAAAACTCTGGAGTACTACCAAAACAATAACATAGTTTTTGCACCAAGAGAGGTCAATTCTCCAAATTGTTCAGAGCTAAGACCAGTGAAGAGATATTAGATTCTTGTGAAAAGGGAATTGAAGAGTACAAAAAAGGTGTTCCAAAATATCGATGATTTTAAAAGGAGATGTGCAAACTGTTCAAAAACAGTGACTAAAACAACTATCAAATCTTTAATTGAAGGGTTACAAAAAAAGGTCCACGTGCTCATAAGAAGTAATTAGAATTATAAATGTTATATTTTTTTGTGATCTGTAATATAATTTAAATTAAATAAAAAATTCAAAACTTTAAGATGCACCGTTGCCAAATTATTGAATTTTATATATGTTAAGATTTTTTCGATCTCACTCCTTATAATTTTTAAAAATACTTATATAACAATATATTTATTTAAATTCATTTCCCCAACGTTTGTTAACACTCCCACTCACTTCTTATCCTGTCGAAGAGAATATTTTAAATATTTAGGTTTCTTTGAAATGTATTCCCCATTATTAACAAACATTTCTTTCATAAATTTTCCATAACATTAAAATTTATAAGATGTAAACATTAAATATTATTTTTAGAATGTGTTCATATGGAAATTTTATAAACATGGAAAATAGCTTTTAAGATTTATAAGAAAAATTTGAGAAACTGAGTTCTTTAGGGATTTTTTTTAATCTGATATAAGTATAGGAATTTATTGTTAGTTTAAAGGAAATTTTTTAGACTAAATTTTCAAAAGCAATTCATATACATATATATGTATATTGTATATTGTAGAAAAATATTTTAAATGTTTCAAGAACATTAGATAGATATGCAACAAAAAGTGCTAAATTTCAACTTTTCTTGCTCATAATATTGTGTTAAATAAAATATACGAGTATAAACAGTTGCGAGCATAGAAAATTCAACGCTATGTGATATGATTTTTAATCGCATATGTTTTACTTATAGCAATAAACAAGGTAACAATAATATTGTGATTTTATTATCTGTGACCATAGACACCTATTGTATATATTTTTGTCGAATACCTTTGTTCGCAAGGAAAATTATTAAATTTTGAGTAAAACCAGTGGTTAATTTGAGAACTCTTAACAAATCGACACAATTTCTTTAAATTTTGATAAAAATTATTATAATAAAAAGTTGAGAACTATAACATTGTTAAATGCCATAATTTTCTTTTCCTAAATATAGATTTAAAGACATGAAAAATACAGATAATATAAATATTACCAAATAATTATAATCTATATGCGTTTATGCTGATGTTTGTAACTCATAGAAAAAGTTATCCAACACCCACCTTAAAGTATACAAATTGACTCAGAATCACTTTCTAAATCGTTCTAACGATGTCCGTCCGTCTGGCTGGCTAGACGTGTAAACCTTGTGCACAAGGTACTTGCAACCCGTACTTTGTGCACAAGGTTTTCAAGATAATTCAATGAAATTTGGCACGCGGAACTTTTACGATACAAGGATGAAACCTATTGAAATTGGTTGTGATCGATCTATTATTTCACTTAGCCCCCATACAAACGTCCACCCGGTATAGAGTTTAAACACTCAAAAATGCTTTAAAAATAAGAATAATTTAATGAAATTTAGTGCAAAGAAGTTCTGTATAATTGTCAATCTTTGTATCAAATTTTGTGAATTTCATTCCACAATCTACCATAGCTTTCATATAAATACCTCTTCCGAAAATCACTTCAACGTGTATAAATCCCATACGAATGTTAGTATCAAGTTAATATTCAACACAAAAAGTAGAAACAGCATTTCCAAATTTTATGAGAATTGGTCCATAATTTACCATAGCTCCCATATAAAGTCATTTCCAGGAATCGCCCTAAAGTGTATAAAATCAGCAATATGTTAGTATCAGCACATTATCTTGTATTTATATATATTTTATTTTACAGTTAGTAAAATTTACCACAGGTGTAATATAAGCAACCTTCCCGAATTTTTATGTTCATACACAATGGTGTAGGGCATCATATAGTCGGTCTTGACTGACTATATTTTTCTTTCTCGTTATACTTTATATTAAATTTTGCTATTTTGTTATACTATTTTGAAAATTTTTCCACAAGGATTGATATTTTTGTAATATTTTTTTTACTTTTTTTATTAATTTGAAATCTCAATGCAAAGGCGATAAAATATTTATGATAGTTTGGTTTTCGATGGAAATAATGCGACCATTGTAGATTGTTATGTTGATGGAATTAACAGCAATTTTTTTTTCACTATAATACGATATTATTTAAAGCGCTATAACGCTATTCAAATATCCCCTGATTTTGGTTATGGAGCAAATTCTAGTACAAGGGAAGATTAGTCGTTAGAGCTTTTTGATACTGTTAAAGAATTAAAATTTCATTGGTCGTGATTATTGGACTGTTGCAATTTTTTACTATTGGAAATTCATATTTGAGGAAATATATCTATATTGATGGTCTGAAATCGAAATATTTGCGTTTAGATACAAATTAATCCAATTTGTCGTTTCTACTAAACAAATTTCGTTAAAATAATAAAGGAAAAGGTAAAGGTGCTAATTTGATTCTAGTAAATAATATGTGTTATGAGGTTTAGGAGGGTTTCCTTTAATCATATTTACATCACTAAGTCAACAATTGGTAGCAGTAGTAGCCTTAAATGGCCGCATGTGTTCATTTGGCTACTACCAATTATCTATTGTTATATGACTTCCCATCAAAAAATTTTTGGTTATAGGCAATGGCAACTACTTGTTAAAGTATTTTCCTGGTAATAAGGCATAATAATGATGCCTTCTCTATATTATATAAATAAGTACTCAATATTATAACATCACAGTAGTATTGCAATCACGTGGATCAGTGCCTAGAGCCCAGGATTAACAACCATAAGGTTGTTGGGTTGTAGTTTTTATTTTTAACAAAATGCCTAAAAAGATAACTTATACTATAAAAGTTTTTGTCACTTAGAAAATTAAGTACGAGATGGTGTGTTGAGTAAGACGTTAGTCATTAAAAACGAATGGTTAGTTTGTGCTCTCACTGACGGCAATTTTTATTTTTATTTTCATTTAGGTACATATTATTGACTACTTCTAAAGTCTAAAAATAACTATATGATTTTATGGACAACTGGAACAAAAGTAACTAGTTATTCAGGCAAAATATAAGTAGTTCATTTTTGTTTCCAATTATACCTGTTAGCTTACCAGGAAAGCAAAGTTTTTACTGGGTTCTATTTAATTTTAAAGACATGATCGTTTCAATATTGTGTCTCTAAGATCATTTTTAAGAAACTTCCTATTAGAAATACACAGAAATATTATTTCAGTGACATCATCATAATATAATTCTAAACTCTTACCAAATTTTGGTAAGGATACTGATTCAGGTAGGGTGATGTAATTTAAAGAAAGATGGATTTTTTAAGTCCATTGAATATTTTTTTTTTTTTTTGTTTTGCTAATTTGAGAATAGATGCAATTGTGGTCTTAATTTTGGGCTTTCTTTTTAGTTTGAGGTATGACTTTGAATCATCAAATGTTTTTTTGTTTTGAAATATAGTTGTAAAGTAAATATGTTCATTATCGGAGTTGTGTAGAAAGCATGAGTTATGGTTCGTGGAATGATAGTACTTTTTAATTGGTGGAAGGTTTGAATTTAATATTTTGTCATACATAATCAGGCCATAGTTTAGTTCGCTTAAAATTAAAGATTTCAAGACATGTTAAAGAATACTTACGTGACTCTCACTTGATGATCCGTTGATAGATTTTAATTTTTAAGAATTTTGCTAGGTCGAAAAAATTTTGTTTTATATAATTAAAACATTTTATTATTTTTTTTTTTTTTATTAAAAACGAGTCAAAGTGTGTTTTAATATTATTAATATCCTTTGAAAATTAAATGCAATTAAATTATAGTTTTCGGCATTTTTCAAAAATTATTTTTGTCAAAATTTAAAAAACTCCTTTGATTTTTAAGATTTAAATTTTTTGCAAACATTAATTTACAACTTTTTTAATAAAATTTTTAATAACTATACTTATGTGTAACAATTTGGAACAAAATTACATATAATAGTTAGCTAAGACCACAAAAATTAAAATCATAACAGAATTGGCTAATTTAAAAACGTTTCAGCTCTAATTTATAACATCAAAAATCATATAGCATAGCGTTTCTATACTCGCAACTGTATATGAAAAAAAGAAATATTGTTTTAGTTCTGGTTCAAGTTCATTGTCGACATTTGTTGTCCTAGAAAAAAAGGAAAAATTAAAATTATTTTACGTTCGCATGCCACAGCACTTTTAAATTCATCTAGAGTTCATTGCTTCTTTATTTTTGTGTAAAAAAAATCTCAACCTTGTCTGTCTATTCTTCTGATGTTTTCAAAGTACATTTGATTTGAGTGTGCTTTTCGGTATTTTGAGTGTACTTTTCGGTAAATATTATGTTAATTAGGAGCTCCTTCAAATTTATTTTTATTAGAATTTTAAAGATAATTAAGTTTAAATAGTTATTTTGTTTTTTATTAATCATTTTTAATGCTTTATCCTTGAGCTTAATTTCCAGACGTAAAATATGTTTCTCAAGCACAAGTTGTAATGTTGCACACACACACATTGTTTTGTATATTTTTTTGGAGTAATACTTTATAAAACAAATTTAATTTCCATCTTTTTAATTCAAATAGTTTCTAAATTTTGTGCACATATTTGGCAACAATTTATTATATCTCAGCTAATATTAGTTTGATCAAGTAAAGCTTTCAAGTACTTAATTTTATTTAATTTCTATGATTAAAATAATTTATATCTTATTAAATCTATTTAAAATCTTGTCAATATATGTATATATATATATATATATATATATATATATATATATATATATATATATATAGATATAGATATAGATATAGATATAGATCTATCTTCATTATTACGAGTATTAGTATTTGTATGGAAATTAATAAATATTTTTGTCTCTATGTAGTTGAGATTTTCTTATAAGATTATTGTCAATGAATTATGCAACATTTGTATACAAAATTAATTTTTATATTAAAGCAAGTGCACGAAATAATATTTCCATTATTTTGATAAGAATGCATGCATATGATGACTGTCTACGAAATAACAACTTTTCGAGAAGTTAATTCCCCCTTAAATCATCACTGAAAACTGAGATCTCAAAATTTTTAAAAACAGAATTTGTAGCTCATTCTTCTCTAGTTAATATTCTTATCCTAAAAATTTTATCTAAATGATCCATTAAAAAATTTCATATAAAATTTCCTTCAAATTTGGGTTATACATATTTCATATGAAAAATGACCCAAAGTTTTGGCGAGTTTTTTCGTCATTTTTGAATTATAATTCCATTTTGATTAACCATTTTCAATTTTTTATGCGATTTTTCGCTTTTATAAGAATTTTTTAAAATTATATTCTTAAATATATTCTGTGGTTAATGAATTTTATTAAAAAATAAGTGTCTGTACTAATTGATTGAGTCCATAAAATTAGTTAAGTTATATTTGTTTGAAAGATTAAAGCGCTGCAGGCGAAAATTTTAGTTAAATATAAATAATCTTGATTCTTTGTGCAAACTAATACACAAAAATGTTTAAATGATTCTGTAGAAATAAAATACTAAAAGCAAATAAGAAAATATTTTCTTCTTTGTAGAGGCACTAAAATTTTAGCCTTTTTAATTCAATTTTAAGAATCAAAAAAGCCAAAAAAAGCTTCGAATATTTTGAGGTTAAAAGCAAAATAAAAGGGCTACATGTAGTCTTAAAAAGGCTAAACTGACAACACTGTATATAAAGTAGGTCTATTGGAATTAGGTCAACTGTGTTTCCTATTTATATAAAAATTATTTATGTCCAATATTATTTTGTTACTAGCGTATACAATTAATGGAATACATCAATACAACAAATTCGAATGCCTTTACACCAACCACCATTTATGTAAATAAGCGTTCGAATTTATCTAAAAAAAGTGACAGTTTTTGGCACTGAAATTAAAAACCACACATATGTTACGCACGTCAATGAAATCTTAACAGCTTGCAGTTCTGATGATGAGCCGAAAAGGCAAATCTTAAAAGAAAAAGTGACTTTCTGTAAAAGTTCGTACTCTGTCGCACCCTAAATAGAAGTAGTGAGCAAATCCTTAATAATGTTCAAAAATTTTTGTAAAAAATATTGAAGCATGAGCAATTTTTTTAACAGAATTATTTTTAGTTTCATTTATTTAGTTTTGAATTAATACCTTTATTGTAATCAGGATTAACATATTAAATAAAATTTTACTGAAAATATTACCAATTTCCATTATTTTTTATATTGGAAATACTTCACTTGAAAGCAACGTATATCAAAGACCTAAACCATGTAACTGAAATTAAAAAATAAATATATATATATATATATATAGAGAATGTCATTTGAGACTGATTCCCGCCTACATGAGGAAAGTAAAATCGACACAGGGAATACCGACTTCAAATAATTTTTTTCAAAAAAATAAGAAAATATACTATTTTTATATGAAAAATTTGGAACAAGTTTGTTTTTTTAATTTCTTTATGCGCAGTTTATTTGCGAGTTCAAAAATTTAAAATTTTTATTTTAATGTAAAGATTTCATATTTTCCAAATATATTATAAAATTAAAAACTTTAAATACACGGAAAAAAATAAAAATGGATTTCAATTATGAAATTGCTTATACAAATTAAATTTTTGTTTGATTTTCTCCAATCACCAAAATATTAATATTAATTAACTATTATAATTGATTTTGGCTTAAATTTTAATTAAATTTGTTAATCAAATGAATTAGAATTATGATTGAATATTTACATAAAATCACTAAAGATTGTACAATTAATTAAATCCTTCTTTAAACAAAAACTCGCGGATTTTAATATAATTATTTATTTAATTATTAAAAATATTTAAATAACAGAATACAAAACTCTAAATTTGATTAGGAGAAATGAAAATTCGTATGTAGTGTCGTCTTAGCATTATATACTCCCTGTTAAATCCTTTGACCTCGAATTTCTCATGTAGCTCACATGTGATTACCTATGACTTTTAATAGGATATATAAGATGCCAAAACGAAACTATATGTCACGTGTCATTTCCCTCTATAAAATTTTGATATTATACCCTTATATAACCGAAATTTATAATAGTATACTCATGTTTGTGTATGTATAATATACATTAAATGTGTGTAATGTTTTTGTAAGAGTCCTTCCTAAATAAATTTTAATATATATTATACTTATATTTAATTCCCGAAAATATATCATAGAAGCCTTCATTGTTGCGGGACATTCCAATAAAGATTTTCACATGTGAGTGCCTTTATGACCTAAGATGATATACCAATAAAAACATTAAAGAATATGACGTATGTCTGAACAACTCGTCCAAAACAATAAATATGAACTGAGCTTTTACATATAAATAAACTTCCAAAGAGCAGCTTTAAAACAAAAATGGATCTTGAAATTGAATCAAAACGCCGGTACCAATTATCAAAATATCTACAAAACTATTAAAATTCGTACATATCAAATGATTATTTATAAACGCGTCTCCAAACACTAAGAAATCATGCGCATATTTCATATTACTGTTTTTTAATAGATGTAATGAACGCAAACAGATGAAAATGGTTGAAAAATGCTTTAAAATTATTTTATTTTTATTTATTTATTTTATAATTACAATGCAATTGCAAATTATATTCTAATTTTAACCGAGCGGAGTAACGAAGACTATTGCTCGTTGTAGACCAGAGTCTCTGGTGGGAATCGAACCCACAACCCCCAGACTGACAGACTAGCTCACTACCAACTAGGCCATCGGAGCGCCCTAAAATTATTTTATTTCTATATTTTTTATTGAAAAGGTTTCATTTTTTCTTTATATTTTTTTAAGAACTGTTGATTTTTGTCAATTAGTAAATTAATTACAATAATTAATATTATAATTAAATTTAAATATAAATTTAATTATTCATTTTATTAAAAAATTATTTGAAATATTTTTTTCTGTGTAGCCTGTTTAACAAAAAAATTTATGTAAAAATTCTTTTTTACATTTGTATTGAAACTGATGTTATCCCAATTCACAAAGCCTTGTGAATTTTATTGATCTAATATCCCAGAGATATTGATATTTAAATTTTAGAATTACTTCTTCACAAAAATCAAAAATTTACATTCTTTTCGCAATTTCGTGAAAGTGATAACTGAGATCAATAAATGCTTCAATGAAATTTTTGTATACAAATTTTTATGGAAACTGAAAGACAAATAAAAAAATATCCTTTTTCTGGCGTTCTTCCATGTAATTGTCAATATATTTATTGCAAGTATTTATTAATAGTTTTTAAATTATATTTAGTGAAAGAAATTAGAACGATTTATTTGTCAAAAGAACTTTAATAAAATCATAATAAAATGTTTCTAAAGAAGTCCATTTGAAGAACTGCTATTGCGGCTTGTGGTTTTTAATAGTTAAAAAATAGTTTAAAAAAATATTCTACCTGCTAATAAAAATTTTTTCTTCATAATTATGTACCTAATTCACTATTGAGTCCTAGTAGCAAAACTTAGCCGATTATTATTAAAATTTAGTAAAATGCAACTGAAAACTTAACACGAAAAACTTTAAGAGATTTTCTTTAAATTATAAGAATTTTTTAAGAATTCTTACCTTCGTTGTTTTGTTCATGTCCTTATTGCCACTTTCACTTGATGTTTACTTTTTATTAAAACATTTTATGCTTGTTGCCTCTTGGCTGCAAAAGTTATTTATATAACACATTCGCCCAAAAGTAAAGTAGGGTTTAGTTCATTCTCTAGTTTTTATTACTAGTTTTTATAGCAGCATAAAAAGTAAACAAGAAAATATTAGTATTTAACAAAGTTTTTTTTTTAGTTTTTTCTTTCAACAAGAATTCTAGATATAAGGAAGGAAAAGCGAGAAAAAGGGTAAAAATACTGTGTTTATGGCTAACTAAAAAAAATTACTATTAAGGCCTGTGGCTCTGTTAACCAAAAAAGAAATGTCTACCCATGGATATAATTTAAAGTTTTCCTGTTTTTTTTTCAGTTTATTTAATATCAGTCTTTATTTGTCAATCCAAGCCTTACATGTGTACAAGAGCAGCAAAAACTTTACTTTCCTGGTAAGCTAACAGATATAATTGGAAACAAAAAACAAACTACTTATTTTTTGCCTGAATAACTAGTAATTTTTGTTCGAGTTATTCACAACTTCATGTAGTTATTTTTAGACTCCAGGGATACTCAAAAATATATAACTAAACGAAAATAAAAATAAAAAAAAAACAAAAAAATTTTGCCGTCAGTGAGAACTAGCACACAAATTAATCACAAATTCATTTTCTAAGTGGCAAACACTTTTTTAGTATAAATATATGTTTTTAGGCATTTTGTTATAAAACAACTAACAGAATGGAGTTGAACCAATAAATTTCCGGTTGTTAAACCAGCGCTCTAGCCAACTCATCCACGTGATTGCAATATTAATGTGCTATTATACTATTGAGTACTTATTTATGTAATACAGAGTAGGGAAATAATAATGATGCCTCATTACCGAGAAACTACTTTAATAAATAGTTGCCATTACCGAAAACCAAAAAATTTTGTTGGAAGAGCTCAGTTTTCAGCATGTATTTATTTACTTAGAAAAAAATTTTGATTTTATTTTCTCTGCATAGAGTAAATTTCCTGAAGAGAGTTTGAAAAAAAATACTACTCACTCTTAAGCAAAAGGAATATATACATTTATATATTCGGAAAAATATGCACATTAGATATATTCATCGAAAATGCATTGCTTATTATATATATATTTTTTTAATATTTGTTGGAAAAAGAGAGCGGATGTAAAAGATGCATATATACACACATCCATGCATACATACATACATATCTCTCTTTCTATAATAAAAGATAAAAATTATATTAAAAGTTGTTTCGGGACTATTTCCAAATCTTTTACTTATTTATTTTTATTTTATTTTTTTTTTGAAATATAAAGATTATGACGATATAAAAATTTATAGTTGCTGGAATTATGGAATTATTATTATGATTTAGAATTATGTCGATAGCCTTAATTGAAGCTAATCTAAGATTAGCTAGGTCCTTGCACAGCACTCAGTGGTGCCAAACGCAATAATAAATCTGTAATAAATCTGTATCTCCTAAACTACTGATCGGATCGAATTGAAATGTATGGAAGAGTTATAGAGAAGGACCTAAAATTTCAGAAAAATCATAGTGTAGTCCTATGGTTATACGGGATAAGCTATAGGATGTCAAAGTTGACTATATCGAGTATGTAAAAATTTATAAAAATCGTAACTTTTACAAATCAAGTTCAATTTCAAAGATTATTTTATTTAAGAAAAAATAAGCTTATTCACCTTACTTAAATCTTACAGATAAAAATATATTTGCCCTTGAATTTTAAGTATTTGATTTTTTATCTAAGGTATAAAAAAAATTCTTTTAAATATTGTGCAATTTGTAATATATTCCGAAATAATATACTTCAAATGTTTTGTGATTATCTCAATTCATCTAACCGTAAAAAATATTCAAAATCATCATTCTGAAATTCGTATGAAAAATTGCTATCTTTTTTACAAAAACAGAGTAATATTCTTTTAATTTCTATCTCAAAGTTTTTATAATAAAAATTTTTTTCCTATATATATTTCAAGAGATCAGGCTTATTAAATGGTTAATAAGGAAAATTTCAAATTGATTAAGGTTTGCACCCTACATCCAGCATTGATCGAAAATGGTAAATTTTAGCAAAAAGTTTAATTTCTTTCGATTAAAATGTGACAAGATTGTTTCCAATGTATTGACGATATTTTATCATAAAGCAGATTTAGAACGATTTGCCTCCTTCCTCTCCGGCCAAAAACGAACGCTAGAACGCAGATTTTATGAAGAAAGTTAATTTTTTAAACGACTTTTTTAAATTGCACAAAAAAGCATTATGCTAATATGCTTTTATATAGTGTAAAAAGCATATATCAATCTCCCTTCCATCCATCAGCAAACAATTTTTGACAATTTTTCAAATATAAGCAGTATTTATATATAAAAAAAAAAAAATAATAAAACCAAGAAAAATAATATTTTTTTTTAAGCAAAACTCCGTCCACTTTCTAAAAATTTATAAAATATATAAGAATATAAAAATATATTTATTTTTCAATTCAATGATAATATGTAATTGTATTACATAAACTGACAACTCAAGCCAATTCTCGCTAAATTCAATATTTTATAATATTTTACTAAGTATTTCCATATGTGCGTCTAAGTAACACACAATTGTACGACGCGTGTTGTTTGTGTAATGAGATAATATTCGTAATAATTGATTACATTTATTTTATATTGTTTAGTTTTGAAAAATTACCAAAAATTGGTTGTTAAGGCTTTTTTAAATGATTTTTTCAGGAATGAAATACTGATATTCATTTTATACATTACAGTGAATATATAATGCTAAATTTCTATTTTGAGCAATTTCAAAAAAAAAAAAAATTATTTTAAAAATTCACTTTTTCCATTAAATCAGCTCTTCAGCATTTGTTTTTGGCCGGGCGGAAGTAGTTCAGGTTCAGATCAATTTATGTCTATTTTATGATTAAATATCGTCAATGAATTTAAAAAAATCGCGTAACACTTTTTTATCAATCGATAAAAATAAATACTTTTTTTAAATTTACAATTTTCAACTAATGCTGAAATGTAGGGTGGAAACTAAAATTAATTTAAAATTTCATTGTTAACCATTTATGAAGCCTTGTCTTTTAAAATGTGTAAAGAAAGTTTTTCTTTTGTTACAGCTTTGCGAAAAAAATGAAAGAATAGTACTGTATATATATGTATATATTTTTAATAAATAGCCATCTTTCATACTAATTCCATAGTGATTATTTTGGCCATTTTTCACGGCTAGACGAATTGAGATAATCATAAAACTTTTTCAGTAAATTATTTCAGAATATATTAAAAATTATAGAATATTAAAAAAAATTTGTTTCCCTCATATAACTCAGTTTTTATTTCCGAAAAACGAGGCAAAAAATTAAAAATTCAAAATTCAATCGTAAATATCTTTTTAACCGTAAGAGACAACTTAGATAAGTAAACTTATTTTCTTTATCTTGCCAAGCACTTTACAAAAATATAAAAATCTTTGTAATCGTACTGAATTTATAGAAGTTACAATTTTTTGAAATTATTACATACTCGAGATAGTCAACTTTGACTAAAGGATGATTTTTCTGAAAGCTTAGATTCTCTTCTATAACTCTTCCTTACATTTTCATTCGATTCGACCAGTAGTTTATTAGATTTATTACTAAAGCTTTTGCGTTTGGCCCCAATGTGCATCATAACGATTATCTAATCTAAGCAAATCTTGGACTATATAAAGGGTTACGATTAAAGCATATTCCAAAAAGGTTGTTTGAATATAATTTAGGAAAATAAAAAACCACGATTAAAGTTAATATAGGATACAAAACTATATAAACCAATATATTGGGTCATATAAAAAGTATATTCGGTTTTTTGTCACGAAATGGTACTGATGCCCATATATCATGAAAAACTAAAAAAATTGTGCCAAACGAACATGTGTTTAAAAGGCTATATTTCAGGTTAAGTTTTTGGTGAAGACAATACTTTAATTCGTTGTCCGTGTAAAAAGTTATATTGATTTGAAAATGAATGAAATATGTTCCATTTCCATTCCATTTTTTGATCATGATTTTTTCATTTAGTATTCTCGTATTTAACCCATTTTTCATCGCTCGCAATGATCCGCTTCAAAAATCTTTCTATTTCACTAATGGCAATTCGGTTAATCAAATTTCTTTGCGTTAGTTCATGTGGCAACTAAATATCGGCTTCGTCTAAATGATTCCGAACTATCGCGTGGTTGATGTATAGTGCCTATCTCCTGATAGCTTGCATGCCTGCCGCAAAATTGCATCTACTTTTTCAATGACTGGCCGAAAAAGCACTCCTGGCCAAGGCGTTTACTCTTGGCATTTAAACCGCATGCTTTACACATTCTCGGCATATTTTTGCAGTATTTTTTCCTTATTTTATAGTAAAAAAGCATTACATAGCAAAAAAAGCATCAGACATTTCACTAATTTTTATATCAATATAACTTTTTACACTAGCAACGAACTAAAAAACAGTCTTAAAATATGACTTGAAATGTCACTTTTCAAACGTGGGTTCATTTGACACAATCAAAATAGTGTCACCCGAAATATGGGCGTAAACCCCATTTAGTGACAAAAAAATCATATATAGCGATTTTTTCTTTTCATATGACCCAATATTAGAAGGTAATGTGGGATTTATTCCAAAAGGAGAACTTTTGCACCAGTTCAAAAGTATTACTAAGTGCATATTTTCGACTTTTTTTTAACAGGAAAATGAGGTGAATTTTGGTGTTTTAGCGATTTTGAGATTGGAATTTAACTGGACTGTATATGCGGGGGTTTTCACTGAATTCTAAGGGAAACACCAAATTTCGCTTAACTCGTATAATTTCTCATTAAGTAGAGAAATTACACGATTGTTGTTGATATAAGTTTGGATAAGAGTTAGAGTAAATTAAATAAGATTAGGTTAGAGATTCTTATATAGTGTAAGATTATGTATATAATGTATGTTTATGAATATGAGCTCACCGTACAATGTGTGTATGTATAATAGTGTGTTAAATAAAAACTTAGCCTTGCAATTTCAATTTTAATTGGTACAATTTTATTTAGTTTAATCCACAGTTTTTAATTATAATTTTCTTTAGTTTTTAAAATAAACGATAGATGCGTTCAAGCTGATGATAACAAGAAGAATGATCTAAAACCTCTTTTTTAAAGATTATAAATACTTATTATTTAATATGAATTCATGTTGCTAAACATTTGAATTTTCATTTAATTCACCACAAGCAAAATACTTAGTCGTTACTAACCCTTAACTAGTGCTAAGTATGCGAATACAAAATATAGTCTATTACATTTCAATCTATTACAATTCAGTTAATGATTATTTTACATTCAAATGTTAAAAAAAGTAAATTAATAAAAATTATATTAAATAATTTTTAGTATAAATCGTTAGATTTTATACATTCCGACCTCCAGGAATTTTAGCTGGTTGGTTGGTTTGGCTGTGCGCATAACACATTAGCCAAAGATTTTATGGCTTCGGAAATAATGCGTTGGTTGGGAACCGCTGAAATGTTGATATTGTGGCTATTACTGGATGATGTTGAATGATGTTGGTTATTAGTTGCTGATGATGACCTTGGACGATGACTTGATGAGGCTGATCGACGATGACGGGTGGATGACCGTATTGCAGCTCTGCTTGTTGTTTTTGGTTTGTGAAGTCGGCTCTGAATCCCAGGGTGTAGCAATGTGTGATGAAGGTTGTTACATTTTCGACAAGTGTCTCTTGAGGTACATGTTCTCAAGTCATGACTTCTAGCGAGGCAATTGACACAGTATTTATATTTCGCAACCACACGATTTCTTGCTCGCACCTCCATATTTAAAAACCGCCTGCAGAACCTGATGGAATGAAAATGTTTGCAGAGCTTACATTTATACACCTCGGTGAGGCGGCTAGTTGGATGACGTCTGCGTTGTTGATGTTTGGAGCTGTAACGAAATCAAATATAAAAAAAAGGAAACATAGAAAAGTTGAGATTAGTATCAAGTTTTTTGCTATTGTTCAACTTAGGTAAAATATGTGTGTATGTATACACATTTTTTTTTTTTTTTTTGAGATAAAAGAGAGATATAAAAAATAAAACTTTAAGAAGTATTATCATTCAATAGTGGCAAATAGCAGAGTTTTACTATAGGTCGTTTTATTAGACCACTTGCAGTTTTAACATCAACAATGCGGACATTATTATCTGAACCAGTATAAGTCTTCTCAACTCTACCTAAGCGCCATTCCGATGGAGGTAATAAATCGTCCATGACGACTACGAGATCACCTGGTTTTATGTTTGTGGAACAATTTTTCCACTTATAGCGTTTATGTAGGTGTTTTAAATAATCCTCTTTCCATCGAATGGCTAATTGATGGTGTATCGCTTTAAGTCTTTCCCATCGATTAAGAATTCCTATTTTCTGGTTATTTTGTTCGGGAAAACTCATTATAGGAGCCCCTCTTAGAAAATGCCCGGGAGTTAGGGCTGTTAAGTCGGTAGGATCGTCTGACACAGCTGAAATAGGTCGAGAGTTTAAAATTCCTTCTATTTGAGTAAGTATGGTTGCGAATTCTTCAAAGGTAAACTTATATGAACCGGAAACCCGTTTCAGATGAAATTTGAAGCTTTTTACTGCTGCTTCCCATAATCCGCCCATGTGGGGGGCGTGAGGAGGGATAAATATCCATTCAAGTCCATGTGCTATGTAGTTTTGAGCTATGTCTGATGAAGTGGATTTAATAAAAGCATCATATTCGCGTTTAAGCTGCCGACTAGCACCGACGAAGTTCCTACCATTATCTGAGTATAACCTGGAAGGGAGTCCCCGCCTCCCAACGAAGCGAGAGAAAGCCGCACGAAAAGCTGCTGTAGACAAATCTGAGCATGCTTCCAGGTGGATAGCTTTTGTACTGAAACACACAAAGACACATACATATCCTTTTATTATAGTAGCATTTCTTAGAGACGAGCTTTTTAGTTCAAAGGGTCCGGCGAAGTCTATACCAGTTGTTTGAAATGGGATAGACAGATTGCACCTGTCTGAAGGTAAAGGCGCCATGATCTGAGAATATGGTTTTTGTTTATGTATAATGCATGTTTTGCAATGGCGTATAATCTTTTTAGCGCGAGATTTCAATCGAGAAATATAGAACTCACATTGAACCATTCTGCATATTTGATTGCACTCCGCATGAGCAAGAAATATATGTAAATGTTCTAGATAAAGTTGACAAATTCTCGAATTTCCAGGTAATATTATTGGGTAGCGTTCCTTATATGTTAGGGAAGCATTTGAAAGGCGACCGTTTACTCTTAAGATGTTATCTGTGTCTAAAAAGGGGTTAAGTGTTTTCAATGAGCTTTTATTTGAAATTGGCAGAGAATTTGAGATGTCTTTAAATTCTGCCGGATAATGTGATTTTTGAGCCAACGTTATTAGTCGATTTTTAACGAAAGTCACCTCCTTTTGTGTGAGATTTACTTCAGGATAATTAGTTTGTGATCTAAATTTTATGAGACTGTTATGATAAAATCGAAACACATAAGAAAGAACTCTTAAAGCTCTATGGTAGGATGAGAACATATTTAAAACATCAGTATTGTGGATAGAGATTTGTAAATTTTGCACTTTTTTGTCAATTTCTGGAGTTTGTAATGGCGTCGGTCTTGGCCATTCCGATTGAGGTTTTATTAGCCAAGTAGGCCCTTGCCACCATAGGAGATTTTCAGCTAGTTCTTGAGGTTTGCAACCACGAGTGCCAATATCCGCTGGATTATCGTGTGTGCGAACATGACTCCAGTTCGCTCTGGGTAAAGAGCTATGTATTTGAGATGTACGATTAGCGACATATGTTTCCCAAGTCCATGGAGGTTTAGAGAGCCATCCAATAACTATTGATGAATCTGTCCACAAAAAAATTTCAGTTTCTGGCAACTTTAGAGATTCTATAACATATTTTACTAATTTTGCTAATAAAACAGCACCACAAAGCTCTAACCTTGGTAGACAGATAGGTTGTAGTGGAGCAACTTTACTTTTAGCTATTATTAAATTAGAAAGTACGACCTGGGATGAACTTTCACATCGTAAATAAACTGCAGCGCAATATGCCCCTTTAGATGCATCTGCGAAACCATGAATTTGAACTATGTCCTTAGGATTATATTGTAGCCATCTTGGTATTTCTATTTTATCAATGTGAGAGAGATCTTGAAGTAATGTGTTCCATTTATTTAAGACTTCAAAGTTGACGTTATCATCCCATTGTAGACCTTCTAGCCATAATCGCTGCATTAACATTTTTGCTCTTATAACAACGGGTGTTATCCAACCAGCTGGATCGAAAATAGATGCTATACCAGATAAAATTTTTCTTTTGGTTATATTTTCTGACTGGGGTATTGGAGAAAATGAGTAACTAAATGTGTCTTTGAGAGCATTCCATTTAATCCCCAAAGTTTTTGTCGAACTGGTTTCATGAAAACGAAGTAAATCTTAGTCATATAAATCATCAATTGGGATATGATTAAGTAGTTGTTTTTCATTTGAGGTAATCTTTTTTAAGACGAAACC
Source organism: Protocalliphora azurea (assembly GCA_932274085.1). Taxonomy (NCBI): domain Eukaryota; kingdom Metazoa; phylum Arthropoda; class Insecta; order Diptera; family Calliphoridae; genus Protocalliphora; species Protocalliphora azurea. Next base: position 194,665,222 of record OW026519.1, read on the forward strand.
AGCCGATTTTAAAATGTACAAAAGTTGAGACTGTGCTTCTCTTGCCTCTTTAACTGTATGGCCTCCGGATAATATGTCATCAACATAAGTTTCTTCACGTAAAATTTTAGCGACTTTTGGATATTTATCTTGATTATCTGCAGCGAGTTGATGTAGAGTTCGAATTGCGAGAAATGGTGCACAGTTAACTCCAAAAGTAACGGTTTTAAGTTGGTAATCCTTTATTGGACTGTTGGGATGTTGATAAATTAAGCGTTGAAAGGGCCTATCTTCTGGATGAATTAATATCTGGCGGTACATTTTCTGTATGTCACCACTAAATACGTACTGATATATACGCCAATTGAGAATGACTGATATCAAATCTGATTGTAATATGGGACCCGTATATAAAACATCGTTTAGAGAATGAGCTGATTTGGATTTTCGTGACGCATTAAACACTATTCTCACTTTGGTGGTCTTATGTTCGGGGCGAATTACAGCATGGTGAGGCAAGTAGAAAGAAAAGTATTTGCCATTTTGTACGATTTCTCGATATGAAACGGATTCCATGTGATCAAGAGTAAAGTATTCTTTAAGAACATTTTCATATTCATTTTTGAGTTCAGGGGTTTTGGCAAGAGTTTGATTTACACGAGAATATTGCATTAGCGCTGCAATTCGAGAAGTACCGAGAAATTTGGAATCTGGGAATTCTTTTTTGAACGGAAGTCTAACTACATATCTTCCACTAGCATCCCTTGTAGTAGTTTGTTTATAAAAGTTTTCACAAAACTGATCATCTTCTGAGATTACTGGTTGCAAGGGTAGTTCCTCTTGTTCCCAAAATTTTTTTAATGTATTATCCAAAGAGGAGTTCTCGTTAATTTTAATGGTTGTCGTGAATGAGGTTACCGTGTGATTTTGTGTAGGGCCACTTAAAACCCAACCGAATATAGTATTATAGGCTGAAGCTCGACCACAGATGTTTTTCTTGATTCCCTCAATATTAATAAAATGTTCTGAGTCATTTCCGAGAATTAGGTCTATTTGAGAAGATTGATAGAAATTAGGATCTGCTAGGTCAAGACTTGAGAGTTCTGCTGAGCTTGGAGGCTCAAACGAAATTGTTGGAATTCGTTTAGTAAGTTTTGGAAGAACAATGGCGCTTACAGTGAATCTTAAATTATGACGCTTAGCAAACAGTGTAATTTCGCATTCCTTGTTTGCGGATTGTGTTTGACCACCTATCCCAACGATTTCTAAGTGAGTTTTTTGGTAAGGTAATTTAAGTAGAGACCTAATTTTTTCTGACAAGAATGTTCTCTGAGAACCGGGATCTATTAGAGCTCTGACCGTGAAAATTTCGCCATTATATTCTATTTGGACTAAAGCTGTACGAAGTAATATATAATCATTATTAGCAGAGAAATTCGCTTTTACATGAGGACTTTTAGAAGTTGAAGGTAAATCAACTATATCTTCAGGGTTACTATTCTTCATAGATTCAATACTTTTATGATTTAGGAATTTTCTGAAATTTTTAGGATTTTCATCATTTGGAACTGATTTAGAAGCATCTTTTGGTTTTGGTAAATGTAAAAGGGTATGGTGTCCAGATTTACAAATGAAACACGTATTTTTACTAGAGCACTTCGTTTTTAGGTGACCTGAAGAGAGACAGTTGTTACAAATTTTATTCTGAAAGACATAATCTATTCTTTGCTGTACTGTATACTTTCGAAATTTGCTACAAGCTCTCAAACTATGATCCCCACTACAAAGTTTACAAGAATAATTAAGTTTTTCCTGAGAAGAGTAGGATTGTATATTCGTATGAGGAAGGCTATTCATACTAAATCGTTCCTTGGTGGTTCTTATAGACGAAATTCTCTCCACCACTTCATATCTGTTGATTAGAAATTCGTCCATTTGTGTCCATGTTGGCATTTCGCGCTGAGTTTTAAACGATTGCTCCCACAGAGCAAGAGTATCATCGGGTAGTTTTGTTGAGATTAAATAAATGAGAATTGGGTCCCATCCTTCCACTTTAACGTCGAGCGATTTAAGTGCTGTTAAGCAATCAGTAACTGTGGAATGAATTTTCTGAATAGATCCACTGTTTTCAGCTGTGGCGGCAGGAATGTTGAATAGTACCTTTAATTTATTGTCTATTAAGACTCTTTTATTATCAAATCGAGACTTTAGAGCGTTCCATGCGTGTTCAAAATTTTCATCACACAACGTATATCGTTTTACTATGGCACCAGCACTACCGCTTGTTTTTAGACGTAAATAAAATAGCTTTTGTGCTTTTGGGATTTCATTATTTTCAATACATGCCGTAGTGAAGAAGTCCCGAAATGCTGGCCATTCTTCATAGCTACCTGTGAATGTATCTATATCGCATGGGGGGAGTTTGATGAAAGACGTCCTATTATTTGCAGGGAGAATTTGAGGAAGAAGGCTTGATCGAGCCATTGTACTATGGGGTTCGCAGGCCCTTGAGAGTTTTAACAAATCAATTATATGCGACCTACAAGTATAATATGTCTCAGAACAAGCTGTAAAATTAATTTTTGCATTTTCTTTGTAATCTTTTGAGTTCTCTGAACTGGGAGAAATCATGAGGATTTCATACGATGATTGTAATTTCTGCCACCTATTTTCGAGATCCTCCAACTTTGTTTCTAACACCGAATCCGTTTGATCTTCGATATCAGATTTGCCAAAGTTTGTACAGAATGTGATCAAGTGATCACAATCAAAGAGAAATTTCTCGTGTTTTATTGAACTAAAGGCTGAGTTTTCTGTAGTGGAATTCATTGTGATATCTATGAAACTAATATACAATCAGTAGAATATATTTCAAGATTTTTGAAAAAAATATACGATGTACGGAGCTGGATAATACTTTAATGTATATTGAGATCCAATTTTCAGTTAGAAAATAATAAATATTGTGCGATTGTGATTGTAGTTCACTATTGCTTAAAACAATGCAATTTTAGATTTGGCAATATTTATTATATAAAGAAGTGTTGCAGTTTGAGGACATAGGAGTATGAAGTTTAGGAATTGAACTCAAATGCAACCAGAAAAATTTGTTTTCAGCTCAAGATATGATTCACAATGAATTTTAAAGAGAAAACATAAACCCAATTAAGATTAATAATGAGAATTTTAAAGTGCAATTGCAGTTATTTTAATTGCAACATTGATACAATTTTCCCAGTACCAAAAAAAATTATAATTTTTTTTTTCCGAAAATTATTTTTATTTTATCAACTATTTATTTTAATTTTTATTAATAAACAATATCTAAAAAGAACTTATTTTGCAAGTTTTAAATTTTTTTTCCAAATAACAGATTAAGTTAAATTCCAAAAGCAATTTAACTTTAATTTTATGTTTATATGTATACTGAAGGAAAGTTTGATATGAAATGTTTGCTGGGTTTCACGTTTTTTCTGTGTAAAGAAACTTTGGTTCTTTTGACAAGGTGGCAACACCTATCGGGATGAAAGCAAATGACAAACCAAAAAAAGAACAAAAACAAAGAAAAAAACAGGGAGCAAATATAGGACGAAGCAAATTCATAAAATCGCAAACGAGTAATTTTATGCCAAGAAACGTTGTTAAAAAAATATATAGGTATATAACTACTGCTGTACACTACATTAAAAAAATTTATATATATATATTAAATATTTTAAATATATACATAAATAAATTATTAGCATGATGTTTTTTTTTTTTTTTTTTACCTTCTTTTTTTTTACTTTAGTTGCTTTACTTTTCTTCCTTTTTTTATAAATTACGTTTACGTTTGCGGCTTGTTATTATTCTGCTAATGTATGTTTCACGTTGGTGTTTTTGTTTTGTTATTGTTTTACTTCTCTTGTTATTCATTTGTTAGTGCGTTTGTAATCTTCAGTATTTTTTGTTGGTGCGTTTTTAATTTTTGATAATTTTTGTTTTGTTCTTGTTTTTTTATTTTTTTTTTTTTTTTTTATTTTCTTTTTACAAGAAACTCATCACACTTGCTATTTTTCATTTCTTTATTTGTTAAAATTTGTTTCGGCGATTTTTCCTTTTAGTTAATTGATTAAAAATTATATATATTTTTTCATATATATATATATATATATATAATTGTATTTATTTTTTAATTTGTATGTTGAATATTGCTTTTATTTCTTTTGTATTTATCTGCTTAATTCATTTCTTATATATAGTTTTTTTACTCTGTTTTTCTTTTTGACTTGTGTTGTTATTATTAGTATCTTTATTCCTTTTGTAAACAGTGAACAACAGAATTTTGCACTTCTTGTATTTAAATTTGAATTGTTTTATTTATTTATTTTTATTTTTTTGAGAAAAAATTAACCAAAAAAAAAAAAAAGAAAATTACTTGCAGATAATAATTTTAATTAAACAAAAACAAATACAAAAGTCTTATTCTTTCTTGTTTTTAAACAAAAATTTAAAATGTTTAATTTATTATATTCGATGAGAACATCAATTAATACCAAAAAAGTATATAAATTTTTATATGTTTAAATTCAGTTGCCATACATAATATCGTATTTAGGTTATAAATTATATAGTGCTTTTATTTACAAATTAAAAAAATAATTCTAGTCTTTTCAATTTGCTTTTTTTTTTTTTTTTTTTTTTTTTTTTTTAGAAATTTAATTATTTTTTTTTTTTTGTTTGGTTTTAATTTATAAATTTGGTTTGTTTTTGGAAATCATGTAATAATGTTGTTTTTTATATTTAAATTAGCTTTACTTATATATAATTTTCAAGTTTTCTCCTTTTTTTTTGTTTTAAATTTCATGTTCATACGTATGTATATTGATATACATATGTAGATGTATGAACGAAAGAAAACAGACAGAGACGGGTATATACTTTTATGCACTAACGGAATTTTCAAATTCATATATTTAACACTTATCTTCTTTTTTCTTTTCCTTTTTTTTTTTTAAATTTTAGCGCTTCCTAACGGAATTTAAGTATGTATACCTTAACCGGCGTTTTTTTTTTTTTTTTTTTTTTTTTTTTTAACTAGTTTTAACGGGACCTTATTTTATGTATACCTTAACCGGCGTTTTTTTTCAATTTTAACGGGACCTTATTTTATGTATACTAACCCAAAAAGAAATTTAGTTAGATTTTTTTCTTAAACTTTTTTCTTTCTTTTTCACTGTTATATATATATGTATGTATTATATTTTGTCACTTTTTATACGAATATATTTATCATTTTTTATATATTTATTTATATTTATTTTCTTTACGTTATTTCTCAAAATATATATATATATATATATATATTTTTTTTTTTTTTTTTTTAACGCACTTTTTTTTCCAACGTAGTTTTTTTTTTCTTTTTTATAATATCACTTTTTTACTGGGATTTTTTGTTTTTAATAAATTTTTATTTGATTTTATACTTTTTTCTTTTTTTTTTTACCGACACGGCGCGATCGTTGATGGTTTTATTCAAACTAAAATGTGTGCTAAGAATATGTGTACATATGTATGAGAATTTTTCTTACCTCATTTTTGAGTGGTGAAGTAAATGAGTGATATTAACTGCAGCTTTTTCTTTATTTCAGCCAAGAAGGACCATGCAGAATTTTGGTGTTTTAGCGATTTTGAGATTGGAATTTAACTGGACTGTATATGCGGGGGTTTTCACTGAATTCTAAGGGAAACACCAAATTTCGCTTAACTCGTATAATTTCTCATTAAGTAGAGAAATTACACGATTGTTGTTGATATAAGTTTGGATAAGAGTTAGAGTAAATTAAATAAGATTAGGTTAGAGATTCTTATATAGTGTAAGATTATGTATATAATGTATGTTTATGAATATGAGCTCACCGTACAATGTGTGTATGTATAATAGTGTGTTAAATAAAAACTTAGCCTTGCAATTTCAATTTTAATTGGTACAATTTTATTTAGTTTAATCCACAGTTTTTAATTATAATTTTCTTTAGTTTTTAAAATAAACGATAGATGCGTTCAAGCTGATGATAACAAGAAGAATGATCTAAAACCTCTTTTTTAAAGATTATAAATACTTATTATTTAATATGAATTCATGTTGCTAAACATTTGAATTTTCATTTAATTCACCACAAGCAAAATACTTAGTCGTTACTAACCCTTAACTAGTGCTAAGTATGCGAATACAAAATATAGTCTATTACATTTCAATCTATTACAATTCAGTTAATGATTATTTTACATTCAAATGTTAAAAAAAGTAAATTAATAAAAATTATATTAAATAATTTTTAGTATAAATCGTTAGATTTTATACAAATTTGTAAGAAAATAAAAATTTCGCAAATTAAAAAGTATTTTTTTTATCTATTAACCGTGTTTTTATTAAAAATGTTTAAAAATATAGTTTTAAGAGAAATGCTTCAAAAGCAATGAACAAGAAGCACAAAGGAAAAAATTCCTATCAATGACAATCATGGATTAAAAATAGAACTTCTGCAGCTCTTTTTTCAGCATTAAGTACTTCCAGTGATAACACAGTATTAAAATAATTACTCTTCAGCTCTTTTTCAGTTAATTTTTTTTATATCTAGATTAAGGTTTAACTATATGCATATAACATTCAGGATATCTTGGATTCAAAATTTTTTAGTGAAGTATATTTACTCCTTTTACCTCTTGGTTTAAATTAATTTAAGATACAATTTTGATTTAATCTTATATATACGATTTTTAAAATTACATCTGTAAATGTAGAATACATTGACAGAGATTTGTATTTACGGCGGACATACGGACGGAAGTTATTATATCAATATGAAGGTTCATACTGACATGGCAAATATATTATTATAATTATTCTATTAGTTTTAAAGTTACTCACAGAAAATCTTCTGGTGTATAATATTTTTTTATACAAAATATTTTTATAAAAAAAAACATGAAAAATAAAATATTTTAATTGAACTTCCATTGGCCATAGGTACAACTAATCACCAAAGTTTGTGTGAGTCTGGAAGATATAATATCAAAAAGCATGTTATTTATTATGGGTCATTAAAAATTATTATGTCCACTCGAATGTCTTTCAGAAAAGTCAGTCTTTGACACTGACGAAACTTTTAAAATTTTATAAGTTTTTAAAATAACTTTGGCTTTTATAATGTGTCAAATATTAAACATCAATTTCAATGAAAGATCTGCGAGTAGATTTAACTTATACTGATTAAAATTATTGAAAATATTCTCAAGATTGTTGGTACAGAATTATTTTTAACCCACAGACGAACATAACACTAGGATCTTAAAATTGGACATCTCCTGTTCAATTATTCTTAAAGTTCTTATTAAAATCTATAAAATAACGCTCGCTTTCAGTACGTGAGTTATTTATTCATTTTATTTGCAGAACCCTTGAGAAACTGAGCGCAGAATTTTAATAATTCCTAGCCTTATATAACCAACCTTTTAGCTGATAAATTTTGTTAGAAGAATTAGAGACAGTTAGATGAACTTATGCGCAAACTCCATTAACACTTTTATAAGAAAAATTTTAAATCATTAATATTCTCCCCTATGTTTATATTATTTTTTAATTCTTTGTTTCTACATAAGTGATTATTTTAATGTCGTTTTTAAATTTTCTTATTTTTATTGCAAATTGTACGTGTTCTATGAAAAACTTAAGAGTTTTAAAAGTGCAAACATGTCTCACATATAACTAAGATACTTTAACCCTAAAAAACACACACATACACACACATATCCCATGACATGGTCGTAAATTAAAAACTACAGCAAAGAAATATCTTCTGTATAGTAAATACTCGTAGAAGAAAACTTTTAAATTAGAAAAATAAAACATTTTACGACAAAAAAAAAAAAAAAAAAATATGTAAAAGCTAGTATTTTTTCCATTTGTAGGTGTTAGTGTTATTGACATTGATAAAAATATCAACCCTTTTTCTGCAATTTGTTTTTGATTTACTGTGATTTACTACTAGTGTATTCTTTTGTCTTAAATGAACATATAGATATTTTAGCCCATAAATACCAATGTGTTTTTATAGTGTTTTTGACTCAAATCTTATACCATTTTACGAGTTTATTGACAAGAACCAAGAAGAATGAGAAGTAAAAGAAAATCGTGTAAATATTTTACAACTATTAGAAAAAACATTTTGTTTCAATGTCTGAAAATATTGTAATAAATTGTGTGGTTTTGTCATTTTGTTTAAAGAATTTTAAAATTAATGATGCACAGTGGTCCCAAAATGTTTTTTTTTTTAATAATTCTGTAACTTGTGAAACATTTGAGACATCTAAATAAAATTTCACACGGTCAGAGCTGAGGTGTTTTCAAGTTGAATTGGAAGAATACAGAACCCTAGCGTATTACAAGCGTTGAAGGTAGGTCTCCAAAGTTGGTCACCTCGAGTATGTAATTTTTTCAAAAACTCGCCTAAAATTCATTTATGACCTGAATGTAAAAAATTTTCCATATAGGTAGTCCTTATAAATCTCTATAAAAAATATACTTATATGTGTGGGTTATCTCTTTCTGTTTAAGAGATATTTAGGTTGAGCGAAATTTTACCCTCATTTTTGTCCTGTTTGAGCCACAAAATTTTTTGAAATTAATCATTAGATTTCTTGCAAAATTATAAATAAAACTTCTGGAAAAAGTTATTATATCAATGTTGGATAAAAAGTTATATTAATCTGGGGTTGAAACTTTAGAAAAAAAAATCATATTTCTGGGCCTATTTTCCAAAAAATTAAATTTAGCGTTTTTTGTAATGGAAATATTTATTATTTTTAAAAATTTTAAAAAATACTAACACACTTTTTCATACAAAAATTTACTCTTTTAAACATTTTGGTGTTTTGCACGTTTTACGCAAAAACTGAACAACTAGAAATGTATAAAACTACACACCTAAATGTACAATTTAATGGATTTAAAAAATATTTTAACGGTATTTATGTTTGCTTTAAGTTAAATAATTCAACAATAACATAATAGTAATAAATTTTATTATATACAATTAAAATTTTGTTAAAAGGATATTTTATTAAAATTTGAAAATTATAATAATTATTCATCATAACTTTATTTGGATATATATTTTTTCAATTTTTTTATAAATAAACCAAAAAAATTGGTTAAACAAATATTATTACGCCAAAAATATTTGAATAGATAAGTTTTTATATGGGAAAATTTTGTTGATGTTTTTTAGAAAAATATATATATATATATATATATATATATATTAAAAATACTATAGTTTATCACAAAAAACTTAAACTGGATTGTTATGTTAATATATCAAGGTTTATGTCTATTTAAAAAAACTAAAAAAATGCATCCAAAAGATGCATTTGCATTGTAACTGCGTTTTTAAAAAATTAATTTCTTTTTCTAACTTTGATGTGAAAACTTTTTTAATGAATTTTAAATCAATGAAATCGGATCTAAACTTCAAAAGATATGTAAAATTAAAACAAGTAAGAAAGATATAGTCGGTCAAGCCCGACCATATGATACCCCACACCATTGTATATGTCCATCAAAATTCGTGGCGGGGTCTTATATTAAATATGTGGGTAATTGTGGATCGATACTTTTACCAAGTGTAAAATAAAATATACGAATACAGAATATTACGTTAATACTAACATTTATATGAATTTATGCACTTTAGGGTGATTCCCGAAAGTGGGCTTATATGGCACCTATGGTAAATTATGGAACGATCCTCATAAAATTGGTCATTGCGATTTCTGCTTATATAAAACTTAATTGTGTCGAATATTAACTTGATACTAACATGTGTATGTGATTTATGCACGTTAAAGTGATTTTCGGAAGAGGGTTTTATATGGGAGCAATGGTCAATAATGGATCATCATGAAATTTGTCACAAAGATTGATACTTATACAAAACTTCCTTATACCAAATTTCATTAAAACATTGTTATATTTAAGACATTTATAATCGTTAAAGGGAGGACATTTGTATGGGTGCTGGGTGAAATAATGAACCGATCATAACCAATTTCAATAGGCTTCGTTCTTGTGTAATGAAAGTCCTACTCGCCAAATTTTATTGAATTAACTTCAAAATTGCGATCTGTACTTTGTGCACAAGGTTTACATGGACAGCCAGCCAGATGGACGGACGGACATCGGTAAATCGACTTAAAAGGTGGTTCTGAGTCGATTGGTATACTTTAAGGTTAGTTGGTTGTTGGTTGATTTTTTCTGTGCATTACAAACATCAGGTTATAATTACATAAAAACCCAGCTGGAAATTTTGTCTTCAAGAAATTTTCATAAATGAGTCATTTTTAGCCATTTTTGGTGATCAAGAATTTTTAACACTGGATGCATGTTTTTGGAGTATATGTATTATTAGTGGTTTTTCTCTGGAATGATACTTTTTTATTTTTCTTTCAATTGTATGAAATGCTTTGAAGATAATGAAGGATCTACCATATTAACATAAAAAAAAAAAACTTTGCCTAGAAACACTTTGTCATGAAATCTACACAGAAGAAACTAAATTTCGACTTCAATAATAAAATTCATAAAATCAAGAATGCTTTTACTGAAAGAGGACCTATCATGAAATTCATAAAAATAAAAACTCTAATTTGTAAATTGTTTATTGAAAAAAAGGTTTTTTAACTAAAATAATATACTATTTGTAAAACATAATATTTGAAAATCTGTAAGAATTTCAGACAATTAAATTGTTAGAATTAAAAAAAATATATTATTTGGATTTAAAAAGATATCCAAATAAGCAATTTTATTGAAGCAAAAAGAAAAAAACAAATTGAAAAATGACCATAATTCAAAAAATTTTAATTATGAGATTTGTGAACTGTTTTGTTAAATTAAAAAGATAAAAAAGCAGTAATGGAAATATATTTTAAAATCAATTAATATAATTATTAAGTTTTTATAAATAAAAAAAAAAAAAAAATAAAAATATTAAATAAATAAAGAATATATATAGTAACAATAAATATATTTATATAAGCAAATTGTTCAATAGGGGACCAACACCTATAAATTTGATAGAGTAATTTAATGTTATAAATGTAGTTTTATAAAAACATGGAGACAAACGCTAAAACATTTACCGGAAAACATTTGTGTATAAACTGGACTAAGAGCAGTTGCCTTCTTAATTATATTTACTTTGCGACCGATACCATGGTCCTAAGCTAGCAAGATGTTTGAACATCACTAAATTAACTAAAAACATTTTTCCTTTCGAATGCTGATCTTTACGTTGTAGGTCCGACAAATTTGCTGTATATTAGAAACATTAGCACAAACAGATATTGTATCCCATATAGTGTATTTAAATAACTCAATGATAGTTACTTACCTTCTGAAATAAAAGATATCGTAAAGGGTCGTGAATTGCAGAACTAATAACTCAAAAATTTCTTCAAACGGGAAGGAGTTAGTCCATAACCGCTGGACGCACTATGTTTAACAAATTTTTAGAAATAGCATTAACTGTCAAAGGTCCCTGTTAGAAATCCCAAGAAAAATAACAATAATATAAGTTTCATTTAGATAACCTCCAAACAATGAATATATAGTACATAGTTTACCACTGAGCGCTCATAAAAAATTGTATAGAAATTATTTTATTAAATATATTTTCTTTTTATTTACTTATTGTCAAAACTTATAAAATTTTTTCAAAATATTTAAAACCAATAATATATATTATTAAAATCAAATATATTTTTTTAATAAAATTTAAATTTTAATCAAAAAATTGTTTGTTAAAAAAATTAGACATAATTTTTTCTGTGTACATTATGGGAAATAAATATTTCTTAGTATAGGATTTATATTCATAAACATGTTTTGTTTTATTTTACAAGTAATGTGTTGTTGTTTCTTTTGTAATTACACACCCAGAGAAATATATATATCAATACTGTATGTGTTCAAATAGTCCCTGCAATGTACAAATCAATAAGAAAAAATTAATACCGCATTCGTAGCTAATTGACATCACATCAATATGAAACTATCAAATAAGACTATATATTCGGTTCAAATATTTTTGAAAGTTGTAAATGAGCGATGCCAAAGAAGCGATTTAGTAAGCTATAGTTTTAACCACAATAATTGTCGATTTTTTAACAATATTTTTCACTCAGTGTAAGTAAGGATATATATTTTTGGTTATTTTAATACACTAATCTTTTTAAGTCTGGAGTGCATTATCATTAGGAAATGCAATTTCCCGGACTTGTATATGTATATGTTGTATCATTATATTTGTTATGTAATAAAAATATTTTCCATTGCTTTCATAAGATGTCACAATAAAATCTGTTAGTGAAACATGGTCCTAAGTTTGCCATATTTCAAATTTGTATTCCTTTTTGGTTCTGTAATACACTAATTTTTCAAGTTTGTAGTGCATGATCATTAGGAAATGCAATTTCCTGGACTTTTCGATTTCCCGGGAAAGCGGAACAAAAAATAAAATTAAAATAAATTACAAGTAATCATTATCGTTAGCGATCTAAATTTAACATTTGAGACATATATGAGTAATTCCATTTTAAGTTTAAAAATTTTCCCCTCTTTGAAATTTTCGCTGTAGCAAGTATACCGATAAAACTTAATACCAAAAAAAAAAAAAAAATTAAAAAATTAAAGACGGATTTTTTTTAGATACATATCACTAAAGAAAATTCTTACAAAAAAATATATTAGTAAAAATATTTTCAGAATTTCTATATGGCATCTTAAAATTTTATATAACAAAAGTTATGGCCATTTAAATAAATATGTTAATCATTTTCAAAGCTACAGAGTTGCCATAGTTCTCAAAATAAAAATGAGAAAAATTCATTTTACATGCCTCTGTATCCTCCTCTACATATGTACCAAATTTTATTTAAGTCGATAAGTTTGCCATCTTTCAAATTTGTTTTTCTATTTGGGTTTTGTAATACACTAATCTTTTCAAGTCTGGAGTGGATTTCCCGGGAAAGCGGGATAAAATTTTCGAAATCACGGGACACCCGGGATATCGGATTAAAAATAATCATTATCGATATCGATCTAAAATGAACATTTGAGACACATATAAGATATGAATCTAAGCATTAATGGATCTAAAATAGGAGAAAATGAAATCTAAACTATTGTTTAATCAATTTGATTAAAAATTTTTAAATTTTTATATTTTCTTAAAAACTTAAATTTGTAATAATTAATTTAAAAAATTTTATATACATATTTAGTATAATTCAAAATAGTTCACAAAAATAATAATAATAACAATAATAATAATAATAATAATAAAATATAGACTTTTTTATAAAACCAATTAATTACAACTCAACGTTTTTATTATGTTCGATTTAAGTTCAGTATACACATGCAGAAAAAAGATCTCTTTTGACTAGGTTGTAAATAAGTTTTCAATAACTATTCTATAATGTTATGATCATTGCATAATCAAAATATGGTTGCCATAACCATATTACGCTCTATGGATCCAACACACCGAATTCAAAGCAATTTTTTTCATTTCTTTTTTTGTGTAGTAAGACCTTAAAATTAGTAAGACCTTCTTTTACTTCAAAATTAAGTTTTCATTAAACCGAAGGATTTATATTACATAAGTTTTTAGATATATCAAGTCTAAAAACTTTTTTCTCATTTAACGTTAAAAAATCCTTGCGTTTTATTATTTCCCTTTTCACATTAATATATACCACTCAATTATAATTTAATATATATATTTCACCCTCTTACTGTGTCGTTATTAGACAAACTTTGTGTCTAAATAATAACGATTTTCACTTGAACTGTCAATGTTCATTTTCCTAATTTATGGTTGACAAACATTTTATATCCTTTATGCCACAAAAAATAAAAAAAATGTGTTTCCTTTATTTCGTAATTACATAAAAGTATTTCTTTTATTTGATATAAAAATCTACTTAATCATGTTAAGAGTCATGAAAGTATTACGTGTTCTTATTACCAGTAAGCAACTCATTTAATGATTAAAATGATAGCATGTATTATATTTTAAATGTTTTTATTTATGAATATGTGCGAAAAGAATAATTACCCAATTTACAAAATGATCCAGCAAAAATAAATAAAGATTATTTTTAAGTCAGTACTTTTTCATTATTTCCAAAGTTGCAGTAAATGTGCGATTTCTTGTATTTAAGAAAATCACCGATAGATATTATTAAAAAGCGGTTAAGATAAATTTTTCTGATATAAAACGTTGAAAACATTTTACAAATACTTGTTACTTAAGCTGTGCTCACATTTGGCAAATATTTGTTCAAAATTGCTCGACCACTAGTTTTACATAAAAATTTTTTGCCGCTGTTTGATCTTGGAAATGTTTTTTAAGAGAAAACAGTGTCAAACAAAATTAAATAAAACGTAATCTGTGATTTACGATAAGTAAAAAATATTTTCCAAATTGAAAGAAGAAAATAAGAGTTATTTTATTTAGGGGTCACGTCTTTTTCGTCAAAAATTTGACTAGTCCGAACATAGCTTTAGATATAACTGTTTTAGTCAAATGAAGAATATTGTTATGCATTTTCTTGAATAAAAACTATTTGGTTTATATAAAAATTAAAAGTGATTTGCTTGAACTGATAAAAAAAAATTAGATAAAACAATCAATTTTACCTGACATCGTGAACATGACTTCCTACTCAGTGAATAGGTACTAAAAACGAGAACATCTTTCAATGACAAGTCTATGTTAAATTCATTAGAAGTGATCCGAATTAGCACTACTTCTGGATTACAAGTTTAAGATCTTATTGATTTTTCTGAATATTCTTTTTTTGCGGGGATGTTATTTGAATTGTTGTGTTATATATTTATATGGAATTTTAAAATAACATTATAATATAAACATAGGTTTGTTTATTAATTTTTTAAAAATTATATTGTTTAAAATTTGTTGATTTCTTGCAAAAAAATTAATTTTGTGTTAAATCACTTTTTTTTACAAAATTTTGGAACAAAATTCAAATTTTCACCAACAATTAAAATTTTCATAAAAAAATAAATCTGAAATTAAATTTTTCACTAAAAATCCGATTATTCACCAAAAATCCTAATTGTTTTCATACAAAACCGATTGTTTACTGAAAATTTTATTTTTCACTTAAAATCCGATTATTCACTTAAAATACGATTTTTCGCTAGAAATTTGATTCTTCACTTGAAATCTTATTTTTTACTAAAAATCTAATTAAAAAAAAAAACGATTTATTAATGATAACAAATAAAAAATTTCCTTCATCATTGCGTTTGAGCCTCAAAATGATTTTCGAAATTTTCAGAAATGGTCTTAATGAGACCTATGGCCAATTATGAAATGAGTCTTATGAATCTTTGGTATTATGATTTCTGCTTATAAAAAATTGTCTAAAATATTACCTTGATACTGTCATTTTGTGCGAGTTTTAGTGATTTCGGATCTTATATGGGAGCTTTGCTTAATTATGGATCCATGAAATTCGGCATTCTGATTCACTTTTACATAAAACTTACATGTACCAAATTTTATTGAAATAGTGATATAATAAGGCATTTATGAGTATTAAAATCCTGCTGCGAGAAAATATTTGCATGGGGGCAAGGTAAAATAATGAACAGATAATGTGTCCGTTATACCAAAATATTCATATGTTCAGAATTTCATCAGATTATATTTAAACTTACGATTTGTATTTTATGCATAAGTTATATAGCGGACAGCCAGGTAACCTGCTAGATGGACCAACATCGTTTAATCGACACAGAAAGTGATTTTGAGTCTATTGGTATACTTTAATGCATTGATACTAACATCTATATGATTTTATGCACTGGAAGTAAAATAATGAAAATTGTAACATCTATAATATTTTAATTCATTTAGAATTAAAAATTAAATTAAATCGAAATTAAAAATTAATAAAATTGCAGCTTATATTTCGAAAACAATATTTACATAAACGCTGATTGGACATTTGTAAAGTTTTATAAAACTTGAACTTCTTAGGCTAAAGGGACAAAATGTGGGATTCAGAAATTTTATTATGATGTTTTTAAAATTAATATAATTTCATAATAGTTTGTTAGAAAACCTTAAGATTATTTAAGAATAAATTATTTGAAGAGCATTTTTGACATATAAAGGCCCGAATCGAAAAAAAAACAAAAAATTTTGTTGAAACTTCTAAATCATATTCTACTATTTGATACCCATATCGGCATTATTTAAAAACTAACAGATTTTAAAATAATTCTTAAAAAAATATTCATTTTCAAATCTCAGTCCTTTCAAAAAGGATAATATAAAATGTCTCTACTTTGATTTATTTTTACTTAATTTTACTTAATATCCAATATCCGCTTTCTTATCTTAAGTATCTATGGCAGCATCTTTAATCGTTTTGCTATAATACAGTGTGACAGTGAAAGTATATTTTTGAAATGACCTAGTGTACGTTGTAGATTACATTGAGTAGAGTCATTGAGTCATTCTCAAAATCTAAAGTTATCAAAAAAAGGTGATTTTTTACGGCTTGACGGAATAAAAAAAATTTTTAATTCATATTTTTACCTGCTTTAATTTTTTACGGTTTTCGATAGAAAATGAATCTAAAAAGAAAATAAAAAAAATTCAAGTCAAATATAGCAAAAGAGGAAATTATTTTCTCCTAAAATGTTTACTACTTTTACTATTTTTATGTGCACAAAAACTCAAAATTAGTAAAACTAGTAAAAATATAATGCAAACATACCTAAAGTTTTAAATAAAATAATAATTATAAGATTTGAAGAAGAAATATTTAAATCAAATAGCCCAGGAAAAAATTTAGAAATTCTTCTAAAATCATTAGCTCTAGAACTGGTGTAATCAGAACCATTTCAGATTTTTTAATCCCAGCAAAAACTTAACTTCCAGTTTTAAAAGTAACAGCTTCCTGAATGCATTACATTGTAGCATTAAATTCCATTCCCTTAGTCTAAAAATAAAGAGGGTTCAACTCCCAACTGAGATAAATAATTTTTTTTAATAAATAATATTTATATTTATATTTATATTTATATTTATATTTATATTTATATTTATATTTATATTTATATTTATATTTATATTTATGTTTATATTTATATTTATATTTATATTTATATTTATATTTATATTTATATTTATATTTATATTTATATTTATATTTATATTTATATTTATATTTATATTTATATGTATATTTATATTTATATTTATATTTATATTTATATTTATATTTATATTTATTTATATCTCTATAAATCAAAATTTCTAAACCTATATACATTTGTTTACATTATGTGCACTTTTACTGAAATGTAAAAAATATATGCACTTTTTTTCTAAATATTTTTCATTTATTTTTTTTTTTTCTATTATTTTATATGAGACTCTATTTTTTGTAAATTTATCTGGAATTCGCAATATTTCAGAAGTAATACAAGCCCTCAGTTATTAAAATCAATTAAGAATTGATGAAGTTACAATATTTTTAACTTGCGTACATGAGTAGTATTTACTCAAACAAAATATAAAATAAAAAAATAATAAGGGTCCTCATGAAAACGCGCAAAACCCTCGCAAGCTGTGCAATGTAAGCAAGTTTCCACGCTCGCAAATGAAATGTCAAAAATTGTATGGAAATTCATTTGTACAACTCTTATAAGTTTACAACTCTTATATTTAGCCCCCAAAACTTGCACTGTTTAATTGTGCATTTGCAAATCAGCTGTCTTTTGTTTATATTTAAAAATTATAAATAACTGCGATGTAAAAACTATTGCATGTATCTTCGATTTCAGCAATATTATTCATTTATTATAAAGATTTCTTATTTTCTTATCACTAATATTGCACAACATTTGTAAAAGGGGATTCATGAACTATGTAATCGTTTTTAATCGATATATTCATATTTTGAGGGTATATCAAAAAATCTAAAAAACAAAAAATTATTTACACAACTAGATCTACAGCTCATACTGGGTCATTTCAAAAGTATAATTGATGGCAGCAGAAAGTAATATGTAGCCATGAATATAATCAAGAAATAACAATATAATTTTATATGTTATTTCTTGCTTAAATATTTAATGGCCCAATTTATTTATTAGCATTTATCTTTCATTTGACCATTTCAAACATTAAGAAGAATTACGTGATATTCACATTAAAATAGAATAAAAAAAAATCCAAACTTTTTTTCAAAAGTCATCAAAATATGTGAAGTAGTAAAATGGAAAGTTTTTTTTATTATTAAAACGGAAAATGACACTGTATGTTCAAAGTTGTCAATAAGTTAATAAAGGCCAAATATCTTTATATTATCTAAATTAAAACATTACAAATTATTACTTTATTTAATCCTATAAAGTATGAGTTGCAAAAGTTTTAATTTATTTATTTATTTCTTTTTTGTCACTGAAATATTAATATAAAATGTAATTAAAGGTTTGTTCGTTTGAAATTCTAGCAAAACTAGTACGAAAAGAGAAATTAAAAAAAATCTCAAAAATAAACTTTTACTTGCAAAAGTAAGAAAAGGAAAATTGTATAGTAAATTTTAGTGTCAATAAAAAAATAAAATTTTTATTTAGTTTTGTATTTATATTAAATGAAAAAAAATACAGGCATATGTTCCTTTGCAGATAATTTCTTACATATTACCTTATAGAATTTCTGTTATCTAAAGATATTTAGAATTACAAGTAATAAAAAATAAATAAATAAGCCGTGATGAATATTATCAATAGTTCGTTTTCTTGATGTGCTTGTAAAGCATCCTATTGTGAAGATATCAAAGAAATAATATGACTATTATTTCTTTAAAATCCTCACAACTGGATGCTTCACTTGAATCGAATACATTATTACAAAGTTCATATTTTTACCCTACTAATACTGAATCAATTTAACTTTTTCCGTATGTCTGTTCATGTTAGCTAATTTAACCCAATTTGGTATACGGAAATTGTATAATCTAGAAATGAGGCCTATTTTTCAAAACATGTCCATTATTTCATCTAGCTTCCATACTAACGTCTTTACAGGAGAGAATATAAATCCTATAAATCTCTTATATCTTGCAGAATTCAAGACCAATCAAATCTTTTGTTACCTTAAACCATTGCAACATTTTGTTTAGTACTGATCTACAATTGACCATAAAGCTCACACAAAACCATTCCCTAAACAATCTAAACGTGCATTAATCAGATAAAAATATTAATATGTAGGTAAATGTAGATTTCAAAATTATTAGTCCATAATTTACCACGGCTCCCATAAAAAGGTCCTTTCCGAAAATTACTTAAGGATGCATAAATTAGCATCACAATACAATTTTGCCACATAAGTTATATAAAAGTATAAATCATAATTACAAAATTTGCAGGACTTCGTTCAAAATTGATCACAGGTTCGAATATAAAACATTAAAAAAATTAAACATATTTTCTAATTATTCTTTTTCAAAATAAAATTCAATATAAAATTGAAAATAAAATCTTTTTACTACTTTTGCTCATTCAAAATATTCAACTAGAATATATCAAAATAGAATATTACTTTCTTTAAAAATGTTTACTCTTTTACTATATTTATATGCGCAGAAACGCTTTCCGAATAAAATACTTGCAAAAATAGTAAAACTAGTAAAAATAGCATGTAAGCGAACAGACCTAAAGTTTTAAATAAAATATTAATTATAAAATTAAAAAAAAAATATACTTAAATCAATAGCCCAGGCAAAATTTTAGAAATTGTTCTAAAATCATTAGTTCTAGAACTGGTATAGTCAGAATCATTTCGGATTTTTTTATTCCGAACGCATTACATTAGCCACCAATCCCTTAGTCTTAAAAAATTAAAAAAAGATCAACTCCCAACTGAAGCAAATACATTATTTAATAAATGATACTTATATCCGTGTATAAAAGCTATTTTTTAACACATAAAAATACAAATCGACTGTGGTATAGCGAGTAAGACAGCAGACTAATAAACATAAGCAGTGTAGTGGCGTGAGTTCAAAACTTTACCGGGGGGCCAAATTTTTTTTCTTGTGCGTAAAAAAATTCAGCATCCAAAGCAACTGTTTTGGTAACTAAATAAAAACTTGTGAAATTTTGGACATCGCGAACAAAATTCATTAGTTGTAGCACCAAAAGAGGAAACTGGTTTTTAATTGTTTTATAAAACACGTTATTTAATAGGAACAGTTTTGGCTGGGAATAACATCCATAAAACTAGTGGTGTCACAATTAATTCTGGTACTCGTTTTTTTTTTTTTTTTTTTTTTTTTTGTTATAAAAAAACTTCTACATCACTTCACTGAACAAAATATTGGTTCCCAAATGACTTCCTAGAAATATTTAAGAAACTTCAAATTCAAAATCCAACAAATTTCTCAAATAAAAGTGGATTTTAAGAAATGGCTCATTAGAATGAAAACTAAAATATAAAAAAGTTTAATAACTAGTTCTTGAACCGCAACCTAAACCGTATATAAAATTATTTCTGAATGTGAAAATTTCCAATAAAAATCATAGATTAAAAGACCAGTTCTAGAACCGTTCCATTTAATGGATCTTGGCTAGGTACTCGTAACATTCCACAGAACTATTTCTGTAGATGATAATTTTGACCAAAAATCATTGGTCGTTACGCCAAAGTAGAACAAGTACAGGCTAGAAACTAGTTGCAGAACTAATACACTCAGACCTCGATTTAAATCATTTACATTTGCCTTGTTTCACTTTGCGTCGTTGTGCAAATTTCATTATTTCGATTTGGATCATTATGTTTTCGATTTGCGTTGCTATGGAAAAAATTTGAGTTAAATTCTCTATGTTAAGTCAGAAAATCTAAATAGAATTTATATAGGTATTCTAATTTCACCTTTTTTTTACAAAAAATTCTCCATTTTTATTAAAAATTAACTTCTTTTCTGTTCAAATATTTTTATTCTGGAACTAATTATTAAGAAAAAACCATGCAAATACCTAGAAAATAGTGACTCAATTTGCGTTGTTTCAGTTTGTGTCGCATTTCTCTGGTTTTCATTAAAGACGCAGATCGTGGCCCTAATGTACAGTACAAGGAATTATTACTTGTCGGTCTTATTGTTACTTTTAGATTAAAAAAATGCAATAAAATTTATTATATTGATTTTATCACAAACTAAATGAGAGTACTAAAATAAATACCTATTAAGTTCACATACATATTTAGCATTTAGAACAATTGCTGAGTCCATTCAATTACAAAATGAAAATTGATACCAAATATTTTTTACTATTCCACTATATTTAAATATTAACTATATTTATTATAATATTGCTATTATTGTATTACTTTCTTTAATATTTTGCAATAATTTTAGTATTCTTAATAATTTTATTACGGTTATTTATAAATAATATTTAATTCTTTCTTTTTTAAGCATTAGACAAATTACCTTAAGTGATTTTCTTTGAACTATTATATATATATGTTAAGATATTGTTATTAATAAACTAGGAATTCTTGATAATTTGTACTAGTATTAAGTTATAATGATATCAACATTACACAAAAGGCCAAAGGGAATAAATAAAATATAAGCTTAATTTTTTGAATTCAAGAAAATTCTTAAATTCTAACAGAGGATTATAATTTAACAAAATAATTACTACAAACTTTTTAAAAATGCTATAAGATATTTATGTGGCTAAATATTTGTATATTTAGTTAAATAAGTGGTACGTATGCACAAACATATGTACAAGCATATAAACATATATACAGTAAAGAGCCTCACAAAAAAAAAAAAAAAAAAAAAATGGATTGGAAATATACCCATCTAGTTAGATATAAATATTTGTATGTTCTTATATGTTATGTTTCCGTGAGTTGGACCCTTTTATAAACACCTCTACAAATACTTTAGCATATAATAAACTATGTCTTATAAGACATTGCAAGCCACTTGTTACTTTTCAAGTGCTTTAAATTAGTGTGTGAGTGAAGAAATAAATACTGTTCTGCAGGTACTTAAAACCATATGAATACTGCTTGTGCTGTTCAACTTTATGAGCAAATGCTGTGCACATTGTGATAGCGACTTAATATAATATGAGAGTACAATCGCTCACGTAATATAAGACATTTTACCACTTATTTGCTTCAATAGAGAAAAAGAGAATTTGTCTGTTTTCTTTCCATATTTTGATATAAACGACATATGCATGTGTGTGTACTTTCATAACTGTGTAAATGATAGTATTTTCGTAAGCAAAAAAGTCGTTTAAAAGAATTATTTATTATATTGTTGTATACATATACATATTGAAGAAGAATGATAAAATAAATGTAAATTTTATTAAATATAAATATTTAAGTCTTTCCAATTATTTTTTGAGATTTATTATCATACATAGATTTATTATTATACATAGCAGCTAAGGATTAGAAAAAGAGAGAAACAAAGCATAAAAAATACTTTCTCATTGTCTTGTAGGATTTGCTTTTTTGCCACACCACTTGCACCACTTGTTTGCGACAAATAAATTCAACTCCTATCGCTAATACACACAATGCATTTCCTTTTCTTCGGTCAACGAACAGTACAGTATTTATTGTTGTTATTGTACATCTTTTCTATGAACAACACACTTAGAAAGCAAGTGTACATCTTTTATCAAATTTAGTTAATTTTTACGTTTTATAATTATAAAAGAATATATGTTATTTAATAACTTAAAAAATAATAAGTGCCTTTTTAATTATTATTTCGAAATTTAAGAAACAACTAACGAAGGCAAATCAAGATGGGGCATTTTAAAATTTTGATACAAAAATGCATGTGTTCGATGGAGTATTAAAAAAAATTATAAAAAAATCATAAAATTTTATACTTTTTTGCTCGATTCTGTAATTTAATATTGTTTTTTTTTAAGTATATAAAAGAAGAATTATTTCCTATTTTTGCCACAATTAAAAAAAAAAATAATTTAAAAAATTTGTAAATTTACTTTTCTTACACAGGAGTCTAAGAATTCTTTATGTTTAAATCATTCCTAATGTTAAATCGACATTGCTTTAAAATTTAATTCAATAGAGTAATTTCAAATTAAATTTAAAAATTTTTACCTCTCTGAAATTTTCTCTGTAGCAAATATACTCTGTAGCTTCCTACTAAAAAAATATAAAAACAAATAAAGAACTTTTTTAAATAATTAATAAGTTACTAAGAGAAATTGAAATAATATTTGAAAATGATAGGGCTTGGGCGAGATAGATATGCCCTTGCTCCTGTTAAATCAAATATTGTTCGACCCATTAAAAACCTATTTCCAATGGCTATTGCAAATTTTTATACTCTTTTGTCCAGTATTTTAGAAAAATTACTTTTTCTCAGTTCAGGATTGATTAAATTAAATTAAATTGATTTGATTAAAAAATAAATTAGCAGACTTATAAGCAATCTATTTTCAATGGCTGCCAAAAATTTTGGTAAAGTATAGTCCAGTATTTTATTAAAAATTTAGTTTTTTAATTTCAGGAAATATGTTGCATGGGAACAAAGCACTGTGCGCAATCTAGATACCTTTTGTGTAATAACACATTTTTCTATTTGTTGCTCTGGGAAAAAATACAAATGATTTCGAAAAAAAGATCTTTTTTAACAATGGTCCAGCTCACAAACGAATCGAAATATTTTGGGAAATTTTATAAAACATATCAAGATTAATTTTCAGGGGGGGCAACGAAAACGTTTTTTTCAGTGAGTCGCCTTAATATTTATGTATGCTCTTTCAGTGTTTTTTTTTTAAAATTTAAAATTTATATTGTTTCTTTTAAGTATAAATGGGAGAATATTAATGCATACTTTAAGGCATTCGTTTTTTATATGTTTGTAAATTGGTGAAGGATACACAAGATTCTGCACAAACGAATATTGCACTCTAACTTGTTTTTTTTGATAAATTTATGATTCTGGTTAATTTCTGAACTAATCATCTACTTGCCATAAAAATTAACTTAACCCATTATGGAAAGATAGTTCCAAAATGTTACATTTGTTATTAAAGTATTAAATTAATACATATGTTAATAGTATTAAATAAATATATAATTAATTTCCAATGACGCTAAAAATCTCAATTAGAAGGAAATATTCAAAACTTGATAAAATTTTATTTAAAAAAAATTCATAGAACATTTTTCTAAAATCTTAATTTTACATTTGAATTGTTTTATTTCGTCTTTAGCGCGAATATTTAAAAAATAAATAAGATTTTCGAAAAACATATTTGGAAAGAATGAAATCTTTACATTTTAAAACAAATATCCTAAATTTTTGGAACATACAAATCTACAATTTTTAACATAATCTAAAGATATTAAACATCAAATTTATTAAAATATTATAAAAAAAATTGAGAGTGAATTTACCCCATATTAAATAATACATATTATTGAAAATATTCTCTAGATTGTTAGTGCGAAATTTTGTTTATCCTGATTTATAATTCCCTTAGGACAAATGTGATAATGAGAATATAAATTTGTTATGCATGTAAACATATTTCGTTTAAATGTCAAGTAAAATATATTTTATTTTATCGATTATAAATAGCTTTTGTTACACGTCTACTATCATATGATGAGAAGTATTCAGTGTTGCCAGCAGGTGAGAAAAAACAGGTTAAATTGGACCTTACAACAAGGTCATAAAAGGCTAATTGCCCCAAAAAATAAGGCCAGAAAAAAGCTAACAATTTTTTTTAATTTAAGAATTAATTTTTTCTCATTTTGATCAGCGTTATCGTATGCGACTTTAGTCGCCAATTTTCCCTTTTTCAATCACCTGGCTACTTATTTGGCAACTTTTTTAAAATGGAACTAAATGGAGACTTTTTAATATTATGTGCTAAATTACGAAAAGCTACGCTACTTGAAATATCTCGACTTATTATGTGTTAATTCCAGTAAAGAAATTAATTATTTTGAAATTTTTTCACAATGTAATAAAAAACTCCGGAGAATTTATAAATGAATTGAAACTGTTAGAAACTGAAGCTAATGATAAAGTTTATGAAAAACTATTTAAAATATCAAATACTTAACCTATATTTTTACTTTGCTTCATAACAGTGCCTTGGCGGAACATCTTTTTTCTAAATTATCACTAATGGCAAATAAATTGGCCAGCAAACTTAAAGTCAACACTTGTTAATCCATGTTTTCAGTCCTTAATTTGTTAGACATGGATTTCTAAGACTTTAAAGACATTTTGAAGACATTGTGTAAAGCTAAACTTAAAAAAATGCAAGCAAGCACATGCGATTTTATAGAAATTGCACTTCAATGCTACACTATTTCCTGAACGGATATCAACTAGAGTTGTTGGAGAATTTCTGGATCTTGGTATTCTACTTGATCCCAAATTAAATTTCTGCAAGCATATTACAATGACGATAAATAAACCTCGTGGTGTGCTTGCTTATATTAAACAATGGTCTAAAGAGTTTACGGATCCCAATGTTACGAAACAACTATACACATCCCAAGTAAGACCAATTTTGGAGTATGGGTTTATTGTCTGGGATCCTCAAATTAGTTTGCATATAGACCGATTAGAATCTGTTCAAAAGCAGTTTCTCTTATTCTGCCTGAGGAGCTCATTTAGTCGTTATTCTGGAAATCTTCCTTCGTATACTGCCAGGTTATCATTAATTAAACTACCTACCTCAAAAAGCCGTAGGACTCTATTAAATGTGGCATTTTTAATTAATTTGATTAATGGTGATGTCCTCTCCGACTTCCTTCTTCGTAACATAGGTTTTAATATTCCACGACGTTTTACCCGACACCTAATACCTCTGCAGCTTCTTGTTGTTCAAACAAATTATGCCGATGCTGATCCTTTGAGGAGAATATGCAAAAATTTCAATGAATTGTATAGCTTAATCGATTTTTCTATTAATGTAAATGTAATTAAACGCAATATTATCGTGTTTTTAAATACTTAATATGTCTTAACAAAAATTTTTTATTTTTCGTTAATAATGCCTTTATATAAAATTTTGTAATATATAGTAGTCTGTAAGGATTCATATCCATCGATTTAATCAAATAAATAAATAAATTGTACAAGAGTACAGTTTAAACCTTTGTACTATAATAAAAAGAGTATTTTATGTTAACTACTTTTATGAACTAATCTTTATACATAATAAAAATTACAAATAAATTATTTCATTATTAGTAAAATTGAATTTAGTTACTTTTCTTAAAATACAACATATTTTGTTTTTGTTTTTATCAAATAAACAAATTTTAAGGAGTTTTTTTTAGGTATTGAAGAAGTTGGCCTCATTTTTTCAAAAAATATCATTTTTTGGACACTTTCTAAAAAATTCTTAATGGTAATGTTGGTTTTGATTACTTTTTGATATTTGTTAAAAGATATTGTAATAAATTTATAAATAAAACATAGAACGGCTGCCAGCAAAATTATCCAAATATATTTCGTATGAGAAATAACCCAATATTTTGAAGTGATTTTTTCGTAATTTTTTAACTATAATTAAATAAATATTGCTGTATTAAAAAAAAAAATAATAATACAGCTTTACCAATCATTGTTAATCAAAATTCCTTAAATTTGTATTCAAAAACGATGATTCGCTTCTTGTACCTTTAGTAAACCATGGTTAACTTTAAATATTTTAATGTACATTCAACCCTACTTCAAAGCTGCTTTAACATTATTTCCATTATATACATACGTACATACATACATAAAAAAATATTTTTTGTATTCATGCGTAAATTTTGACAAAAAGGTCACATTTTTAATCTCCGGATTTTAAGATTGGTTTCGAAATTAAAATATGCTCCAATAAAAATAGCTATTTAGAAACGTATAAACTGAATTCCGGGACAGGATAAAATTTTCTGCACATATGCATGTTTAAGTTAAACTATTTTGTAATAAAATCATAAACATAAAGAGGAAAAGTGTATTTTTCCTATTTTGGATTAAAATACCAATATTCCGACTGCCCGCATGTTGCCACAATCACATATGTTCGACTCTTTCGTAATTCCAAGTGGTACATTCATATGTACAGGTCTTAGATTAAAATCTCATTAATCTAATGTGTCAACTCCGGGTTAATCATTTTAATAGAAAACATGATTAAAATAGTTAAATTTTAACAAAATTTCAATAAAATTAATGTAAACGAAGTTAAACATGAAACAGTATTGTTGTTTTTATCACAGAATATTCGTTATTCGAATACTTATAATTATAATCAACAAAAATTAAATAAAAGTATTTCTTTCATATTTAAATATGTATAAATAATGATTTTTTTTCCAAAAAAAAAACTATTTCTCACAAAAAATTTACTAGAACATCAAAAATGATAATGGAATAAAACAGTTAACGAATAATTTATTCTAACTATTTACAACACTGACAAAATAAATGAGAGAGAAACTGAGAAAAAACAGTTTGTTAGTCAATGCAAAAAGTTTTTTGAATATGATTTTCTTAATTAAGACTTTAAGGGATAAATTTTGTATTAGCTAGTTTGTGTTTATATATTAATTATTTTGTTTTTAATACGGCTGATAGTTTCTTTCAAAGAATACACAGAATGGAAGGCTTGTCAAAAAAACCTAACTCTGTTGTCAAAGAAAAAAAAAAAAACCTGACTAAGATTTTGTTAGTCAAATTTTATTTATATGTAATAAGGCTTAAAACACTTTCACCACACATCATAAGCATAAATAGTTGCTCAAAATAGTATTCAAATATTAAATATAATTCGCAGATTTTCATATTTTATTTTTATTACCCAAAGTAGCAATTTTGTTCTTTCAATTTAAAATTCAGCATACAAAAAAGGATGTTAAAAATATAGAAAAAATATTTTTTCAGTTCATGTTACGAGAATTAAAATTCAATGTGTCGTGATTGTAATTTAACTTAAATTTTTAAATTAAAGTTTGGTTTATTTTATGTTGTTTTCCTCTCTCACAAGTGTGTTGAATGTGAGGAGAGGGAAATGTTGTTGTAGGAAATTGATACAGTTTCTTTTCTTTGTATTCTTTGGTTTTTTATGGTTTAGTAAGTCCGTAAAATTAATAAAATTATTTCTGATTTGGAGAATAAAGTGCCGCAAGTGAAAAACCTTGGTAAATATAAATAATCACGGTTTTTTGGTGCGAACAAATACACAAAAATGCTTACATGGATGATTCAGTAAAAATAAAATTAGTAATAGAAAATAAGAAACTATATTTTTCATTGTTGAAATGCTAAACAGTTAAACTTTTTAAAGCAATTTTAAGAATCAAAAAACGCTTGAAAAAAGCTAGAAGCTGAAACGAAAAGATTGAGGCTAATAGAAAAATAATAAGGCTAGAATTAACTTTAAAAAGGCTAAACTGGCAATACTGCAAGTATCTTCAGTCACAAAAAATACATTATTTAAATATTTTTGAGATGTTCAACTTTTTTTTAATAAAATATAGAATTTTCTATAAGATATATTATGTATTGTATATAGGGTTTTTAACTTCCCGACATTTTTGAATTTCTGGGAATCGGGATTTTATTTAACACTTTCCCGGAAATACCCGGATATTCGGTTTGAATATGACTTTTCTTAATATAATTATATAAATTGTAATAGGTAGTGAAAAAAGTTTATAATAAATAATTCTGTTGGGTAACAAATAAGATATACATTTGTACCCGTATTGGTAAACAAATTTTAAATTTAAAATATATTTAAGAGAAAAAATTTGTATAAAAAATTTTTTAAAAGGCATTTTAAATTTAAAAATTATTTGCTCATTGTTATATTAAAAGAACATATTCATACTCATGTCTAATTTTAAAAATCTAAAAGTGTTTTATTATTTAAGTATCTGCTTATTCATTACCGACAATAACTACTTAAAGAAAGAATCCTGGATAATGTTCATCACAATATATGTTTTAAGAAATCATAAATATACTTACGGGAATAATTTTTTGGAAATATCCTCCAGCAATTTCTCCAAAACATAAAAATAATATATATATATATTTTTTTTTTTTTTGGTTTTAAATATATAAAATTAATTACTAAAAATTTGTGAAGGTGAAAGGTAAAAATAAAAAATCGTCTTACAAAACTGTGTCGTGATGCATTCATCTAACATTCGTGTTCTAATAGCAGTGCTTTCAAATATTAAGAATTTTCAAATATTTAAATAAATAGTTTTATCGTTTCACATATTCATAGATACCTACATGTTAATGTGACAAAAGTGTTTTAAAGAAGAATAATATTTAAATAGGCTTTTCTAGGATTAAAATATTCAATTTTATATATATGTACTATATATATATATATATATATATATATATATATATATATATATATATATATTATATGATAATTTTATATATATATATATATATATATATATATTCTAATTTTATGTATTCCACCTCTTAGTAATATAGGGCTTTGTGTAACATGCTTTTGTTTATATTTGGGCAAAAAGTTTTTGTGAAAGGTTTATAGAATAAAATGTGCTATAATCTGTATTATATAACAATATAAATTTTTAAACTAAGTACTAAAATACTACAATAACAATAACAAACTTGCTACATTCAATTTTATTCATCATACCCAAATATCAGATCAAAGTTCAAGTTTAATTAAAACTAAAATTATATCCAAAATACATTCATATAAAAAACATGGTTACAGCATTATCACTACAAAGATATTATGTTCTCATTGTTAATTTTCTTGAATTTGAATGACTCTGGGTTCGCGATAACATGATTCTTGTCTAAATTTTATCATTTAATGTTTACACTCCATAAAACTTTCAATATGGTTGACTGCAAAAATTATATGTTTTTAAGTATTTTTACCAGAAACAGAATTTTATTAATATGAAAAATTAAATTTTTCTTACAATCATTACATATTTGCATTCTTTTACCTTGTTGTTAAACCATATTCTGTTTTTAAATCATACTAATATTATTATTCCCATGAAAATAAAATATTTCAAATAAATATAATACTTATCCTTTTCACAAACTTTGTAGAAAAATTCAGTGCTGGTTTTGTTTTTAAATATATATATTTTTTTTAATGTTTGTTTTCCAACTTCGTTGTAATTCTCATTTACAATTTTATATATCAATAAATGTGAATAGACAAGGTCTGGTTATACTCGGTGTGACTCAAGCAATATAAGATATTGGTTAACTACCAGTAAAGGGTTTAGTTAAAAAACATGACTTGCATTTGAACCGCATATTGTGGTACCAATGGTTATAATTAATAAATAAATAATATTTAAATATTTTTTTTTTTGTAACAAATGAACACCTTTTTCTATTATTTACCTACAAAAAATTTATAAAAATAATATGTTTTTATTAATACGTTTTATTTTAATATACGATAAGAAGAAATAATAATAATAATATGACAAAATGAAATAACAATATGATAAGATTGGATAACTGTATGATAACATGGGGTAATAATTTGATAAAACGGAATAATAACACAGAAAATGGCATAATAATATTATAATATTTGTTCTTTAATTTTCATCAGCATTTATAATGTTTTCTTGCTGGAACTTGAGATGTTGGTCTTGGATTAATTGATCAATGCCATTAGTTTCAGTAATTTGTGTCTTTATTGAATAGTTGTGTGCAAGATCTGTGAGTTGTTTTTTAAATCATTTGTTGCTTCTTTGCATTATAACTCAGGGTATGTTGTTAACATTTGGTGCTTTTGTTGTAGTTTTGAGAGAGAAATTGTTAACTGTACTGTGATCAAGTTGTTCATGGGATTACTTTATGTTATTGGTATCTTATTCAAGGGCTTATGCTTACATAAGCGTGTTAAAAAAATAAAATAAAAAAATAGTAATAAAAAATAAAAAAATAAAACAAAAAAAAAAAAAAAAGAAAATTCTTTAATTTGTATTGACTTTAAGTACTAAGTAAACTTCCGGTTGAGCTGGTGTGTGCTACTTTATGTTTGTTGCAATTTGGAATCTGAAGGGTTTATACATGTTTCTGTGTGATGCGTTAGTGTGACATATTTTTCTGGGTATATATCACTTTTGTAGTAATTAGTTTTTTTTTTTGCCAAGCTTTTGCTCATATAGATACATGATTGACTTCATTTTCTAACATTTGTTTTTATTATTTTTTGGTTGGGTTGACTTGTGCAATCTAATTGTTTTTATTAATCAGTAATAAGTTTTTAAGGATAATTTTTACCTTTCATTTAATTTTATGTTATTTTATATACAAATTTTTATATATAAATTGTAATGTAAATTTATCTGTTAAGTAAAAATTTGTGACCGATTATGGCCAAAAGGGTAGGTTATGAAATATTATTAAAAATAAATAAAAAATAAAAAATGAAATCATAATACGACAATGTGGTATAATATAATAAGATAGAATAATAATATAATAACATCAAATAATAATCTGATAGAATGGGATAATGATGTAGTAAGATTTTTCAATTCATAACATGAAAAAACTAACCGAAAACCATAATAATTATTACATATAATCATTTCTACATTTCACTGTTATCATATGTTCCAATCATAATATGTTTCTCTAAGATTATGGTCATTTCAACTATGTTTTTTCTCTGCATGTACTTATATACAATTAAATATGTTAATAGGCTTTGATACATAATTAAAAAAGTCGCTAAGCTAACGTTTATTTTCATATAGTCTTGCTAAAAATTTCTTTATTACTAGTCTTAATTTCACTTATATAAAATTATGATCCTACTTGTATAGATTTTTGTGTAGGTTGTATCAAGTTACTTCATCAACACTTAATTAAATGTTGGCATAGAACACTTATTTTCAAATACTTTCTTAATAAAATGACTAATAAACTTCTTAATGATGTCAATGAAAATCAATTGTAGACAGCGTTTTATTTTATTTTTCCACTCAAATTTAATTATATCATTGCTGCTGTAAATCTTTGTCCTTAAAAGATAACAAACATTTACTAAATTTAATTAAATGTCTGTTAAAATGTAAAACAATTATTGTTTATGTGTGTTTGCTTGTTAACCCAAATCAGTGAATAATAATTATTAATTTAAAACAAAAGAATAATAAATTAAAGAGAATGAAAAGGTTAACTCGACTAGTTTATTATGCCCTACGCCACCATAGGTGGTTCGGGTATTATGAGTTTGTGATGATATTTATAACGCACAGAAAATTTTATCAGACACTCAACTTAAAGTATAACGTTCGACTCAGAATTACTTTTTGAGTTGATTTAACGATGTCCGTCCGTCTTTCTGTCCTCACGAAGAAGTTGCTTCCCTTTTGTGATTCAAAAAAATATTACATATGAATGTTTAAATTTTCAAAACACCTCTAAAATAAGTATTTCTTTCAATATCATTATCAAAATTTTCATTAAAAGAAAATTAACCTCAAATTGTAACAGAGGCATACTAAGTCCTAGAACATTCATTTAAATAATTGTTATATCTCTTTTCGCGGAATATTAAAATTTTACTAACTTTTTTTTGTCATATTTTCTTCATTCAAAGACAATCCTCTATATATTTCGGACATTTTTCAATATATATTGGGTCTTAATGTACCATTGGAATGCAACAACAAGAGGGTAAATTTTATGCATATAGTTCCCAAAAGGTTAAATTAGAAATTCTTCCAAATAAGTCAAATGAAAGTATTTATTATACTTAAATATAGATGAATTTAAGAAAAATATGATAAATTCCTTTAAAGCCGCTATAATAATCGAATTAAAGAGATTTTTACAATTTAGTTACTATTTTACACGAATTTATAGTTTTTATGATAAATGTATGTTTTCGATACCATTTATTTTCTTAACTAATCACTTTTAGGATTCGCCCTAATGTGCATAAAATCATCTAGATGTTAGTATCAAAGCATTATTCTGTGTTTATAAATTTTATTTTACATTTAGTAAAATTTGCCGCAGGTGTAATATAAGCCCCCTTCCCGTATTTTTATGCTCATACACAATTTTGAAAATTTTATAGAGTTAAGAACATTAAAAAAATACCAACTTCCTAGAATACTTTTGAAAGATATTAAATATTAAAGTTGAAAAAATTTGTAAATGTCTGTATACATAGTAGGGTATTTATTTTACTCGACTGCTTCATTATTTTATTAACCAAAAAACCAGAAAATGCTGTTTAAAAACTAATTGAACAATCGAATAAGGTTTTTAAATTACTCGAGTTATTCAGTAAATTATATCTTAAAATTTTGCTCGTTTTCTAATGTTTAATAAAAAAGAAAACAAGTATTATGTGCTACATTTTTGCAGAACAAACAGTAATAATATTAATTTAATGAAACGTACAAATTATTTAAAACCCTTAAAATATGTCTTCATTAATTGAGACCACTTAATTTACAATAATGGCCTAAATTGCCCTTCTGAAATAGTTTTTGAAAAATAGTATGTAATTACAATTTAAGTGTATTTTTCATTTGCCTTCATAGAGTCATTCTATATATCCAGTAAAAACTTTGCTTTCCTTATAAGTTAGCAGGTATAATTGGAAAAAAAACTACTTAGTTTTTGCCTGAATAACTAGTTATTTTTGTTCGAGTTTTTCACGAGTTAATTTTAGACTCAAGGGATACTCAAAAATATGTACCTAAACAAAAATAAAAATAAAAAAAAACAGTGAGATTTGAACTTGGGCACAAGTTAACCATTTGGTTTTAATGACTAACGTCTTACTCACTAAACCACTTCGCATCTAATTTTCTAAGTGACGAAAACTTTTTTAGTATAAAATATCTTTCTAGACATTTTGTTAAAAAAAAAAACTAACAGCATCAGAATGGAGTTGAACCAACAACCTTCTGGTTGTTAATCCAGCGCTCTAGCAAACTGATCCACGTGATTGCAATATTACTGTGCTATTATATTATTGAGTACATATTTATGTAATATAGAGTAGGCAAATAATGACGCCGCATTACCAAGAAACTACTTTAAAAAGTAGTTGCCATTACCGAAAATTAAAATGTGTTTGCTGGGTGTTTACTTAATTCTTTGGTAGTTAAATTAATTGTTTAATGTTCGAATATCATTCTCCGTAAAACAAGTAAATTAAAATTTAATAAGCCACATTTATGAATTTGTTTTAGTTTAGGAAGTTCAGTGATTATTAAAAAGAGTATAAGTTTACTGCTTAACCAAATTCTAAGTCTAAATCTAAAATTTTTATTGCACTGCTATTCGTAGAACCAACAATATGTTTTTTCCAAATCAAATTCGAAATTCTATCTACTTGGGGGCATACTAAAACTATTAGTTTTTAAAAATTCTATAAAAATTTATCATGCTTGGAAATAAGCAAAAATTTTTTTAAAACTAGTAAACAAAAGAAATTTTGAAATTATTTTTGTACTAGAATTATTCGATTAATCGACATAATTTTCTGAAATAAATTTTTACTTGAAATTATTGATTTTAATTTAATCGAACGATTATTTGATTTTAATTTTTCGATTAATCGAACAAACAATATTCTAGTGAATATCCTAATATGTAGACGTTTCTGAACTGATTAGTAATTATTGCAGACAACTAATGTCGACAAAAATCATAATAATTCGGTAGTACAAATTTTAAACAATATTTTATTTTATTCCCTACTGTCTTTAGTAGTTTTTTAAACCTTTATACTAAATAGTCCATGTAAAAATTCATTTCATTTGGATTTTATTTTTTTTATATCACTAACTCTTAAAATCACTAATGTTTTATATCTTTAGCTTTAAATACACTTTGGTCAAAATCTATTTATTTTGTAACATTTATAACTTTCAAATAAAACAATTAGATTTTTGTTTTAATGCTTATATCTTCGATTAAATCGTCGAATTGTGCAGTCAGCTAGAATGTCAAGTTGAATGGATATAAATGACCATTAAAAACAACCAATAATAGTCATTCATAAATATTTTACTTGATATTCTAGCTGACTATACAATTCAATGATTTAATTGCAGAATAATATAAAACTCTTTTAAACCGCTCAATAGTTCTGGATATATTAAAAATGAGTTTCAAAAAAATTAAAATTTCTTACAAAATTAAAATAATTTTGGCTTTTAGAAAATCGAAAACGAATTTCTTAAATTCAAAATTTTTAATCGATTTTGGTTTGAATAATTTTGCAAAAAAAAAAAAAAAATAATAATAAAATTTTTAAATTTTTTTAAGCAATTTTATTTTTTCCACATACTTTTTTTAATATGTCCGAAACTCTTGAAAAAATTAAAAAATAATATTTGTATAACTTGAATGTAATTTTAATTAGAATTTTTTGGAATTTTATTAAACAAAATTAAAATAATGTTAAATGTTAAAAACTGTGGTGCAACCTCATTAATTTTCTATATAAAGACTTATCTCGAGAACTAAATCCACTTCTAAAAATGTGATTTGTAGGATTACAACTTTATGAACAAGTGCATACCCTGATTTATTTTTCAAGGTATTAAATTTGCAACGAATCTAATTTTATATACTTGTTAACATATTTAAGGTAGATATAAAAAAATAATTATATATATATATATATATATATATATATATATATGTAGGTAAATAGATAGATATAGATATATAGATATATATATATTGTATTACATACACTCTGAGCGGATACGTAACGTCCGGCACCGCAGTAAAACGTCAAGGTATATATCATAAACCGTAGAAAAGGGAAGTCATAATTATCACTACACTTGCATTATAACAACTATGTGCTTTTCTTAAAAATTCTAAGGAAATTTTGACGTGTATATGTATATAATTTCGTTAAACTATTTTGTTGTAAAACAAATATTGGAAAAAAAATCAATTCTTAACTTTACTCTAATTTTGTTGCTTTTGTTCTGCACAGTACTGTAAATTGACTGAGAAATCCAGCATCATAGAATCAGTGTTACCCTGTAAGAGAAGTAAAATGAAAAATTATATAATTTCAGTGTCAATACAACAATATGGCATCCGCTTTGTACTTGTTCAATTTTGAGGAGTCAACAGTTGCCTTTTGCTGGAACCCGTGGACAAAATTAAAAATTTTGCAGAATCATTTAATAAAAGTTGGAAATGGACCTACCAGGTGACTTGTCAGCGGCTAAAAAATCCACCAAAATTTTAATTGCACATGGATTTTAAAAGTTTTAGTTTGAAAAGTAGGTTTATTTTAAATAAATCATATAAAAAATGTAATTTTTCATTTTATTTTCTTTAAAAAATACTATAAACAAGTTTGCAATCGTAAATTTCCTTGTTGTCTATGTTTGGCATCCAAAAATTGAATTTATAATAATAAAGGCATTTTTTTTTTAATGATTTCTTTTTATAATTATGTTATTAGTAGAGGACTTAATCGCCTTTCTAATGACTTTTAAATCAATGAAATCAGATTTTAATTTCAAAAGATATAAATAATTAAAATTACATAAATAATGAAATATTTCTACGCAATTGAAAATGTGAATAGAATTGCGATTTTTTGTTTAAATTTCAGAAAATTTAAATAGAAATATTTTTGTGGATTTAAAAAGCATGTAAGTGCTAAATATGAACCAAATCAAATTTAATTTTACAAAATCGTTAATTTATTACTTTCTTATTTTGGACACCTAAAGTATTGTCATGTAAATCATCTCCTTAAGGGCATATCACATTGCGACGATCTATCTGCACTGTGTAGAGCCTTATATATTAAAGTGCATTGATTTGTTCATATTTGGTACTTGCATCAAAATCAAACCAAAGACCTGTGGTATTTTTTATATGTGATCTCTCATGAAATTAGTGATATATAACAATGAGATTCATTGAATTTATTAACTAAAACATCAACTTAATAACAAAAGTAAAATCCCAAGTCAAGCTCACTAATTTACTGAAATGTTTGTACTTTTTTTATTTAGAATACAAACATTATCTGTTAAAGTATTTGTTTGTGTGTTGCAGCTTTACATAATAATCTTTATAACTGTTAATGGCAAAATTGTAACAATAACAAAGGGTTTCCTGTTAACGGTTTATTGATTCGATGTCGATAATATACATAATTGTTTTTGCTTGTAGCAGGGATGGAAAATGAAAATAGTTTTCGGTACTAAAATAAATTTCAAACAGTATCTAATTGCTTCACCCTCAGTGTGCTAAAATTCAAATTTTTGAGAGTCATTTTTTATTTAGTGCAAAAAAAAAGGATTAAATATGACACCAAATGATTTTATTCTGGTTAAATATTGTAGTAAAATATTAAGATCTTAATAAAATGTGGCCCTGTTAGTGAAATAATCTTACGGAGAAAGAAGTCGTGAAAAATCTATTCCTTAAAATCGAGCACTTCTGCTTAAGTTTTGTTAAATTATAATTCATTATGAGATGAGTTTGAAATTCGGAATATATTTACTTTAAATTGATTTATATTTACAGCGTAGAAACTTGAACACAAAAAAAAAAAAAAAAAATTCAAATAAATTTTTAATAAACTGATTAATTTACTTTATATTGTAATTTAATTATATTATTAATTAATGTAAATAACTTACTAATTGGTTTAAATCTTTTTGACAAAAATCTACATTCTGAAAAAATATAAAGAAAAACGAAAACCTTTTCAATGAAAAATATAGAAATAAAATAACTTTAAATTAATTTTCAACTGTTTTCGCTCATTATATCTATTAAAAAACAGTAATACGAAATATGTGCTTGATTTTTAGTGTTCGGAGGCATGTTTAATAATAATCATTAGGTCGGTCGTTAGTATCGGGGATTTTATTAAATTTCAAGTTCCATTTTTTGTTTTAAAGCTGTTCTCTGAAGCTTTATTTATATGTAAAAGTTCAGTTCATATTTATTGTTTCGGACGATTTCTTCTGACATTTGTCATATTCTTTAATGTTTTTATTGGTATATTATCCTAGGTCATAAACGCACTCTTTATTGGGACGTCCCGACGAAATGAAGGCTTCTATGATATATTTTCGAGAATTAAATATAAGTGTACTATATATTAAAATTTATTTAGGAAAGACTCTCCAGAAAGATTACAGACATTTAATGTATATTGTACATACACAGATATGATTATATTATTATAAATTCCAATTAAATAAGGATATAAAACCAAAATTTGATAGAAGGAAACGAAACGTTACATATATTTTCTTCTTGGTTTTTTATATATCCTATTGAAAGTCATAGATAATCACATGTGAGCCACATGAGAAATTCGAGGTCAAAGGTTACAAATATCGGATTTATTCATGATTATCGGTGCTTAAATAGGGTATATATAACGCTAAGACGAAACTACATACCAAGTTTTGTTTCTATTAATCAAATTTGGAGCCAAATCAAACAAAAATTTAATTAATATAAGCAATTGAAGTTAATTTTTAATTTTATTCCGTGTATTTTTTTTAAGTTAAACCTACTACTCAAATGTTTCTATAATATAGTTATTTGTCCTTATTTGATTATTTTATTGAGTTATCCTACTTACATGTATATTTTTTGGAAATTCGAAGAACCAAAATCGGAGATAGTGTTCATTATAATTTCATTACTAATTCTGAACAACAATTGTAAATCAAAATCAAAGGTGTTAAGAAAGAAATAGGTTTCTATTCGAAGAATATTTATTTTAGGGATTATATTCAAACCCCTCAATAATGATGAAACAGCTTTTTTAAAGCCATTATATTTCCTATAGTAACCATTATCTATGATATAAATTTTAAATAAAAATTCTCAGTTTTTACAATTTTATCAACGTTTTTGTATTCCTTGTATTCCTTACAAAATAAATATTTTATTTTTACTTTTTATTGCAAAATCCTCTATGTCTCTGAGAGATTATTTTAATTTTTTACAATTTATATATAAATTTATATAATTATATACAATATATGAATCTGACCAGAATTTTAATTCGTTTGAATAGTTCTTTCGATATATATAAATATTCACTTTATATGACGGCTACTACTCCCTGTAAAAACCCCATTTTCTTATCAATTGTGAAGCTTTACAAGAAAATTATTTCCAAAAAATCTCGAGACTTTAATTGTAATAGTTTCCTAGATACGCGATAATTAAGATTTATCTTGTATGCGGACTAAAACTTGCCCTAGATCTGCCCGTCTTATTTTCACATCAGTTATGGTTCTTGATTATTCACATACAATTTTAAAACTTTTACTCTAATAGTTTTTCATTTAAGCAATAAAAAATTTGTACTCCAATAATAATTATTAGTTTGTGTGTTTGAGGTATCATTCCCTATGCTCCTATTCCAAAATAAAGTAGTCTATTTGAATTATGTTAGTTTTTTAAATTACTAACTAGTTTTAAAACTTTAAAAATCATGGCAATTAAATGTTTTTTTTACAATGAAAAATCCACTTTATCGTTATTTTATATTATAAAAGTGCAAAACCCTCTATCTCTCTTTAAAATTGCCAATATTATAAAATATTAAAAAAAATTATATGTAAGATTTAGTCATGGTTTTAAATAAATATTATAAATAAACATATGTGAATATTTGCAAATTAAGAGATATAAAGAGTTTTTTTGCTCTCCTGAAAAGTTGCGTTTTTCGGAATAGAAAATTTTGAATATAGGCCCTCGATATGTACCTAAAAAATAATATTTTCATATAAAAACTTTTAATTCGAATTGTGGGATATTAAGGTAATCGTTTGACATTATCAAATAACTCGAGAGTGTACTTCGATACTTTTTAATGCTAAATAGTATCAAAAAAGTATTATAGTATTAACTTTTCCATTTCTGGCTTGTAGCTATCTCTCTATGTCTGTATAGTCACGCGTGTATACACAGTTAATTAAATACATAAACATCATACGAGGGTTTTTATAAAATTTAAGATTTTACAAAATCGTTAATTTATTACTTTCTTATTTTGGATACCTAAAGTAATGTCATGTAAATCATTTCCTTAAGGGCATATCACATTTTCCACGATCTATCTGCAAACAAACCCCCCTAAAATTAAAAGCTGATATGGTTTAAACTAAACCTCAAAATATTTTGGTTTAATTATTTTGTTCATGTGAGCTGGACCGTTTTTAAAATACTTCCAAAAAAAATCATTTTTGATCAACAGTGTACATGATTTTTAACTTTTTGAAAAAAAATAATAATAATAAAATATATGATAGATAAATGATATTTTATACATAACTAGCTTAACTCGG
The DNA here is from genome assembly GCA_932274085.1 of Protocalliphora azurea. NCBI lineage: Eukaryota > Metazoa > Arthropoda > Insecta > Diptera > Calliphoridae > Protocalliphora > Protocalliphora azurea. The sequence continues at coordinate 194,705,706 of OW026519.1, forward strand.
TGGGCTTCGGTACACTGTTAAAATGAAATAAGTGTGAAAAATATTTTTTTTTATGATTTTATTTATTTTATTTTAACAAAAAAATTATTTTAATATATATTTATTTATATTATCATTAGCAACTAATTCAATTATATAACTCTTATTATTAATGATTATTGTAATACTTTATGATCTGTCCACCCAACTCATTTTTATTTTGAAATTTATAGTTTTCCATTATAGTGGCTTTAACCATGTTCTTCAGTTACGCGATACTTAATATGTGCATCATATGGGTGTATTACTCACCCTGCGCCTACCCCCTTTATATTAATTTTCAAAGGTGTAGTTTATCAAAAGAGTAACTCCTACCAAGTTTGCACATTCTCACTATAACAGTTCTTAAGATATGCGATATTAAACATTGGCGTCCTTGCACATTCTTAGAATAACAGTTCCTAAGATATGCGATATTAAACATTGGCGTCATATGGGGGGTACCACTCCCCTGAAGCTATCTCACTTCAATTTCGGTGCTCAGAAGATCCTACTACGAAAAATTCAAGAAAATGGGTGCAGCGACTCTTAAGAAATCCCATATTTAATATTGGTATGCCATGGGGGGTACCACTTTCCCAGCGCCTATCCAAAAATATAAGTAACCTATTTTATTTTCGGGGCTCATGTGATGTTATTGGAAAAATTTCAAGAAAATCGGTTCAGTCGCTTAGGTGTCTATAAGCCAACAAACAGACAAACATATTTCTGCCTGCCACTTGAAAAAGGAATCACTTTTTTTTTTTAATTTAATTAAGTATATCTCCTAAACTAAGTTCAGAAAAAAATAATTTTTTGCGTATAACCTTCAATAGTATTAGGATAGAGTACTCAAATGGTACATTAAATCCCAGTACATGTTGAAAAATGTTCAAAATTAATATGTGTGAATAAAGAAACTATGACAAAAAACCTTGGTAAAATCTTAATAAAATCTTATATTTAAATGAATATTCCAAGCCTTATTATGCCTCTATTACAATTTGTTGTTAATTTTCTTTTAACGAAAATATTGATAATGATATTTTAAGAAATACGTACTTTTAGAGATGTTTTGAATATGGTTTAGCTCACATAAATTTAAATATTCAGAAGTAATATTTTCGGAATCGTATAAGAACAGACCAATCTTCACTTTTAGGGGGGGGTACATTTGCAATTTATTTTCGTGAGTCTCTCTATTATACATAGTTTTTTAAGTATAGTAATTTCTTTCAAAATTACGACGAAAACCTCGTATATATTATAATACACGAAAAATAAAAAAAAATCATTAATAGATCTCAAAAGTTATCTAAAAAAGAATATTTTAATTAAAAAGTCAGCAGCAATAGATGTGCTAGATGTATTAAAAATATAAATAGAGTCTTTGAAAATCATAAGGATAAACTTTATATTAAAAAAATTTAGTCTTATATCCTTTTGTTAATGTTACTAAAGTTAAAAATATAATATAAAATATATTTTACTTGTTGTTCGTAAGAAGTATATTAAATCAAATGAATTTAACAAATTTAAATGAAGTAAACAAAAAAAAGAAAGGACGAAAAATAAATGTGAAAAATATATTCAGTGTATTAGATAAATATAAAATGGTTTTTTTATGACGTATTAAAGACTTTTATTTGTGTGTGATGTCAAAATTGTTAAAAGATTTAAAACCCTTTTGTTATCTTGAAAAAAATATTTCAGTAATTTTTTTTATAAACAATACTAGAAACGATTACTTATGCCCCTTTATCAGCAAAATAAATTGAGATAAACAAGAATTTGCCACAATCCCACATTTATTTGTAATTTCGTCTTCAGTATCTTTTTAAACAACTTTATATTATCTGACAGGCATTTGACAAATGAAGGCGCTCTTCTCCTTATTAACAAATAAGTGATTTGTTTTCTAATTTATAAATACATATATACCAAAATAGAAATTTATTTTCTTGTAATCACTTTTGCTATGAAAACATTATTATTAAAAAAGGTAAGAAAAACAACCTACCCACCAAAAGTTGCTATATATAAAATTGTTTAATGCTACATTTACAATTTATTTTTAAACAATTTTTAAAACAAAAAAAAAATAATTTCAAAAAAATTAATCGGCATAAAATCGTTCCTGATCGAAATACAACACCAATTTCTGGTAACATTTCAAGAGCAAAAAAAAAAAAAAAAAATTTGTAAAACCCAAACTGAGTTTGAAAAATATTACAGAAAAAAAATCTGCGTATCTTCGCTCTCAGATAGAAATTTAAAAATCTGGCTCCATTAGAATTTGCTAAACGAATAGTTTTAAAAGTAAGTCTAATTTTAATTTTTTACGTCGTTTGGGAACAGAAAGCTCTGGATAGAGAAAGCATGATAAGAAACTTACATATAAAACTGATTATCTCTGCTTCCTGATAGGAATTTTAACAGGATTTGTAGGACGAATAGTTATATAAGTAAGATCAATTTTAATTAAAAAATGCTACGAAAATTATATATGAATTCGGGTATCTCCGCTCCCTGACAGATGTTTTCAAATCTGGCTCCGCACAGTGCGTGATTTTAACAGTTTACCTTAACAAAACCTTTAAATTTTTTCGAGTTTTGAGAAAAAAAGTTAGTTATGCTATCTAAAAAAGCTTCCAGATTACTGAAAAATAAAAAAAGTTTTAAAAAAATGTTAACCGTTATTAAATAACGGCACCTTCAACAGCACTGTAATTGAATACAAATATTATACGAAGTATTTTTTGGTGAGAAGTTCAATTTTGGTTGTTTGTAACTTTTTTACTTTAAGCAAGATCTTTATGAGTTTTATTTTATTTTAAAGATTGATATGCTATCCATCATAGAAAATAATATTAATTTTAAAAAGGTTAACAACGGAATGAGTTAGGATTAAAACCAAATCAACTGATTCTAACATTTCTCCTTCAGATTTTTTAATTTTTTATAAAAATTAATATATAAAAATTAATTGCCAACTAGATTATTTTAATTTTTGTTAGGTATGTCTTCAAAACAAAAAAAAAAAAAAAAAAACAAAAAAAAAAAAAAACAAAAGAAAAGAAAAATGTAAAGTACTCTTACAAAATTTTTCAGTTTATCTCTCTTCTTAAATTCGCTTAAAACTTAGATGTAATTCCTTTACAATTGCCAAAATTCTGGATGATTTAAATAACTAATACCTTCTGGGATTAAAACAATATTCATAAGATAACATTCCTCTTACTGTAACGACAAAATGTTGAAAATACTGTGTCTTTTTATGACACTCTTTGTTATGATTATTCGAGTTTATTCAGACTAAAGAAACTAAAAAATCGTATATTTTGTCATATTTTGAGTAAACTTGTCATATGGAAAATTGTTTAGTATATTTTTAATGTTTTTAGTTCGGTACTATTCAGGAACACTTTCTCGATTCTTCGGTATAAAAAACTTGTATCTTGATACATGAAAAAAGTCACCAATAACGTATATATGTTCTCCAGGCTAATACGAAATATTGAAAATATTTTTATTATTTTTTTTATTATTGAGAAGCTTTGATCATTCTTTGTCTCAGAGCTCTTCTCAGCTTTGTTATTTAAAATTTTTTTGGCTTTGATTGACTTAAGCTTAGGCATAGCTTCAATATGGCTCATATTTTTTTTCTGAAAAAAAAATCCAAAAAGTACCATTACCTGGAATTAATTCTTGTGACCTTTTTTTCAAAACCAAGTTTCGTCTTATTCTTTGGGTCCTTGTTAAGCTTTTTTATTACACTGAAATGCAATACTTTTTTCAGAATTTACTCAATCTGCATTTTCCAATAAATTAGAAAAAAGTTAAAAAAATCAAATTTTATTTTGTATATTTTTTTCTGATCATAGTCATGAGGACACACGACCGTATTTTAAGAATTCGATCTACTGTTAAATTTGACATGTCTCTAGTTTACATGCAACAGCTTCACGATCTACTTATAAGACATTGCAAGCCACTTGTTATATTTCAAGTATTTTAAATGAGTCTGTGAGCGGAGAAATACATATTGTTCTTCAGGTACTTAAAACCATATAAATACTGCTTGTGCTTTTCAACTTTATTAGCAAATGCTATGTTTATTGTATTAGCGACCCAATAAAACATGCGATCGCTCATATAATATAATATAATATAATATAATATAATATAATATAATATAATATAATATAATATAATATAATATAATATAATATAATATAATATAATATAATATAATATAATATAATATAATATAATATAAGACATTTGACCACTTGTTGACTTTAATAGGAGAAAAAAGAATTTGTTTTCTTTGCATATTTTTATATGAAAACTAGAAAGAAAGATATAGTCGGTCAAGCCCGACCCCACAGCACACCATTGTGCATGTCCATCGTAATTCGTAGATGCGTTTTATATTAAACATATGGTCAATTGTGGACCGATACTTTTAATTTATTGTGGCACGTTATTTATCTAAAAAAAGCCAAATTCGATAAAGTTACCTTTAAAACTGCGACCTACAGATTAGCAGAAATTATGGTTTTTGAAGCCTGAACAGCCGGACGGGCAGAAGTTTTCATTTAAAAAAATATAATTCGAAAAGCATTTTTTTGATGTATTAATGAGTCAATTATTGCTTCAAAATTATAAATAAAGCGCTACACACCTTCCCTGAATTGAGCGCCATTTTTGACTATTCTATCCCAATGTGTGGCAGTAAGAGTTATTACGAAAATTTTGTGTTATATGTTTTATATGAAAGCACACTTTAAGTATTTCAACAAATTTGATTTAAAAGTTTATTGAAAGGTTAATTTGTATTTGATAGTAATTGGTATTAAAATACATTTTCAATAATCGTTTTCCATGACAAAATATAGCCGCAATCATAAATCCCAACAATTCATGCAAAAAATAAATTTATTAAACAATAAACTCTAAAAAATTTCAAAAATGTCTGACAGTGATATGTGGTTGACTAAAATTTTTAAATTTGTTTGCAATATGAATTGAAAAGAGAACTGCAAAGAACATAAATTGATATGACATGTAAAATCGATTTAAAATATAATTGAAATACTTTTTAGGAATTCTTTTAGAATTCTTTACATAAACTATATTTTAAATTATATTCACTTACTTTTTTTTGTCTAAAATATTTAAAAAATTTTAAAAATGTCATTCCAATTTATGTAAAATGTAGTTATATTAAAATTATATGGGTGTAAATCTGTGTATTTGTGTTTTACTTTAGTTATAATTTATTTATGACTGATTAAAATAAAACGATATAGCATAAAAATAAAACCAGACAACTTATTGAACATATACATAAATATAATATGACCTTTTTTTTAATTCCTTTAGTGTTAAGAAATACATAAGAAAAAAATTTAAACTTATCAATATTATTTTACTACTCCGTCATAAAAAAATCAATAAAACATATTATTAAACCCTTCACCACACGTATAAAAGGTATATATAAGTTTGTTGTTCTATTTGTAATTTCCACAATTTCTGTCGGAGAGAAAAAAGTTTATATTTTCTGGATCGTTATAAAAAATGATGTCGACGTCCTTCTGTCCGCTGGTTTAAATGGCGTTTGTGTAGGCCACCGATAACTGCCATAAGTATATATATTATATATATATATATATATATATATATATATATATATATATATATATATATACATAGATACGGGACGTATATAACAAAACAACTGTTCTATGTGTTCTATGGAAACTCGTAAAGAACAGGTTAAAAAGTATCAGAGATACTTAAAGAAACCGGTTATCGATTTTGTGATGCCTCTATAGAATCTGAGGACTTCGTTTGTGAAAACCGGTCCATTAGTAACAGAGATGTTGGCCAAAATACATTTTTGAGCAATATTCTAGAAACAATAGGCTACTGGCTTTTATATAGATGGATCACAAATATTTTTCTTGAATTTTGGTTTTATGAATCAGCCAATTCGGCTCATAAACAACTTAGTTACTGGCAAATCTGTTTTTTTTTTACTCATTTAATGTCTGCTTCCCTTATAGTTGTTGTTTTTGTGGGTACTGAAAAACAACAACAACAGTAAACTAAAGTATATTTGATTATTTCAAATTTTTGAAGCACCTATGTAAGCTAAAGACTTCGTTCTTTCATAGAAAAATCGGTTGAAAAAATAAACTTAGTCGATCCAGTATTAATCGAGTTACAGGTCAAAATGCGTTATTAGATTTTGGGAAGCTCCTATAAAATTTATGAACCTCGTTCTTGCATAAATCTATCACAAATATTTTAAGTGATTTTATCCTCCTTAAATATATGGGAACTTTTGTAAAATTTCAAAGAATTGAATTTATTATTTACTGGCTTTAATCGGTATGCTTCACTTCCCTATTTGATGCGATAATTAATTTTTAATTTATATGTGAGCTACTATTTGAAATTTGATATGAAAAAATTACTTTTAAAATTTTTGAGATTTTCACTGTAATTTATATATTCCTTGTGTTGGGCTACAACTCCCTCATATGATAAGATGAAGTTTTGCACGAATTTTGAGGGCTCTCATTGTAATAGGGAGTGTAATAGGGAGGAAGGTGTACTACTCCCCCTGCTGCGATCCAAAAACAAAATATCATAATGGAATTTAGGGACACACAGGATAATGCTGTGATATATATATATGTATATATATATATATATATATTTATGTGTGTGATGGGTATATAAGATTCGGCACAGCCGAATATACCACTTTAACTTATTTTATATTAAAATTTTAATTTAATTAAAAGTAGTTTTTGCAAAAATCAATTAACAAAATACATTCTATAGTTTATTGATATTTTTATGTTTTAAGTAACATTAAGAGAAACTATTAAATATACCAAAGGATTTTTTTCCAGGATTCTTAAATATAAATAAATTATTAAATGAAACCTTATAAAAATAATAATATTGTTCAGCAGAAAAATTCTATTCTAAATAAGAATATGTGAACTACATGGAGTTTGATACGTCCAACACGAATCTACTTTTACTTTTTCTATTTAATTGAGTATATTTTACCTTAGCTCAGAACGGTCCGTCCGATTTAGATATAAGAAACACCAAAACATGCTGACTGAAATTGTCTTCTAGTCGTCTTTACATTATTTTTTTATATGCTCAATAATTTTAAAGGTATTCAGAATTAGTGCCGGATTTTTTTTTATTTATTTAAAATTGATGATTTGTTTTTAAAATTCTTTTGAGAAATTAGAATAGTAAAAATTTTTAGTTTTTTAAGCTTTATCATAAAGTTGGTAATTCTACGAATAAAATAAGCCAGGAGTCATCAAAATTGATGCACAAGTATTGATTTCATTCCCAATTAAGTGAAAATGCCCACAATTAAGTGGAGACACATTTATTACAAATATACGTTGACTAGATGGAATTTGAGTTGATAAGAAAGAATCTCCTTTCACCCTATTTTTGTTTAAAGAAGGCAAACAATTTTTTTACCCACGACTCTCCACTTAATTGTAGGTATTTTCATTTAAGTGGGAATAAAATCAAGATTTGTGCCTCAATTTTGGTGATATATAACTTTTTTTATTCCTAATATTTCCAACTTTGTAATAAAGGTTAAAAAGCTGAGTATTTTTGTCGATTTCATTTCCTAAAATAATTTTAAAGAAAAAAAAATCTTCATCTTTCATTTACATGAAAAATATTATTTTCTGACATCAGTTTCTGAATGACTTCGAAACTATTGAGCACTATTGAGATAGAACTATTGAGATAGCTTAAAGTCAATTTTTGTCCCTCTTATTTCATTGGTCTAAATCCTACAAGTAGTTCTTGAGTTATGGTGAAAAATACTATTTTAATTACCTTATTATTAGGAAATATTTGAAATATTCATAAGAAAATCAGGACTGATAGAAAAAAAACTGAAAGCAGATTCGTGTTCATCTAATTCTCCTGTTTTTGTTTGAAGGAGGACAAAAAAATGTTTTTTTTTTGCCAATCAGTGTAATTTAACTTATGAACAGTTTGTCGAAGTTCACACACAGCAATGATTCTTTCTGATTTTTCTTTTACTTTTTTTTCTTTCGAACTCACAAAATTTTACTTCAGCAATTCTTGCTTTAATTGTCTTAATTTGCTTTTGTTTTTAAGTACGAAAATGAAAACCAAAATGAATTTCAAAGTACAGACAAGTTTGTATAATTTAATATTCCCTCTCGCTCGCCCTCACACGAAATCAGAATTTCAACAAGAAAAATTGCCCTGTGTGAACTCAGACTTTGTAAATAAAATTTCAGTAGTAGATTTATTTAATAATATCTTATGAATGTAGAAAAAGCTTTGGAATTTAATATTTAAATTTATTATTGAAATCAATATTAAATTTCTAATTGTATAATAGAAATTAATAGTATAAAATAAAAAAATGCATAAAAAATTTAAAATAAAAAAAAAAAACATTTAATGCAATGAAGGCAACATAAAATACTTTATTTTGTTAATAATTTTCAAATATGAAAAATCTAAATTTAAATTTTCCTGTAAAAAAAGTTTGGAAATTTTTGAAAGTAGTTGCACCAAAAATTACATATACGAACAACCTTATTTTACACACATCTTCTGAGTAGTCTTCCTATATCAAAATCGCAAAAAATCGATTTCTCGGGGCACTCTAATATACATAAAAATAATGAGTTGCAGGTGTATTAAATAAATCTAGAGTTTTTTCTAGTTGTTTATTTTATTGTTTAAAATTATTTTAGTAAATTTTATTCACCAGCATTTGGCATAACAATATTTATTTAGTAAACAATTTAAATAATGCCGTATATAAATAAACAAATTTTACATATTTAATACATATTGCAAACATAATTGTAGTTACACAATTCAACAACTATGTTTACCCACGTAAATGGGCAAATGGAAATTTTGTAACAAAATTTAATGATAAATGTTAAATAATTAATAAAATTCTATATAATAATAAACATATTTATAAGCAAAACAACAAATGTGTAACAACAGTGCGTATGATTTATATAAATTATAAAAGCTTATTAATATTAATAATACGCTAATGATGTTTAGCTTTACATCAGTGTTGCCATGGTAAAATATTTTTTATAACAAAAAATATTGAAAAGAATAAATAAATTAGAAAAAAAAAATAACCAAAATTAAAATATTTTTCTAATATAGGCTATAAAGTTAAATTAATCTTAACTTGGTTTTAAATTTATCGAAAATTTTCAAAAGAGAAAAACATTTAAATTTAACTGTTTAGAATAGGGAAGTCAATTTCATAGTACAATTGTACTGGCTATACTCACATGTATTCTTACGCTCTTTCATTTATTCGTTTCTGGGAGTTCAAAGAGTACAAAACGTACTGGAAAAATATATGTAAATAAATTGTTTGGTATTTAATAACTATAACTTTCTTTAATATTAATGTTATTTAAATATATTATTAATATTAATAAATTTAAGTGTAAGAAAAGCAAAAATGTATTAAAAAATATATTTTATATAATAATAAAGCAAAATGTATAACTAATGTTTTTCATTTACTAAATCCAATTTCAAATACTTATAATTTATAGTTTAATAATACAAATTTGATCTTCAGAACAAACCAAAATAAGCAAAATCATATTTTTTCTGGGCTTCAAATGAACCTAAATGTTAGTTATTTATCCGTTTCAGACAATTTTAAGAATTTGTCATTTGGCCCTAACATTATATTTTTGCATATTTTGGACTTAGTAGCATATATATATGTATATATATATATACATATATATATATATATATATATATATATATATATATATTTATTCGATATCTAAGGTTTTTTAAAACTAAAAACTGAATAGACAGACGGACATCGCTATATTGACTTCCCTATCAATAAGAATCCAGAAATAATATTTTTGCATATTTTCATATAAAATATTGTATTATGAATCCTTATTTTAGAGTATGTTTTAGCAATTTAAATGGCATATATGTAAGAAAATATTTTTTTTACTTTACACTTTAGAGAAAAAATTTTACATATTTTGCACCCAATATAAATTTTTATATAATTTTCCATTATTGAAATTTCGTTTCAATGTCGTCTACATTTTTCAAATCATATTACCCAAAAATGCAGGTCAAAAATAAGTCATAAAAAGTTATATCGTGAATAGCTCTGCAAAATTGTTATTTATTAAACTAGATATAGTATAGAAAGTTAAATGAAATATTTCACGTCCAAACGGCAACACTGCTTTACATACACATTAGACCAAGGTATTGAGAATAATTATTGTAGGGTAAGTATTATAGCTATTTATGACGCTGGTGATTTATGGTTCGATGGTAGGATGGTAAGTGGCTTTAAAAAAGAAAATCCAATCATTTTTAAAAGCCTTCTTCTAGGTTTTCATCAAAACATTGGCCCTTTAATGAAGACCAATAACATTATTTTTTTATTAAAAAATCAGCTTATGGCATTATCAGATTTTTCAGTTGTATAAAAGTGTTCCTTTAACTTCTTTTTTATTAAAATTATAATTTAATTAAAGGTTAGTTTTGCAAATAGCATACACTACCACGATCTTACAATTATTTAAGTATCCAACTTGATTGGACATAAATATGTAATAATATGTAATCAAAAATTTTAGGTATAATTCTCCTTAAACATAATAAATATTATTTATTTAAAATACAAAAATAGTTAATGTTTTTAGTAATAAACTCATCACATAAGTGCTTTTTTCTACATAAATATTTTGAAATAAGTGAATATAATTATATATTTTATCTGGATATAACAATATGTTAAAAATGTTTTCTAAGAATAATAAAAAAAGTTAACAAATTTCAGTAAAATGGAAGCTTTTAAACTATTATTTAAAAAAAAATATGCAATTTTTTTGAAAACTATTAAGCTTTAACAATTTAGCTCTAACAATTTAAAAGTTGGAAAAATATCTGTTTATTTATTTGCAAAATTTGCATTGTTTTCAGTAATAAAGACATAAGGGCAACAAAAGAAAACCTAAAATGCGCATTTAAATAAAAAAATATTGTATTGTAAATACTAACACATAATATTATTTTAGTTGAATTTGAAAAATTTTATAATTACTTGTAATTGTTGAAGTATACCTTAGGGTGGTCAATTATCTATATACATAAAAGAGTAACGTTATTGAATGCAGAAAAAAACCTCTTTTAACTATGGATGTAGACAATTCCATAATATTATGGTCACTACATAGTCATAATATTGTTTTCAAAACCATATTATGTCTGAATAGATCCGTCTCACGTTTGCATTACTATAATATCTTTGAGGGAAACATAATATGGTTTTATTGCAATTATAATTATGTTTGTCGTAATTATTTATATTTTTAAAAAATTTAAAATAACATGTTACTTTTAAAATAACAAATAAAATATAGCACAATTTAACAGCAACATATTATTTTCAATTTTATAAAAATATAAATAATTGTTACAAACATATAAACAATTGCAACATAATCATATTATGGATACGCGAACGCGTATTGGATCCATGAAACCCTAATATGGTTGTAGCACTATAATATTAGAGAATAATTTCAATCAAATTAAAAAATTTTCTACAACCGAATGCAATATTTTTTCTGCGTGTAACTGGCTGAATAACCGATTGTCTGATTCATCATCCCACGGCCCAAACGCCTGAAGGCAAAGCGATGAAATTGAGACAGTAGGGTGTTGTCCCGTCAAATAGTTTCACTAAGAAGAAATTTTTGGAAATACAAATATATAGAAGCTAAAAAAAGGAAAAAAACGGTTAAAATTAGTAACCTTTTATCTCTTAAACTATAAAATATAGATATATATAAATACAAAGAAAAAATGTAACACCTATTGTTATCCTTTTAAAAGGTAAGTGGGCAAGCGTCTGGTGCTTTTTTGAAAAGCACTCTTTAAGGAAAAAGAGTATTTTGGTACTTTTTGGCACCATACGTATTTTCTGGGGTGATTGACTATGTTTTCTAACCGGTTTTAAAACCAGTCTTTTCAGTTTAAGTGCTGTCGGTTTTTTTTAATGTACATTTTTCGAATGTCGAATAAACCAGTTTTTTTTCACAAAACATAACATTTTATTAAAAAAAAGGCACATCTACTAAATACTAATATTTAAAAGGAAATTTAGAAAAAATTTTTTAACTTAATAATATACGTAAAGTTTATTTCTTGTTATGTTTTATAAAAATAGCTTACGTTTGAATTGAAAACAATTCTATAAGTTTAAAAAAATATTAGAGTATTAAAGTATTGAAGAATTATTTATCTCTTGTAACACCTGTTGTGTTGCCAGGAGCCGAAAAAAAGAGGCTAAATTCAACTTTAAAAAAGATCAAAAAAGTCTAAATGTCCCAAAAAATAAGTTCAGAAAAAAGTTAAATCTTTTTTCTCTAATAAGTTTTTAATTATTATTACATTTTTGGGTTATATTTCTTTATATAAATTTTAACTGGTATTATTTGGTAGTTTTGAAAATCCTATTATTTGGTTTACTTTTTGGTACTTTTTTAACTAAAATATTTAAGAACTTTATTGGTATTAATGCCGATATAATGTCCTTAAGAAATTGTACTGTAGATATATCTCCACGAACATTTATAGAAATGTAGAGTTTTTGGGGGTAAAGGCATCTAGAAAAGATATTTTATACATCTCTTAGACTCTGAAAAGCTAGAACAAAATTAAAATCGTTTTTTTTTTCTAAACACAATAAAGTAGCTGCAAAATTTATCAAGTCCAATTTTTCAACTGGGTTACATATGTATCTATATTAGGGTGGCACCAAAATGAAAAGTACAGATTTTTCCAGCTCAAATAAAGACTAATTTCATTCTAGAATACAGTTTATCAAAATTTTCATCCTGACATTATCGTGTAGTGAGCTGTATCAAAATGAAAAAATTCCCCTTTTCGGGATTTCCGGTTTGTTTTTCGTATTTTTACTAAAAAAAACTATATGAACATTTGATATCATAAAAAGTCTTGCCAGTTTAGCCTTTTTAACGCTAAATCTATCCTTTTTATTTTGTTTTTAACTTAAAAGTTTTCGTTTTAGCTTCTAGCTTTCTTAGCCTTTTTTGATACTTAAAATTGTCTTAAAAAGGCTAAAATATTATTATTTCAACAACGAAGAAATTAATTTCTTATTTGCTATTACTAGTTTTATTTTCACACAATCATTCTTTTAAGCATTTTTTTTTTGTGTTTATTTGCACAAGAAAATGTAAATTATTTATATTTATATTTAAAAAAAATTCGCCTATGGCGTTTCATTGAACAAATTAAAACTTTTTCAACAAAATTTGTGGAGTTACTAAGTCGATTATTATAATTATTTTTAATATACTTTTCAGCCATAGCAACTATTTATGAAAATAATATATATATATATATATATATATATATATATATATATATATATATATAAGTTTTTAAATGAAATATAACTGAAATTTGTATGGGAATTTTTTGGCCGGTTTTTCAATGAAACATTTTGCTTGGTGTTATTAACGTCTTCCAGCAAAATTATCCAACGCAAATATAGAAAAATCAGCCAAAAATTACCATAAAAATTTGGGTAATATTCATATGAAAAATAACCTGAAATTTTGCGATGATTTTTCGTTCTTTTTGTACTATAATTCGTTTTTGATAAGACATTTTCGAAAATGTGTGTGATTATTTTTTTATTTATTTTTTAAAATTTTTACAACATGCATGAGAAAGGAACGTAAGCAATCGCCGTATTAAGAAAAAGTTTGATATAGCGAAACCGGGGTTTGAAATACAAAAAGATGAAAACCTCTGCGTCCGGCGAAAAGCCAGCTGTCTAGGAATTCGTTTTAATTCAGACCAGAATCCAACACCGGTCAAAGTTAATGTTATTTAAATTGTGAATATGGCAGATTTTATTCAGAAATTTTTAGAAATTTTATAAATGCATTAATTTTCATACCAGAAAGTGTCATAACGGACATTGGATAAGGGTGCTATTTCGTATATTTTTGGGTATTTTTTCACCTACTTTTGGCAAAATTAAAATTTTTTATTTTGGGTATTTTTTTTCTTTTCTTTTGGGTGATTTTTCTGTATTTGCTTTGGGCGATTTTGTTTTATAATCAGAGTCGAAAAAAGCTGAAGAGAAAAAAGAGAAGAATATCTTGGTTTATTGTTGTGTTTTGTCAAAGCTTTGATGTTTTGTACTTAAAACATTTTGAACTCTCGTGAGTTAAATATGATTTTATGTAAAAGGCGCTTTTAGCTTCCCTAAAAAAAGGCTTCCTGATGAGCCGGCATAAGCAAGTTGCCTATCGGAGCTAACTTATCTCCAGAGCAATAAATTTCAATTCTGTTCTATCTTCGTTTTTTAGTTAAGCCCTGGTAATAATAGCGCTTAGAAAAAATTTACTAAAAATAAATTTTTAAATTTCAAAAATAAATAAAATGATAGCTTTTTTCTGGTCGTGAATTTTGGGGCATTTAGCATTTTTGACCTTTTTTAAAGTTCAATTTAGCCTCGTTTTTATCATTTCCTGGTAACACTGCTCATAAGGAAGCCCTTTAGAACGCGCATTTAATGACATAACAATAATTTGGGACCAGGTGTAAATGAGTCAAAAATTTTGCAATTTTTCATCAAAAAATTGGATATATAATTTTTTTCACACTACTTTAGCGGTCGTACCAAATTGAACGTTTCCTGCGATATCAAATTTTAATTTTTTTCCTTTAGCAGAAATATGAAAAGTCAGAAAAATCCGAAAAAAATACCTTTTTTCATTTTGACCCAGCTCACGAAAGGATAATATCAGGACGAGCATTTTGAGAAGCAGTATTTTAGAATGAAGTAAATTTTCATTTGCACTGGGAACTTTCTCTCCATACAAATTGGGCCACCCTAAAATATATATTTTGGTAGTTTTTTGGTACTCCGTATTAAAGGGTTGCAAAGTGATACGATATACCACTCCTTGTATGTTCCTTATTTAAATATATAACTGGAAGCATAAAATTGGAACCATTAGAAGGTGCGATTGAGATTAATTTTCTGAAAAGTTAGGAGTTCCTATGGGAGTTAGGAGTCGTATTTAAAATTTTCGGTTTTTTTACTTCTGCTATTTCATTTTGTTTTTTCCAAATTAAAAAAGCTATCAAGTTTATATCTGGTTTATGTAGGAGTAAAGCAAATCCGCTAAACCAATAGCGAATTAAAAAATATTAATTGGTTTTAGTTTTGAGAATTTAATATTTTGTTTTTAAATATCTGTAAAAATTATTTGTAAATGTTTTATATTAAATATTTTAAAATCTTAATTTTATTATTAAATAAATTTATTTTCAAACTTTTTTACTTAGTTAAGTTAGTTTAGTTAAGTTTACATACTAATACATAAATAAAATTACAATTTTGTCATTTTTAGTAATATAATTTCATTAGATAATTCTTTGGTTAACCTTGACCATAGAAATTAAATTATCTTGTTGCTTGTAAAACACTTTAATTTATTTTAAGCGCTTAAGGTTGGTTTAGATTTAATTTAGAAAATCATCAAAATTATTTAGAAATATTTTTTTTTATTACATACATACATATACAAACTAATAGATAAGGATAACATAATAAAAAATATATATGATATTTTGATATACAATAAACTAATATTACTGTTACATAAACAAATCTTTATGTACCACAAATTTCTAAAGCATTTTGGAAAAATAGCACATTATGTTATTTTTTTTTCAAATTAACCATTTGCAAAAACTCATCATATTTTTTTTTATTTTATTTATAATAAAGTAAAGGTTAAAAATGTCAAATATTAGAAAATTTAATGCTATAGATATAATCTTGGCATATAATCTAAATAAATAATTATAATCAAAATATTATTATATTTTATCCAAGATCATTTGAAAAGTAGATGTGAATAGATTTTATAATCAAAGTAATAAAAAAAAGTAGGAGACATTGAAATTCATAAAAAATTTTAAATGGTAGAAATATATAAAATCTTATTTGAGTTTTACTCATTCCTTTATTTTAACAAGCTGGACACTATACTGGTGAAGCTAATTCAAGTATTCAATGTATTCAATGATGTCAACAGTTTTTCGAAGTTAGTTATGGAAATAGCACAAATAATAGAAAAATTGAAAGAAAAGGGACATTGTTTCTGAAATCTTAACAACAAATCGATTAAAATTATACTCCAGTTATAGAATAAACCAATTTCGTCCCGATTTTTAATGTATTTATGTTTTTGTTTGAAAAGTTGGTTATTGGTAACATTAGTTAGCTTATTTACGAAATTGTATTGTAGCAAGCGTTGCTTCTTAAAAAAAAAACATTGATAGATCCTGATGATTACTAAATATAAGTTTGTATGTCATTGCAATGCTACCATTTCCAATTAATAAACGTCCAAACCTACATATATATATATATATATATATATATATATATATATATATGAGTTTTTATATTATATATCGTCCCTTCAATAAAACCATAGTGTATACGCATGTGCGCCATTATTTTTTTTATTGCATAATAAGAACCTACATAACTGATTCTAAATGTGGTCAAAATTTGGTGAAATTCTACTTCCACAAAGTGGGTCGAAAGATCAATCGAAATATTACCGTATAATTGCTATTTTACGTAATTCGTAAGTTGAATTTAAATACGGTCACGTTAAAGTATTTAGAGAGCGGCCACACACAAATGGAGGCGAATGCACTCGACAATTGAACGGGCCAAACGAAATATATCCGTTTACTCTCCCGAGTAATGGCCAATGATTTTGCGATTGGCCCTAAGAAAACAACCATATATTATGGAAAGAATGTTCTGGTACGACATTTATGATCTCAAGGAATGGTTCAGCAGATTAGGGCACACTTTCAAAAGGAATAACGAAAACAACTCAGTGAATTGGTTGAGGATTAAGCAAATTAGAGTGGAGAAAGTTAATCCTAATTTGCTGCTCTGTAAAGAGAATTGGGACTCCGAGTGGCAAACAATTGACATAATGGAACGAATGAGTAAGAAATCAACCACTTATAACTGTGATTCCCGAAATTTGTGTCATAAGTTTAAGTAACAGCTAACCATATCTTCCTTAAAGTACAATGATCTTAAGGGGCTGTGTACCAAAAATGTCATTCCCAAAGAATTTCATTCTTTTTATCTTAATCTTCAAACCGATGGAAATAAAAATTTCTTGGATGAGCATGATGTGGAGGAGGATATTTCCGAAGATGAATATTGATGAATATTGCTTTTTATTAATGTATTTTTTAATTAATTAAAAATGTGTGCAAATTTTATTGCAAAACAATTAACAACCAAAAAAATTAAAGATTAATTTAAAAGTATTTCGTGATAAATGGTGTAAAAGGTTCAAATAAAGTAGTGTATAGTGATTTTCGTACATATTATAAAACAAATAAAATAGCCTAAGTGACATCATGGTATTTTGAATCCCATTTATTTGCAATTAAAGCACTTGTAAATTAATGAAATATCATCTACTAGTAGCCTGATTATTCCATCACATATTTAAATGACCACAACTTAAAAACATCGACTATTTTCTGAAATATCACGGTTTTCCCAAATATCTAATAACACAAAAATTTTAAACTCCATTATCTCGATATGGCAAAAAAATTATACACTATTGTTTTATTAAGGGGACGATATATATATCTCCTGACAGTGTGTGCATATTTTTAATATTCCTTTCATATTTTTGCCTATAACTCGGTTGTTTATGGACCGATATGGTTAATTCAAAAAGTCGAAATTTTAGGAAGATATTTATAATAGATTTGTATAAAAGTGAATTCGGTTGCTTATATAGAAGCTCCAAAAAGTCCAAAAATACATTTTGACGATATCAAAATAAACCGATTTTGTTCATTTCTTCAGCAAAAGCATTCAAAAAAAGATTCCGAATTTTATGTATAAAAACGAAGTTATATAGAGGATTAGAAAAGAAAAAAACAAGTACGTTTTTAGAGGCCTTTTCGGTTTTTGGTGATATTTCGGCTATTAATTCACCAATTTTGTAGATTTTTACTAGTGTCATTCTAAGAAATATTCTCTATAATCTGATGTATAAAAAATACATATCGCATATTTCAAAAAGTGATTTTAATAAAAAGACGGACAGACAGACATCGTTATATCGACTTCCCCTTCAATAAGGATCCAGAGGTTTCAGATGAATATTTTAGAAATTACAAACGGAATAATTAATGCACCTATGGTGAGGTGTATAAAAAAGGTTTGCGCTCGGAATTTAATAAGAGAAAATAAAAGAAAAACAAACAATTTCATCATAGTGCACAGACACAGACATCTTGATAAAAGTCATCGACAATTAATTGTGAGCTGCGTAAGATAATCGCAGTCAAAGATCATAAAAATGAGTTATTTGCTAATGCATTTTTTACATTTATCATTTTAATTTCACACTGTCCTCTGAAAATATATGGGAATTTAGATAATAAAACATACTTAAAAGCATAAAAGCAATATCTACGCAAAAAATTGCATTTTTGTTTTCCTTAACTCCGATTATCTTGATTATCGATCGATTATAGAATGTATAATCACACACAATTCGTACATTTCACATATTATATAAAACCTATTCTATTTTAATCCATTTATATTATTTAAATATTTAAAATTTGACAGTAAATAATTTAATTGAAATTTGTGAATTTTTATTGAGGAAAGCATTTTTTATGGTACATATTAACCTAATTTTATAATAGTATCAATAAATATTTTAGTTGACTTAACGCTAAATTTAATTTGCAATTCTAATTTATTTGATTAAAAAATTAATTGAAATTTAAGGCAAAAATCCATTATTAATTAACTGAAATTAATATTATCATTTTGATGATTAGAGGAAAACCAAAGAAAATTTTTAATTAATAGAATCAATTTCGTAATTGAAATCTATTTTTGTAAATATTCTAGATTTTTTTATGCCAATAAATGCACAAAAATGGTGAAATGGATGAATTTGTAAAAATAAAATTAATGGCAAATAAGAAATTATTTACTTCGTTGTTGAAATACCAACATTAAGCCAACTTAAAAAATCGAAATAGGATAGAAAACGAGCTAGAAGCTAAAACAAATATTTTGAGGCTATAAGTAAAATAAAAGGGCTAGATTTAACCTTAAAAAAGGCTAAACTGACAGCACTGACGAGGGCGAAAATTACTGAGATTAATTTTTTTCCAAAAATATAAATGCTGTCTAAAGTGCGATTAAAAGTATGTACTGACGATATTCGGATGTAATAGAAAATGCAGCAGATGAATATCATGTGAAAAAATCAAAATTTTTGACCTGTCATACCATTTGCACGTGCACTTCCTTTATAACAAATGACACTTTTAACATGGAGGTGTACATAAATGAGTATCTTCGCAAAATATTCTTTCCTATTACTGGAAAATACAAGGAATTACAATTTTTCTGGCCTGATCTGGTTTCTCATTATAACAAAAAGTAGGTTAGTCTCATCAAACAAATGTTGTCCAAAACTCACTAAATTTGAAACGTATTGGGTCATAGTAAAAGCTATTTAAAGAACGCTTAAAACTGAGTAAAAAATAAAATAGAGTTTGAGTGGATCAAGTCCAACGAATAAGTAATCGAAACACAATAAAAGATCTTATGGAATATATTCCAGATAATATTAAATATTTTATTTAAAACGAAAAAAAAAAATGTTTTTCTTTTCAATTTAAAGTTTGAATATAACAATCTATAACAAAAATAAAATTGGTTTCATTTTTATAAGCTGAATTATATGCATTAATTTTTTCGTAGGTAGTCCTTATATTCTTGTCAATTAAATGTAGATTTTGGCATATCAAAGAATTACAACTAACTTGTTATTTAAAGTTTAATAAAAATATTAATATACCTAAACTTCTACAAAAATATACCTAAATTATTATAGAATTACATAGATATTAGTTAAATGTAACAATTTATTTTTTAGCTTTTCTCAAAATTTTAATTTTGTATTATAAATATCCGAAATCTGTGAATATCCCTTCTAGTTACATTTCTTATTATCTATAATAGCATTTTGAATATAATTTCTTGCTTCTGGCTTTATTTCAATAACTCATGCGTACTTTAAATTTTACTTTAAGTAATTTCTCAGAACTATTGAATTGTTAATTGCAAAAATGTACAACAAATTTATCTTGTGGTTAAGTAGTAATTACAAGTTCATGATAAATAAGGAAATTAAGAAAACAAATTGGTATTTTATTAAAATAAAAGAAACTTTAATCAAAACTTTAATTAAAAACCTAACTTCTAATTTTGTAAGCAACAGTTTCCTGTATGTATTGTATTGTATTGTAGCCTCAATCGCCACTCTAGGAGTTACTAATTAGTACTTATATTAATAGTTTTTAGTAAATATAAAAATCATCTAGAGCGTTTAAAAAAATCAAAGAGGTTACAACTGCCAACTGCGGCAAATACATATTTGAAAACCTTTTTTTTAACGCATAAAAATTCAAGTCGGTTGTGGTGTAGCGAATAAGACGGCTGACTAAAACTAAGTTCACACTACGCTAATATTTGACGATTTGTTTTGCTTAACGTGAACACGAAATATTTTTACGATTCTAACAAGATAACAGCTGATTATGAACAAACAAAATTATTTGCTCTTAACTAGAAATGTCGCTAGTATGAACATTTTGTGAGCACAAGTTGTAAAGTATTTGTCACAATTTTGAGCGAATTTTTGTTTGATTTTACAAAATAGATGTCAGGTCAAACAGCGACAAACAACAACTGATGCGGTGGAAGGCTTGAGTTGAAAAACTTGTTGTTTTTTTGTACACAAACTTTAAATTTATAATAAAGAAGTAATCAATTTATATGCTACGAGTATCTATCAAAGTAAAGTTTTTTGAATAAAACCTTCAATATATTTATATCTTTTTTTTTTTTTTTTGTTATTTAATCATAATAATCAGTGCTGCCAGTTTAGCCTTTTTAAGGCTAAATCTAGATTTTTTATTTTTCTTTTAGCCTCAAAATTTTGGCTTTAGCTTCTAGCTTTTTTTTGTAGCATTTTTTAATTCTTAAAATTGACTAAAAAAAGCTAAAATTTTAAGACTTCAACAAAATAGACGAACATTTCTTATTGGCTTTTAATTTTTTTTACAGAATCACACATTTAAGATTTTTTTGTGTATTAATTCACAAAAAGAAATCGAGATTATTTATATTTTACAAAAATTTTCGCCTGCGGCGAATCATCCTCCAAACTAAACATAAGAACTTATTATATGGACTGATTTAATTAATTATTTATTACAATTATTTTTTGATACTACATTAACCATAGAAACTAAAATAATATAGAAATAAATACAATTAAAAAAATTCTTATAAAAGCGAAAAATCACCAAAAAATTTTAAATTTATTAAACAAAAATTATGAATCCCTTTAAAACATTGGGACATTTTTCATATGAGATATAATTTAAATTTGTATAGCGAATTTTCATTGAGTCATTTTGCTAGTATGTTTTATTTAAAAATTTTTTTATGTATCTTGAAAAAAATATATATCAAAAATTAATGGGAACACAAAAAAATTTACATAAAAAAAGTAATAAAAAAAAGTAATAAAAAAATAAATTTTTAATTAAAAAAATATTAGCTTTTTTCACGCCTTATATTTCGGGAAATTTAGTTTTTTCTGACATTTCTTAAAGTGAAATTTAGCCACTTTTTTCCCAGCTCCTGGCAACACTGACAATAATAATTGTTATTTTTTATACAGCTGAAAGTAGTGTGCAAGGGAAACAGTGTTGTTTTGTCAAGACAGAAATGTTTTGTAAATGACGATAAAGGAAAACAGGATAGTTCTTGTACATAAATGTAAATTACTTAATTATAATTTATTAATTTAAATATATATTTTTTAAAGTAATTTTTATTAATGTGCGTATTAAATCTTGTAGCTAATCGATTATATATTAATAGTACGTATTTTCTGTATTATATAAATATTTTACTTTTTAAATTTTATAAATATTTGTATTTATCTTAAAAAACATTTTTGCTCTACATTAAATAAAACACGCTACAAACATAATCTACATATACATATTTCGAAATTCTTTCAGAAAATTATTCTAAATTGATTAAAACAAAACGAAAAATAAGATTTGTTATAAATTCTTTTACGATATTTGACAGCTATTTCATCAATCAAAAAACGTCAAACAAAAAGTTGTATTGTGAAAAAAAATCAGCTCTGTATTTAGTCGCAAAAATTGCGAGAAAACACGATGAAATATTTCGTATTGGACACAAACAGAATAGTGAAACGGGATCAAATATCAAACGAGTCAATTATTTTTTCTTTCGCGTAAAAAAACAATCAAAATCCAAAACAACTGTTTTGGTACCCAAATAAAAACATCGCGAACAAAATTCATCACTAATAGCACCTAAAGAAGTATTTAGTAAGCGAAGTTCTTGATGGGTATTTTGATACGTGGGTTCAAACCTCAACCGAGCCAAATATTTTTTCTTGTGCGTAAAAAAAAAATTCGCGTTCATAACAATTGTTTTGGTACCCAAATAAAAATTCATCAGTTATAGAACCAAAACACATTATTTAGATGGCTAAGGTATTGCTGGAATATATTAAGGTTTAGTTTAGTGGTATTTAAAAAATAATAATTTTTAGAATTTGGTCCAAATTGTAGTTTCAACCGATTTTCCGATTCGATTTAGCTAATTTTAAATAGAAAACTAATTAAGAAAACAACAAAGAGCTTGGGTGAATTTAAATAAATATTGGCTAAAAATTTGGACGCGCAAACATCTCCTGCAGACAAAAGGACGGTCAGAAGGACATGACTAAACCGTTGCAGTATTGCATACAGAAAAATAATGAGGTTTCAACTGTTTTTTTAGTGTTACACAAAAAATTACAAACTTTGTATAACCACTTTGCCGATAGTAAATAGTTAAATAAAACAAAAAATAATAATAAAATAACTAAATAACAATATCCTCTTTAATATCTACTTGTTGCAGTTTAAAATCATTTTAAATACATTTTTATTTTAAACAATATATTCAGCATTAAAGTGAGTAGCATTTTGTTTTTGTTTGAGTGAAAACATATGTAATTATGTCTATTCTTCAAAAATATATATTTCAATACACAAAACCATAAATCTCTAGATAAAAAGAAAAAATAATAAATCAGTGTATTATGGTAGACAGCAGAACAATAACCAAAATGTTAACACAATGTTGAAGCTCAGGGGATTAAAAAAAAAAAACAAGAAATAAAAAAATAATATATAGTTAAGCGCTTGTAATATGCCGAATCTTACATAGCCTTCATCAGTGTTGAGATGTATGCTATTTTATATTACGAAATTTGTGAATATTGGAGATTTTAAATTTTTTTTTCGTTTTGTCAGTTTTTTTCATTTTGAAAATTTTTCTTCATTTTGAAAATATTTTTCAATTTAATTGCTTTTACATTTTGTAGATTTTTTCCGTTTTGAAATTTTTTTCCGGTTTTGGCGATTTTGTTCATATTTGCTATTTTTTTTAAACATTTGAAAATTTGCGATTTTTCCGTTTTCGCGATTATTCTTCATTTTGGTGACTTTTTCATTTCAAGGACTCCTTCATTTTGAAAAATTTTTTCATGCTGATGCTATTTTCCATTTTGAAGGTTTTTTTGACGTTTTGGCGATTTTTCTTAATTTTTTCGGTTTTATTCAATCGGATTTTTTCATTTTGCAGCTTATCTTTTCTTCGATTATTGTTAATTTTGTGATTTTTTTTCACTTTTAATTTTGCTCTTTTATTTTTTTTAGATTTTTTTAAATTAATTTTGGCGTTTTTTAAGTTCTTAAAATTTATTTGCGTTTTCGTGATTTTTTTCACGTTTTGCCGATTTTGTAATCCTTTGGCGATATTTTTGAGATTTCTAAACTTTTGCTGACATTTTGACGATATTTTAAGTTTTGCAGATTTTTTTTTGTCGTTTTGGCGATTTTATTTTCATTTTGCCGGATTTCATTTATTTTTTCGTTTTGATGATTTTTTTAGTTTTTGGAAATTTTTTTGCATTTTTTTTTGTTCTGGCAGTTTTTTATTTTTAAATTTTTTTACAGCTTTGGTTTTACAGCTTTGGTTTTGCAGCTTTGGTTTTTTGGGATTTTTGCTTTTTTATTTTGGCTATATTTTTAATTTGGTTGACTATCTTTTTGTGCTCTTCTTTTAAGGAATAGTTATTTTAGTTTTGGCGATTTTAATGATTTTTTTGTTTTGCAGTTTTTTATTTCAACTGTTTTTTAGTTTTTGCGATTTTTTCTTTCATTTTAACACTTTTATTAATTTTGGAGATATTTTCAATTTAATAAAATTTTCATTTTGGCGATTTCTTTTTTCCGTTTTGAAGGTTTTTTCGTTTTAGAGGTTTTTATTAATTTAATTTTTTTTTTATTTTATTTTTTCATTTCACTTTTTTCCCATTTTTATTCATTTGGGCGATTTATTTTATTTTAGTTTCTACGATTCAATATTTTGGTGATATTTTTGAGATTTTGCGATTGTTAAAATTTTGGCGATGTTTTAATTATGCCGATTTTTTTGTCATTTCTAAACTTTTGCTGACAGTTTGCCGATATTTTAAGTTTTGCAGACTTTTTTGTCTTTTTGGCGATTTTATTATCATTTTGCCAGATTTTAGTTATTTTTTTTGTTTTGATGATTTTTTAATTTTTGAAGTTTTCGTTTTTAATTTTTTTCGAGCTTTGGTTTTGAGTACGACGACTTTTGGCTATCTTTTAGTTTTTGCGTTTTTTCTTAATTCTTGGGATTTTTGTATTGTGATAACTTTTTTATTTTGGCTATATTTTAATTTGGTTGACTATCGTTTTGCGCTCTTCTTTTACGGAATGGCTTTTTTAGTTTTAGCGATTTTAATGACTTTTTTGTTTTGTAAATTTTTGTTTCAACGGGTTTTTAGTTTTACCGATTTTGTTTCATTTTGGCGGATTTTATAATTTTTTTCGCACTGTCATGATTTTTTCGCGTATTGCCGATTTTATATTATTTTGGTGACATTTTTAAGACTATGGAATTTTGTTTGACCTTTTGGCGATTTTTTTCATTTTGGCAGATTTTTGGTTTTGATGGCGATTCATTTTTTTTTGGCGATTTTTTTCATTTTGGCAGATTTTTGGTTTTGATGGCGATTCTTTTTTATTTTAGCGATCTTTTTAGGTTTCTTTTTTTTTGGTTTTGTTTGCTCTGGCAATTATCCGTTTTTTCAATTTTTTTCGCACTTTGGTGATTTTTAATTGAGTCTTGGCATCTTTTGTTGAAATATTTGCAATGTTTTAAGTTTTGCGTTTTTTGAAGTTTTGGGGATTTTTTTTAGTTTTTAGGATTTTCTTTT
This sequence comes from Protocalliphora azurea, assembly GCA_932274085.1. NCBI lineage: Eukaryota > Metazoa > Arthropoda > Insecta > Diptera > Calliphoridae > Protocalliphora > Protocalliphora azurea. Next base: position 194,731,358 of record OW026519.1, read on the forward strand.
ATTTGTTTTTTTAATTTTTCGTTATGATGACTTTTTGATTTTGATAACTTTTTCTTTCCCATGACTTTTTATCATTTTGTGTGTGTGATTTTTCACTTTGGCGATTGGCTTGTTTAATTTCTGCGATTTTAAGGACTTTTTTATTTTTTAGATTTTTGTTTGTTTCACGATTTTTTTTTTGCCTTTTTACCGACTTTTACCGATTTATGCATTATTTCAGAAAATTGATATCAACAGACGGACTGACAGACATTGATATTTCGATTCGATTACCTATACGAATCCAAAGTACTTTATGGAATCCCAGATATTTATCTAAATATCAAATTACAAATAAAATGACAAACATCTTTGGTAAAAATGAAATATAATAGATTCAAAAAGTTGATTTTCAAAACAAATTTAGCGAAATTTTTAAGGATCAATTTTGGTGATATTCAATTGCATAAATTATTGTAGACCTTTTGAGCCATCAAAAATTTAAATGATACTGACAGATTGATATTTTCATTTCAACTCCTCTAGTTATAATTAGCCAAAAATATTAATACAAATATTCTATTACACAAACTGATTAACAAATGCCCCTTGATGTAGGGTAATACAAAAAAATAAAACAGTTCAGCATTGCTGAATGAAAACAGTTTGGCAGACTGAATGAATGAGTGACACATGAACACATTTGTTTATTTCAATAAGTTTTCATTTCGTTTGTTTTTATATTTTATTTCTTTTTTAGCTTTTAGTACTTTTTAATGGAAACCTTTGCACAGATTCATGACTGATTTTTTTGCAAGGTAATAATATGTATTTTATATATCATTACCCTGCAAAATAAAAAGCAGTGATGGTAATTGTTTTATGCATGCAAATAATATACATGCAAAAAATATAAAAAAAGGAGAAAACTATACTGCACTGGATTCTTCAAAATGAATAAAATTTCAGAAGTTTTATACTATTTTCAAATATTAATTCATAACTATTTGTATAAAGATAATTCTATTATAGAGTAAATATTTCGTATTTATTTTTTGGGATCAAGTATTTTAAATTTTCCCTGCCACATTTGTAACACATTTGTAACATATGCAAATACATCAGGTAAAACACAAATTTAAAATAAATTCCTGTTAATACAATTAAATTTATTGCTCGTTATTCTGTACATTTGATGATGATTCTCTGATAGGAAAATGTAAAATAAATGTATGCTCTTTAGTTCATGTGCAGAACAATTTGTGGTCATTAAGAAAATTGTTCATAATAATTTATATTATAACATCAGAACATAATACTTTAAAATGCGATTTATATAAATTTTAAATTAATATCAAATAGAAAATATAATTTTCAAAAAGTTTCTTAATTGTAATTGAGTTATTGAAAAACTAATCACAGCTATTTAATAGCTTTCATTCCTTGCCTCAATATTTTCTCTTCAATCTCATACCTAAATTGTTACATTATCTAATTTATTATCCCTAAAGTATTGAATTTCCTAACATTTATGGAAAATAAATCAAATCCTGTTATGTAGCTTGTTATCGAAAACTATATTTAATAAATACTATTTATCTTATTTTACTTTGTAAACTATATTCAAACATACAAAAAAAAAAAAAAAAAAATGAATTTATATTTTAAGTAATTTGTATTGATTAAGTTTAATATAAATGTCAAATGGATTGGCTTATAGATTGTAAATAGCTGATAACTGTACTTGTACTATTTCTATGTTTGCTCAGTTTGTCTACCCTAAAAATATTTATAAATAATTAAACAAATAACTATTGAACCGCATAAAAACCCATAAATTATATACATAATAATATATAGAAATAGTAAAACAAAAAATTAAAGTATTGTTAAAACGGGTCAAACATTAAATTATTGAATATAGGTTGGTACAAATTGAATATTTGCTCTTGATTATATGTGTTTAACATTGAAAAAATTAGAATTAGAAAAGAGTTTCTACAAAAGAATTCATAGGAAATTATGGCCCAATTTATCATGAGTGAGACGGCCCATTCTGTAACATAAATTAGTTAATTTCTACTGTTATAGTAATTTTTAAGAATCTCAAGGCAGTACCTTTATCGATAACAATAATTTTCTCTAGAAAATTTATCGATAGCAATAATTTTCTATGCAAAATTAATTAATAATAATAATCTCCTATAGACAATTTATCGATAACGATAATTTATAGAAAATTTATTCACAAATAAATTACAACTATAACTTTTAATAGACAATTTATCGATAACTATAATTTTCTATTGAAAATTTATCAATATCTATAATCTTAAAAAAAATTATCGATAGGATTAATTTTCTATAGAATGGTTATGGATAACATTAATTTTCTATAGGAAATTTATCGATAACATTAATTTACCATAGATAATATGTCAATGCACTTTTAATAGATTATTTATCGATAACTATAATTTTCTATTGAAAATTTATCAATATCTATAATCTTAAAAAAAATTATCGATAGGATTAATTTTCTATAGAATAGTTATGGATAACATTAATTTTCTGTAGGAAATTTATCGATAAAATTAATTTACCATATGTCAATGCAACAATTTTCATTAGAAAATGTTTTATAGAAAATTTACCGATCATTAATTTTTTATAGAAGATTTACCGATCATTCATTTCCTATAGAAAATTTACCGATCATTCATTTTCTATAGAAAACAGATCAATCATTTTCTTTAGAAATTTTTCCGATTATTCATTTTTATTAGAAAATTTACGGATCATTAATTTTCCATAGAAAATTTACCGATCATTCATTTTCTATAGAAATTTTACCGATTATTCATTTTCTATAGAAATTTTACCGATTATTCATTTTCTATAGAAATTTTACCGATTATTCATTTTCTATAGAAAATTTACCGATCATTCATTTTCTATAGAAAACAGATCAATCATTTTCTTTAGAAATTTTTCCGATTATTCATTTTTATTAGAAAATTTACGGATCATTAATTTTCCATAGATAATTTACCGATCATTAATTTTCTATAGAAATTTTACCGATTATTCATTTTCTATAGAAATTTTACCGATTATTCATTTTCTATAGAAATTTTACCGATTATTCATTTTCTATAGAAAATTTACCGATCATTAATTTTCTATAGAAAATTTACCGATCATTAATTTTCTATAGAAAATTTACCGATCATTAATTTTCTATAGAAAATTTACCGATCATTAATTTTCTATAGAAAATTTACCGATCATTAATTTTCTATAGAAAATTTACCGATCATTAATTTTCTATAGAAAATTTACCGATCATTAATTTTCTATAGAAAATTTACCGATCATTAATTTTCTATAGAAAATTTACCGATCATTAATTTTCTATAGAAAATTTACCGATCATTAATTTTCTATAGAAAATTTACCGATCATTAATTTTCTATAGAAAATTTACCGATCATTAATTTTCTATAGAAAATTTACCGATCATTAATTTTCTATAGAAAATTTACCGATCAATAATTTTCTATAGAAAATTTACCGATCATTAATTTTCTATAGAAAATTTACCGATCATTAATTTTCTATAGAAAATTTACCGATCATTAATTTTCTATAGAAAATTTATCGATCATTAATTTTCTATAGAAAATTTACCGATCATTAATTTTCTATAGAAAATTTACCGATGATTAATTTTCTATAGAAAATTTACCGATCATTAATTTTCTATAGAAAATTTACCGATCATTAATTTTCTATAGAAAATTTACCGATCATTAATTTTCTATAGAAAATTTACCGATCATTAATTTTCTATAGAAAATTTACCGATCATTAATTTTCTATAGAAAATTTACCGATCATTAATTTTCTATAGAAAATTTACCGATCATTAATTTTTTATAGAAGATTTACCGATCATTCATTTCCTATAGAAAATTTACCGATCATTCATTTTCTATAGAAAATTTACCGATCATTCATTTTGTATAGAAAACAGATCAATCATTTTCTTTAGAAATTTTTCCGATTATTCATTTTTATTAGAAAATTTACGGATCATTAATTTTCCATAGAAAATTTACCGATCATTCATTTTCTATAGAAATTTTACCGATTATTCATTTTCTATAGAAAATTTACCGATTATTCATTTTCTATAGAAAATTTACCGATCATTAATTTTCTATAGAAAATTTACCGATCATTAATTTTCTATAGAAAATTTACCGATCATTAATTTTCTATAGAAAATTTACCGATCATTAATTTTCTATAGAAAATTTACCGATCATTAATTTTCTATAGAAAATTTACCGATCATTAATTTTCTATAGAAAATTTACCGATCATTAATTTTCTATAGAAAATTTACCGATCATTAATTTTCTATAGAAAATTTACCGATCATTAATTTTCTATAGAAAATTTACCGATCATTAATTTTCTATAGAAAATTTACCGATCATTAATTTTCTATAGAAAATTTACCGATCATTAATTTTCTATAGAAAATTTACCGATCATTAATTTTCTATAGAAAATTTACCGATCATTAATTTTCTATAGAAAATTTACCGATCATTAATTTTCTATAGAAAATTTACCGATCATTAATTTTCTATAGAAAATTTACCGATCATTAATTTTCTATAGAAAATTTACCGATCATTAATTTTCTATAGAAAATTTACCGATCATTAATTTTCTATAGAAAATTTACCGATCATTAATTTTCTATAGAAAATTTACCGATCATTAATTTTCTATAGAAAATTTATCGATCATTAATTTTCTAAAGAAAATTTACCGATAGCATTAATTTTCTATAGAAAATTTACCGATCATTAATTTTCTATAGAAAATTTACCGATCATTAATTTTCTATAGAAAATTTACCGATCATTAATTTTCTATAGAAAATTTATTTTTTATAGAAATTTTTTATAGAAAATTTTTTATAGAAATTTCATAGACATTTTTGAATAAAATTAATTTACTATAGAAATTTATTTACTAATTTACATGTTTCCTATACGAATTTTTATGGCCTATTTCATATTTAATTTGATAAGGTTCGACCGTATTACAAAAATTTTCCCAAAAAAGTGTCTGTAAATACCCAAATTTTACATCTTTTCTTACTCATTTTACATATTTATAAAGTAAAATAACCAATACATGTTTTGCACAAATTTCAGCTATTTAGACTTGTGATTGACATTTTATAAGCATTGTGTACAAATATATGCATAACTGGGCTTCGGTTTTTACATTCATAATATATAACCATTATTGTTTATTAAAATCGTACATTTAAGGTCAAGACTTCAAAAAGCAGACATTAAAAATATATTTTCAAATTCGTTTTATATTAACAGTTTACATATGTCAGCCCAATTAAATATGAATGTTGATATTACATTTAATTTTCTACACATGTTTTGAATAATTTCAACAAAAGCAGTAAAAATTGCCTTTTTCTATCAGCATGTACATGCAGAGAAAACGATATAGTTGTTGACCATAATATAGGAGTAACATATTATGATTGGAACAAATGATCACAGCGAAAAATAGCAATGATTATAAATAATAATTATTACGATTCCACTTTGTTATATTGTGTTCGATTTTATAGTTTGAATTTTCATGTTATGATTCTAGTTTTACATAAAACTGAACAGTCCTATTACATCATTATCTCATTCTATCAGATTAAGATTTCATGTTATTATATTATTATTCTTTCTTATTATATTATACCACCTTGTCATTTTATGATTATATTTTATCATATTGTTATCCCATGATATCATATAGTTATTCATATTTATCATATTATTTCATTTTGTCATATTTGTCATATTCCAACTTATCATATATTAAAATAAATCGTATTGATAAAAAAATTAGTTTTGTAATTATTTTATTGAAAAAGTGTTCATTAGTCAAAAAAAAAAAAAAAAATATTTACATATTATTTGTTGATTAGTTATATTCATTTGTACCACAATGTGTGATTCAAATGCAACAGGTGTTTTTTTAACTAAACCCTTTAATGGTAGTTAATCAATATCTTATATTTCTTGAATTACATTTATTCATATATGCATAAAAACTAAATGAGAATTATAATGAAGTTGGAAAGTAAACATAAAATAATATATTTAAAAACAAATAAGTATTGAATTTTTTCACAAAATTTCTGGAAAGGGTAATTATTATATTTATTTGAAACACTTTATTGTCATGACAATATTAATAGGAATATGGTTCAAAAACAGAACATCGTTTATGAAAGGAGACTGCAAATATTTAATAGTTGTAGCAGAAATGATATTTTTCATATTAATAAAATTTTGTTTCTGGTAAAAATATTTAAAGACATATAGTTTTTGTAGTCAACCATATTAAAATTTTTATTGAGTGTAAACATTAAAGGACAAAGTTTAAACAAAAGCGTTGTTATCGTGAACCTAGAGTTATTGAAATTCATGAAAATTTACAATTTGAACATAATATTGATAATGCTGTAACCATGTGTTTTATTTGCATATAAAATCGAGATTTTTTTTATGATTATGTATGTATAAATATTATTACTTGTTGCCCAAAATGAGTTCTAAATATTTTCGAACTTAATCAATTAAATATGTGTTTTCTATCATATGGGCGCCTTTAAATAATAAAAAATCATATTTATATATTCCTAATGACATATTCATTGATTTTTCCATCTTCTAAATATATTAGCTGTGTATGTCTATTTCCAAATTAAAATTGCAAATGTTAGCGTAAATTTAAATGACACAAACCAAATGATAACAAAACATTTTAATCAACTGTTGTGGTTAACTTGACCTACATGCATGGAATACAAATAAAAAAGAAGACCCTTTCTGAAATATTTAATATAATAAAAGTTAATCTGATGACTACGGCAGACACTTTATTAGGACTCAAATAGTTCAATTAATAATCGCCTAATATTTTGGCAAATTATGGTGAAATCAGTTAAAGAGTTTCTATAATTTTATTATTATTATTATCATTATTATTATTATTATTACTATTACTATTGTTGTTGTTATTATTATTATTATTATTATTATTATTATTATCATTATTATTATTATTTATATTAAAATTACTTTCATTAAAAAATATGTAATCTCTTTATAATGGACATGTTTCTTATAATTTAATTTTTTAATCAATTTTGTTTAAATTAATTTAAAATTATTTTAAATAACGTCTAAATATATAAGGATAGCTTGCTTAATTACCATATTAAAAATGCTTTAAAAATTAAGCCCAAATTAACACCATTTAACAAGCTTTCATGCTGGCCTGAGATTTAGTAAGCAAATTTACACATTTTCTTGTTCAAATAATTTAATTCAAATTTCTTTTTTGCGTGTTCACCTACATGTGTAATTAATGTAGCAACTTTTACTATAATGTAAATAAGTCAAGTGGAATTGCCAGGGATTTGTAATGCTAATAGGATTTTAAGGTTATAAAATATAAGTATGCGAAATAATTTCTTTTAATTTGTATTCCAAGCAAATAGGACAAGTTAATCACAACAGTTGATTAAAATGTTTGTAGTCACCTGCTATGTGTCGTTTGAATTTACGCTTGCATTTGCAATTTGAATTTGGAAATAAAAATACACAGGTAATATATTTAGTAAATGAAACAATCAATGAATCAAGTATTAGAAGAATGTGAACATGATTGTTTATTATTTAAAGATGTCTAAATGATAGAAACCACATCTTTAGTTGATTAACTACAAAAACATTTAGAACTAATTTTGGCCAATACGTATTAATATTTGTATATACATAAATGCAAAGTTTTCTACATTTTACATGCTGGAAGGAAAAAAGCAAGTTTTATTGCTTTTGTTGAAATTGTTCAAAACGTGTGTGGACAATTAAATGTAATATCAACATTCATATTTAATTGGGCTGACATGTGTAAACTGTTAACATAAAACGAATTTGACAATATATTTTTAATGTCTGCTTTTTGAAGTCTTAACCCTAAATTTACGATTTCAATTAGGAATATACTAACATACTTAAAAATAACCAATAATGGTTTATATATTGTGAATGTAAAAACTAAAGCCCAGATATGCATATAATTGTATATTTTGTTTGTGTTACACGTGTTCTTGTTATTTTGCTTTATAAATTTGTAAAATGAGTAAGATGAGATGTAAAATTTGGGTACTTACAGACATTTTTAGAGGAAAATTTTTTTAATACGACTCAAGCTTATCATGTCAAATATGAAATAAACCATAAAAATTCGTATAGGAAAGATGTGAATTAGTAAATAAATTTCTATAGTAAATTAATGTTGTCGATAATTTTTTCATAGAAAATTAATGCTATTGAAGAATTTTCAATAGAAAATTAATGTTATTAAATTTTTTTCTAGCGAAAATTATACTTAGCGATAAATTTTCTGTAGAAAGTTAAAGTTTTTATAGAAAATTAATGCTATCGATAAATTTTCCCTAGAAATAAATTTTCTCTAGAAAATTATAGTTATCGATAAAATTGCTATGAAGAATTATAATTATCGATAAATTTTCTATAGAAAATTAATCTTGTTGATAAACTTTTTATAGAAGATTGATGTTATTGATATATTTTCTATGGCAAGTTATAGTAATTGATAAAATTTCTATGGAGAATTAATGTAAAAAAATATAGTTATCGATAAATTTTCTCTGGAAAATTATAGTTATCGATAAAATTGCTATGAAGAATTATAATTATCGATAAATTTTTTATAGAAAATTAATCTTATTGATAAATTTTTTATAGAAGATTGATGTTATTGATATATTTTCTATGGCAAGTTATAGTAATTGATAAAATTTCTATGCAGAATTAATGTTATCGATACATTTTCTATAGAAAATTCATGCTATCATTAAATTTTCTGTAGGAGATTAATGCTATCGATAAATTTTCTGTAGATAATTAATGCTATCGATAAATTTTCTGTAGAAAATTAGTGCTATCGATAAAATTTCTGTAGTAAATTAATGTATCGATACATTTTCTATTGAAAATGAATGCTATTGATAAATTTTCTATAGGAAATTAACACTATCGATACATTTTCTGTAGAAAATTAATGCTATCGATAAATGTACTGTAGAAAATTAATGCTATCGATAAATTTTCTATAGGAAGTTAACACTGTCGATAAATTTGCTATAAAATGTTAATGCTATTGATTCTTTTTTTTAATTTTTATTATTTAATTTTTTTCTAGTTTGCCGGTTTTTTTAATTTATTTTTAGAAATTGGGATTTAAACTAGAAAATTGAGCAGAGTAGCGGCTTCATATTTTTTTTCAGACGACTAAATATATTTGCACCTGTACATAGTCTTAGTAAAACATGTTTCCTTCTTGGCCAAATACAGCCAAATTGTTTTTTAGCTATAGAAAATGAATGCTATCGATAAATTTGGTATAAAAAAATAACGCTATCGATAAATTTTTTTTTATAGAATGTTATCGATAAATTTTCTATAGAAAATTCAATGTTATCGATAAATTTTCTAGAGAAAATTACTGTTATAGATGAGTTTTCTATAGAAAAATATTGCTATCAAATATTTTTTCTATAGAAAATATATCAATGAAATTATTTTTATTTCATGGTAATTTGCAAAAAATATGCCAAAATAAAATAATTTCCGCAAATATTGTCTGTCATGCTGTGTTATTATATTTACTCTTGTGGTTATGTCTGCTCTTCGATGGTTAACCAATATTTTTATATGAAAATCAAAAATACACCAACTCATTCATTTTAACAATAAATACGCACATATTGTTGCGATGATTACTGGTGCACATATAGAAAACAAAAATATGATATTCCTAATAATTTCTATGGGGACAAGCAGAAATAGATGTTGCCATGGAAATAAGTAACATACTTTTATATTAAAATCAACATTGGTTACGGATATAGGATTTGGATAACCTACATGTATCAGCACTTTTCTATATGAATAAATACGAGTGTTGGTAATGAAATTTCTACCACTTGGTATTCAAATATTTTATTTTATTTGTTCTGCGATAAGGATATTTTTTAGGGGAAGTGTAAAAATGTAATAGATATTTATACGAGATTCACCTACACACACAATTTTACTTTTTCATGATTTGATTTAATTTATTGATTTTGCTTTCGTTCTCATTTTAATGGAGCGAGGTAGAGATTTTGTTGATGTTGTTATATGATTTATCAAATAATGAAAAGTTGTCTAAATGTCTAAATAGAATTTTTGGTAACATATATATTTTTTTATATAAAACTTGTTGAATAAGAGATAATTTTGTATATTGCACTCAATTTTTACAGAAAATCTATCTAACTTAATGTATCCAATAATTAATAATTTAAATTTTTAATAGTAAAGAGGTAGTAAATTAAAAAAATGTTTAACAAAAGATATATTAATATATATTTCCAAAAGGAAGTATGAGTTTGTATATAGCTGAAAATTCCTAAGAAATATGTTGTATTATTTTTACAAAAATTAAAATGTTTAATTTGTGTATAGTAAAAATATAAATGTATATTTTCTCAGCTTAAAGTAATTAAGTTTTAGTTTAGGGTCACCTTATTACACTTTTATGTTGTAATTTTAAATTGTTTTATAAGATTTTGTTAAGAAAGAATTTTTAAAAAGAATTAATGTTGCTATTAAACTCTTGTTAGTACTATATTTTTTTCTACCTTGCTCTACTTACATACGTATACTTGTTAGTTTTAATAATGTTGTTAGTTTTAATACAATATTCAAAAGTGTTATCTGCAGATATATATATTAACGTCAAATACTTTATTTTTGTGTCCTTTAATATTGATATTAATATTGAAAAAAAAACTAATTCTAACACATCTTTTTTTTTGCATTTTTATTTTTGAGCTATCTACAAGATATAATTTTTATTAAGAAAAAAAAAAAAAATAAACAGACATTGTTTTTTTCTGATTTTCAAAGGATTGTAATGTAAAAACTCTATAAACAGCATTTTCGAATGTTTTAGTCACATTTGAGTTGTTGATGAATAATTTAATACAATTTCAATCAGCCTAAAATTTGTTTGCAATTTTTCTTGCATGCGACTTTTTTATGTAATATTTATTTATAATTTGATTTCTGAACACACTTATTATTTTATAGATTGAATTTAATGTCTGAAAATGATCCCTCGAACCATGAAACTTCATTTTTTCATTTCCTGGTTTAAAAATATCATAAATATAATATATTGTTTTATAAAAAATTTTATCTTTACACCTTTAATTTCCGATAAACAAAAAGGGCTATCTGAATATATTATAACACACAATTATAATTTATTAAGCAAAAAGGGCTATCTACCATAACTTCCCGAATAATGAGCTTGAAAGATTTATTTTTATGTATAAGGTTTAGTAGAGGCATTATTAATAAATCTCGTTGAAGATCGGATTGTAAAATATACACAGAAAAAAATATTGCCTAAAATGTTTCTATTAGCACTATTTTCACATTTTTTATTTAAATCTAATTAACTAGTTAATTTATTCAATAAATTTCTTAATTGGTTTTAAAAGTTTTTGAAAAATAAACAAAAATTTTGGGATTTGTTTAATTTTAAAAATCAAATATAAAAAACAATTGAAATATTTTAAATCTTTTCTAATTTATCTCTGATGTTGGCATTTCCGTGGGGCTTCATTATGGTAAGAGATGATTTTCTTTTATAGCAGTAGAAACATCAGAGAAAGGGGTATATACAATTTGACGTAATTTCTATTTATTCCTAAGTTCTTAGGTTCTTTAGGCATTGATATTTAATGCCTGATAGAAGCTAAATTGGGTCTAATAAAATTATAGACAGAGTGAAATGAAAGGTTTACTACTCGTCTATTTAAATGTTTCATTTTCACTTTTTTATATTTAGTTTTACACGTTTCGTATCAAGAAGTATACTCATAGTCATATATATTTACACTTTTTAGAAATTTATATATGTTTCAGAAAAAGCATGAAATTTGTTGCTTTAAGCAAATTTTTTTAATAAAAATGTTTTGAAATATAATCTCTGAAATGTTTAGATTTAATTAGCATTGAATTTAGGTAATCAACTATAATAGTTCATGGAATAAGACACAAAACATATATATGGCTCATTTTTCAAAAGTATTTACACACATTTTTATCATATCAAAATTATTTACACTTTTAAAAAAATTGGATTTAATCTGGAATTTTGCAAGTTTGCAATATTTTAGATTTAATAGGATGTTACATCATCCTTAGCGTCAATAACTTCTTGAAGTTTATATAAATAGAATTATTTAAATTGCGTGCAAATTCAAAGTCTAATTCATTTCAAATATTAGTTACCTTAGAAATTGTTTCTTCTCTTTTGCGTTGCTTATGCACGGTTCTAAGTCTTTTTATAAAAGACCAAACATTCTCCATTATAATTAGTTTAGAGCTTTGGACATGGAAGAATAGTTTGTCCAACTTCATTTAAAAACGATGTCGGTAGCCATGCTTTGTGGCACAGAGCAATATTGTGCTTATAAATCCAATCTTCGTTACCAAATCATCGACCAGCTGAGGGAAGAACATGACTATTTAAAATATCCAATATCCAATATCCAATATCCAGATTGGTTTAAGGTTTCCTTAATTGGTACTAGATATCCAAATCCATTGTAAAATACGCAACCCCAAAACATTACAGAATTTCCTCCAAATCGATTTATTGGTTGTACTGCCTTATACTTAGAAGATTTGAAAAGATTCATTAAACTCTTTCTATATGAGCTCTATAACTGAAATAAACACTCATCCGTCCATAAAACATCTTTCTTAAAGTCAGTAGGCTTCTGGACATACTCCTGAGCAAACTGAAGGCGGTGATTACTCAAATTTAATTGTAATTAAATCTAGAAATTTCAGAGATTATATTGTGAAACTCTTTTTCTGAAAAAAAAGTTGCTTAAAGTAACAAATTTCGTGCTTTTTTGAAACAAATCCAAATTTCTAAAAAGTGTAAATATATATGACTATGGATATATATGGTTTCCAAGCATAATGAACAAATATTTGATGTAAAGAATAAACCAAATTCTTGATATCTGAAAAAATAATAGTACAAAAGATCAGAAATAGATCATGATATAGAAATGACTGCCGTCTCAACAGGACTCTTCAAATCTACATATAAATCTCTTAATAATTGTATTTATTTATAAAGGTTCACTATTCACAATTTTGTGTCCAACAAAAACAGAGAGTCTTCAACAATGATAATGCCGAATTCTATGGAATCAAGGAATTCAATGGAACCTCAATGAAAATCATAATCATAACGGTTAGAATTATGACACACGTATTATATATTAAAAAAATAATAAAAGATATATAAATAAATTTAAATATCTTTTTAATTAATATTTTAATTAATTTAATCATCGACTTGATTGATTTTATTAAAATATGAATTTTGTTTCCAATTGAATTTTTGACGAATTCAATTAACACATTGTTTAAATTTTGTACTTTTTAATTACTTCATTTTTTTATTTAAAATTTTAAAAGTGATTAATTGGAAAAAAATCTAAGTTTTAATTTTTTATAATTACTAGTAATTGATTTAATCATTTCGGTGAGAGGTGCATATCAAAAATCTATTGATTGAATAAATGATTTTGATGATTAAAATCATTTTTTATTCTTTTCGGTGTACAAAAATGAATGCAAGAAACAGTTTCTATGCTCTCCTGCACAATTGGCTTTTTACAGATAGCCCTTTTTGAATATAAACCTTCGATATGCTACCTAATATTAAACAGGAAATTAAAATTTTGATTTAATGCAAGAATAAACATTAAACCAATTTTATTTTATGTATGTATACTAAATTAAATATATAAGTAAATAAAATTAAAAACAAAAGTTTAATATTTTAAATTAATAACACTGTGCTCGAAAATGAGACTTTTTTTTAACGAGATGGCCACCCATTGGGTAAAACGAATTGATAACGCTGAATTGAGTGGCGTTAACCATTTTCAAAAGTTAGAGCTCGTTTATAAGATATTTAACTTTGAAAGAAAAATTAGGTTTTTTCTGTTTAAATTTAATAATTAGTTCTTAAATTTAAACGAAATAAACAATTAAAAATCTATTGAAGTATGGTATCACGAATTCTTATTTTCAAATATATTTGAAACGCTAAATTATGGAAGTTTAAACTGACAAAATATCTTAATACAATTCTGTACTGTTAACAATAAGCAACTTTTAAAACAAAAATATAAATCATTATAAATCGAACTAAAATTAATTTATTTTATGATTGGTTATATGGTCACCTAAAATTCAAAAAGCCGTAACTACTCAAAACATTGTTAAATGATCGAAAGTACATCTACAAATATATATATATATATATATATATATATATATATATATATATATATATATATATATATATATATTAATGAATGATATCAATAGTAACAAGTCAAAAGACCATTTTCCATTTAAGAAAAATATTATTTGAAGTGTTTAATGCTTTAGCTACTTTTGTTTTAAGAAAACGATTGAAAAGTCTTGTTTAATTGCTTTAATTTTTAGGTAAATAATTAAAACCTGTTGTTACGACCTTTTGCATTTTAGGTGACGATATATTCAATCGATTTGTTGTTTAAATTACATAAATAATGTCCCTTTTATTTCTAATTTTCTATTATTTATGCTACTTCTATATACGAGCCCTAAATTCTAAAAATAACTGCCGCCATTGAATTTAGCGCACTTTGGGGTTAAAGATGCAGAAAATGTCGCTTAATTCAGGGAAAGGTATAAATATCAAGAAATGTATCTTTAGAATTATACGTTTTTTTTAATGATCGTTTAAATTAAGGAAAGGTGACATCAATATTTTAGTAATCATAACTTATTTTATTTTATTTAGTGTATTTTAGGATAACTTAAAAAATACTGGGATAATATTATCTGCAAATACTTGAAGAAAAGTACACTTAAGTACCTGATATTGATGCTTCTATTTCAAAATTTTGCTCTCAAAAACCTTTTGTTAAAAAAAAATATGCCGAAAATTTCCAAAATATAAAAAAAAAAAAAAATATATAAATAAAAACGCAACCAAGACTAATGATTTCTATTGCTGTTGATACATTATTTTATTTATTTTTATTCGGTAACCAATTTTATTACAAAAAGATAATTTTCAAAATTAAATTAATCCCCACTTTTGACATATTTTACCCCAACGTGCAGCGTACTTGAATTAGCTTTACCAGTGGGGTACCCGGCTTGTTAAAATTTTCTACTATTGCAGTGTAATTGACAGATAATTTCCTAGAACCCTCACTGTGGAATTTAAAATGTTTTTTTTTTATTTCGTGGGAAGAGCGTGTGCCAAACGATGGTAAAGTTCTATAGAAACTTTAGTTTTCTGTGTTAACAAATTTTTAAATATTGCTGTGCTAAATAAAAACTTTTTTGCTATAATAAATTTTGACAGTCATTAAAAAAAACACATTTTTTTGTAATATTATACATTTACATAAAAAATAACAAATTAATAAAAAAAAAAACAAAAATTAAAAGGAACAAACGATACTAAAATGTTTTAATATTGTTTCATTTATTAATATTTTGATCGTCAAAATTTCCTATTCATTTGCATAATAATTTATAATTGAGTGATTCCATGTCAAAACAGACAGCAATGGGATTTGACATCTCCGTTGTTAATGAAATTCACTACAGGCATTAGCTTTTGGAAGAGTTTCTCAAATCATAAAATTTTTTACTCATGTCCCTTTCCGGTCCAGAAATATGATGGTTTGAAAAAAGGAAACAGCTAAAAACTTTACAAAGGTGTACATATTTAATTGCTAATAACTTCTAAATTATACATGGTAGATTTCGATATTTAGTTTCATATCAAAGACAATGATATAACCTTTATAACGATATATTATATATATATATATATATATATATGTATATATATATATATATATATATATATATATATATATATATATATATATATATATATATATATATATATATTTTAATTCTTAATTCAAGCTGTATGATATGGACCAAAATAAAATCTAATTACTAAGCCTGAGTTCACGCAATGTAATTTTTCTTGCTGATATTCTGATTTCGTGTGAGAGAGAAAGCGAGAGGGAATGTGAAAGAATACAAACTTTCCTGTACTTCAAAATTCGTTTTGTTTTTCATTTTCGTACTGCAAAACTGAAACAACTCAAGGTAATTAAATCAAGAATTATTAAAGAAAAATTTTGTGTGTCAACCTAAATGCAAGTTCAAAAGAAAAGAAAATCAGAAATAGAAATTGCTGTGCGTACTAATAACTTCTGAACTATACACAATTAAATTTTAATTTTAGTATCTAGAAGATAAATATATTCCCTTTAAAGTGATATGTAGTAAGTTAATTTAATTAGGAAGTTTAAAGGTAAATTTAGACTTATAAAAATTAAAACACTTTATCTCCAATAACGATATTCTTAAAATTATATAATGTTAACACAAATCTTTTCCACACTCCACAGTTGTCGAAATCACTGATCCAGCGGAATTTAATACAAATTTTGAAAGCTTTAGATCGAAAAATATTTTATGGAATTATCAATAAAATAGTTTTGCTTTATTTTAAATATTAACATCTTTGTAAGCGGTCAAAAATATCATAGGCTTCAACACAGAAGGTATCATAAATTTAATCAAATAGCTCAGTAGGTTTTGATATTGCGCATAAATTTCACCATAATTATACATAAACATCTAGTTTGTAAAAATTTGTTATATGTTCAACTTAAAACCGCTGTAATTTTCGCACCCGAACGAAGTGATTAACTCAAACTGATTCTATATGCATTCGAATCACTTTATACTTATTCAAATGGATTTTAATGTGCCAAATATATATTTATTTATTTATTTATTTATTTATTTATATATATATTTATATATATATTTATATATAGCTAAAATTTTTCATAATGACCCATATGTGTTTTTTTGTTCGATAAAGATTCTTTTGTACTTTTTTATAATTGTAATCGGTGTTCTTTTCTATCTGTTCTTATTCTTCCGTTTCTTTTGTTAGAAACTACTCATATATACATAGAGCATTCAGTTTATTCAGTTTATTGTGCCTTTATTTAATATTTTTTTTACGTAAGTAATTTAGCTTTGAGAAGAGATAACCAGTCATGGATAAAATCCATAGCATAAAGAAAATTACTTATTCCATAACCTATATTTAGTACAAAAGATCATTTCGTAATATAGTTATTTATAAAAAAACTGTCCGACTTTACTCACAAGTATCAAGACAAAATGAATGAGAACTTTGGCATGTGAAAAAAAAAATAAAAAACACATTTTGCTTCGGATGAGCCCTTTTTAAAAAGAAAACAAGTAAGAAATTTATAGTCAATCAACCATATAATATCGCACACCATTGTGTTGATTTTTAAGATTTTCGGAGAGGGTCTTATATGAAACCTGCGTTAAATTATAAATTAAGTCTTGCAGAATTTGTAGTTAAGTTTTGTACTTTTATAAAATAATATTTCGTGCTAAATGTCATTAAAATATGCTCACAACTTTTATATGGTCAGACAGTCGTCCTAAGAGACGGATGGACATCGTAAAACGATTTGAAAAGTGATTTTGTGTCATACCGTGTAGTGAGTGGAGAGATCAAAATAAAACAGCTGGCTGTTTACCAGCATATGAAGTGGCGGCGGCGCTGGTATTCTCGCTTATGCCGGGCTGAAGCTCGCCGGATGGGGTGGTTCTTGCCGCCAGAGCTGGGTAACTGTCCACGTACAAAAAGAATCATACCAGGTGTAGGAGTTTATAAAAAAAATTATAAATATTATGAGGCCCGAAATAAGTTTGATATAAAACCAATTCCCTGATACTCACACACCTAGAAATAATGATTTGACTGGTGTTTTTGCCAAATCACACTCTTCCCTCCGAGAGCTAGCTAACTCTCACCATTACATTCTTACATAATTCTCTTCGGAATGTCCTTAAATTACTTTTAACACCTTACTATTTCACTCCTCCCCATTTACTCACCGCAAAAATATTTTTATATTAGTTTGTTTATATTTTTACTATTCTTCTTCTTGCTTTCATTAATTTTGGTTTTGTCTACAAGTTCCTATATTTTTCCCTTTTCTACGCGTTCGCGTTGCCAATTCCTCTCGCACAGGTGCACACGAAAACCGTATACTTCAATAAAGGTATTTTGTTATTCTAGCTAGACCCTGCAAACATTTATTTTACTCATTTTGCATTTGTATTATTAAGAATTCAAATATGTCTGAGGGTCTGCGGGAAAATTAAAAATTCTTGAAAGGTAACCCCTGGAATAGTGTATAAAAATACTAATTTTTTATTTTTTAGTGAGAATTTAGAAAATAGTGTCGATTTCCACTTTGTTCAAAATATTTTATCAAAATAAAATTATTAGCGTATCTTTGTATAAAGGCAATTTTTGAAACTTCATGAAATTAGAATGTAATTATAAATTTTAAAATTGATTTTTGTTGAAATTACCGATTTACTTAGAGTGTTCTGCAAATTTTGGAGAAACCATAAAAATATAAAAATAGAATTTTTTACAATCACACTATGAAACAAATAACAAAAACAAACAAAAAGTAAATATAGAGACAATATCACATCTATTTTCAAATAACTTTTAAGTACTTAATTGTATGTCATTTTTAACAACGCTTAAATCAAAATGAAGCAAATTAAAAAATAAGCTTTTCATTATTAAAGTCATTATTGAAGTGAAATCCAAAAGAATAATTTAAGACAAATTGTAGAAACATATGTATACTAAAATTTCACATGAATTTGTTATTAATATTTATTTTTTTATTTTTTTGCAAAAAGTTCTTACTTTATTGAACTTTTTTTCTTTATTGGACTTTTAGCCCATAGTGAAAATTAATAATCGTTAAAGTAATAAAGAAACATTTTTTCTATTAATGAAAGTGATGTCTTAGTTACGAAAAAGGGTTTTCCTTTCAAAACCCTGAGAAAAATACAACTTATTGTTGTTGATGAAAAACATGCACAGACAACTACTCTGCTGCACAGTGTGGTCGATCGAGAAAATTTTAGTATTAAATCTGTATATTCTAAGTAAATTTGGCCATCGACTATGATGGCCTATAACTAAAGTCTGATTTCAAAGATTTAAAACCTTTATAAAGAATTTGATGAAAAAAGAACATAACATTCTTATTTACTTATGATAACTCTTATGGCTAAAACAATGAAATATACTATTTTATCTGAAATTCTAAATTTAATTTAAATTGAAATTTAAACAACGGCAGTAGATTTATAATTAAATTATTATAAGTAGTTTGAAATAAAATTAATTTTGCTGTAGATTATATTAAAGCCATGATCAGACTAGTCAAATATTTGACGAAAAAGACGTAACCACAAAACACAAATAACCCTTAATTTCTTCTTTCAATTTGGAAAATGTTTTTACTTATCGTAGATCACAGGTTACGTTTTATTGAATTTTGTTTGATGTTGTTTTCTCTTACAAAACATGTGCAAGATCAAATAACGACAAACAATTTTTATGTAAAGCAATTTTTATCAAATAATTGCCAAATGTGAACATAGCTTAGGATATATATATATATATATATATATATATATATATATATATATATATATATATACAGGTGTCTGGTGCTTTCTTGAAATACAGCTCTTTTAAAAAGGGGTAAAAACTGCATTTTGTACTTTTTTGCCGTCTTATGTATCTTTGAACGCAATAAATGCAGAAATAAAATTTATGTCGTATTCGTAACTTATTGAAAAATGGGAAACACAAATTCGGTACTTTTTTGAAATTTGAACTTTTATTTCTGGTACTTTTTTCAAACACATATGCGTATTTTAAAATGGGATCCCACTACAACTTAGAAATTCATTGGAATAAAATATTTTTTACACCCATAGGGGAATAAAAAAGTACCACAAAAGGGAGTAAAAGAGGGAAACTACGTTCTATGAACTTACCTATATGTATATAGTCCTAAGTTAGTGAGAATTCACAAGAAGGGAGTTTTGTGGTACATTTTCGTTCTTGTAATGGTGCCTTTTGAACTTTTTTGTAATAATTGACCCAGAAGCATGAAATAAAAGATACATGGTATCATGTGGGTAAGAATTCACAAGGAAAGACTTTGTGGTACTTTTTTGATCTTCTAATAAAACGTTTTCATTTCTTGATAATATTGAACTCAGAGACACAAAATTAAAAATATATGGTCCTATGTGTAAGAATAAGAATAAAAATTCATAAGAAAAGACTTTGGAGCACTTTCTGTAATATTGAACTTAAAAACATGAAGTTAAAGATACATGGTTCTAAGTGAATTAGAATACATAATAGGGGACTTTACGGTACTCTTTGGTTCTTCTAATGGTACTTTTTGAATCTTTTATAATAATTTACTTATAAATAGGAAATTAAAGATCGATGATTCTATGTGGGTAATAATTCACAAGAGTAGACTACGTGGTACTTTTTTGTTGCTTTAGTGGTGCTTTTTGAATTTTCGATTATATTGAATCTAAAAGCATAAAACTTTTGAATATATGTGGGTAGAAATCAAGAGGAGGGACTTTGTGATACTCTTTCATTATTTTAATGGTACTTATTGAATTTTCTATAATATTGAAGCTAAAACATGAAATTGAAGATATATGGTCGGTCCTAAATGAATAAGAATCCATAAGAGGGGACCTTGCAGCACTTTTTTGGTTTTCAAATGATACTTTTTGAATTTTCTATAATATTGGACCTAAAGACATGAAACTAAAAATATATGGTCCTAAATGAATGAATCTATAAGCGGGGATTTGTAGCACTTTTTTTTGTTCTTCTAATGGTACTTTTTGAATTTTTTTGTAATAATGAACGAAAAAACAAGAAAAATACTATACATGATCTCATGTGGATAGGAATTCACAAGGGGAGCTTCGTGGTACTTTTTAGATCTTCTAATAGTACTTTTTGAATTTTCTATAGTATTGAACCTAGAGGCATTAAATTAAATATATGTAGTAGTTTTTTCTTTTTCGTACTTCTAATATTACCTTTTTAATTTTATTTTATTTTATTTTATTTTATTTTAATAATTAATCTGGAAATATGAAATTACAAATATATGTGGGTGAATATTCTTAAGCACTATTAGACATATTCTTCTGAATCAAAAGGCATAAAAACAATTTATAATTGTATTCTTTCTTTATCACAAATATATCAAACATTTCGTTGGAACTTTTTGAAAATCCTATTATTTATTTTACTTTTTGTTACTTCTTTAACAAAAATAAGTTTTTAGAAAGTTTATTGTTGTTACTGTCGATGCAATGTCCTATAGAAATTAAAGACATCAATATTGTAACTCTTTCCATGGGAGTTAGCATATATAATTTAATTTTCGGGTTTTTGCACTTAGATATTACATTATGTTTTTTTTTTTTTTTTTTTTTTTTAATAAAAAAAAGCTACCAAGTACATATCTGGTATATGTAGAAGTACGGCAAGTCCGCTAACTCTGTAGCGGATTAAATACTATTTATTATATAAATTAGTCTATAGACAAATAAATTATAAAAATACAAAACTTTGAATAGAAAAATACTTCTCATTTTCTACACACTGTACTAAAATGAAATTTTTTTCTGCCTATATACTACATAAATACATAAAAACCCTGTCTGCGTTATTTAAACTTAAAATAAAATTGTTGCCAGGTGCACACATTCAATTAAAATTTTCTGCTTTACTAACACATAAAATATTGATTGACATTAACATTTTTATATTTATGATTTTCTACTCTTTCTATTCAAATCAACGTATCATATTTTTAAATACTTGTTATACCCTCTGCTGTTAAAATGAATTAAACATTTTTTTTTACTTACAAAGTATCCATAAATATCAGATAACAATTTTTATTATACAATAATTCGTGCTATCATGATAACTAATTTACAATTAGTATCTCAAATGATTTGGTAACACGTTGAAATTATGGTAGACAAAATTAAAAAAAAAAATTGATTCACGGTATATTTCAATTAATTCGGATACATGTTATTATGATGTACTAATGCTATAATCACTTTTTTTAATTCAATTAATAAAAAATCATAAAAATTCTACAATTTCAAAAATGCAAATTCTTTAATCATATATATATATATATATATATATATATAATTATTTTTAGATATTTTATAAAAATTTGAAAAAAAATTAATAAAAAATATTTATTTGGAATTTTTTTACAAAAGCATTTCCATAAGTGTTTAAAAAATAATGTGAGCACAAGTTAAAGGTAATTTTAATTCGATTTTTTATATATATTTCATTTTTTTATTTTAGTGATCCAAATCGGACAAGTCGTTCTCAACATATGCTTCACTGTATAGCGCAATCTCGTTGATTACAAATAGCAATTTAACCAGATAACCAGAATCAATTCAAAAAAGTGGTTTGTAGGCTTAGTACTTCATAATAACGTACTTCTGAATTGACTAACAAATCCAGTGTCGCAGAATCCGTGTTGTCCTGTGTAATTTTTATGGTAATAATTCAATTTATTGGTTGCTATCTATTTATATAAATAATATAAAGTCTTTTATACATGGTCAATTGTTTATTCAATTAATTTGCAATTTTCCTAAAAGTTCTCTTTTAATAAAACAGGCAGGAAGTAAGAAAAAAAGAGGCTAAATTGAACTTTAAAAAAAGGTGAAAAAGACCAGAGAAAAGTTATTTGTTTTTTTTCAATTTAAAAACTTATTTTTCTCCTTCTCATTAGCTTTTTATTTTTTAAAGATATTGCAATAAATTTATAAATAAAACATGAAATGCCTGCCAGCAAAATTACCCAAATATATATAAGAAATTACCTAATATTTTAAGA
Organism: Protocalliphora azurea; assembly: GCA_932274085.1. Taxonomy (NCBI): domain Eukaryota; kingdom Metazoa; phylum Arthropoda; class Insecta; order Diptera; family Calliphoridae; genus Protocalliphora; species Protocalliphora azurea. The sequence goes on from OW026519.1 coordinate 194,754,510, forward strand.
TATTTTTTCGTGATTTTTTTTTTTTTAATAAAATTTCTTAAGCATTTCCATATATTTTAGTGATTTTTCGCTTTTTTTAATAAATAGTTTCTATGATTACTTCGTAAAATTAGTAAAGGTTTTTTCTTGATATTGAGAATGAAGCGACGGAGGCGAAAATTTTTGTTAAATACAAATAATAGATTTAGCCCTAAAAAGGCGAAACTGGCAACACTGAAAACAAATATGTAATAAATGAACGTAGGCACAATAATTCCATATAAGTGCTGGGAAAATTTTTTATTACTCATACGCACCATCGATTTTAAAAATAATAAGCGTGTTTCGTTCTATGGCTGCTGGTAATAAATTTAACGAATTTATACCTGGTATAAAATAATATTATATAAATTTGGGCTGGGATAAGTACTTACCTTATTGACTAATTTTGTATGTAATTTGATTATGAAACTGCAGTAACACAGAAAATGGTTTTCAATATATAAATCAACAATTTTTTGCTAGTTAAATACTCTTGCGACCTCTTTGCATTTCAGATGATATAATAAATACAATAATTCTGCAAATCCTTCCGTAAGTTCACTTTTCTATGTTGGTATTATTGTTAATAATTTCCCTGATATTACAAATGTTTCCACCAGTTAAATTAAATCCAGTCATAACATTCGGAATTTCATTGGAAAACTATGTTAGTACACATTCTTTATGATTTTTGAAGGAACCAGCCTAGTGTGTTAATATTTTTTTATTGATTTTTAGACAATTACTTTCCGCATGTTAGAACGTCCCTCTAAATGATCGGTTTGATGATTTCCTAAAGCGAAATAAGTATGATTATACTTAGTTCTAATTTATATTCACATATATTCTAAAATATTATTATTTTTATTATTATTATCATTGTTATTATTATTATTTTTATTATTATTATTATTGTTATTATTATTACTATTACTATTATTATACATATGTACGTAATTTTGCAATAAATAATTTTAACGTAATTTTTCTATTACTATTATGAGTATAACATATTTTATTAAGAAACTAATTGAAATTTACAGAAAAAATTAATTATTTTAGGTTAATTATTATTATTTTGATGATTGAAGTAAAATCAAATAAAATTTTCATTATTATAAACAATTTCGTTTATTTTTTTATTGTTTTTCCTGTGAATGAACACAGAAAAAATATATTAAATAATTTATTAAAGCTAAAAACTATTCCAATTACTTTTTTAATTGCATTAATTATTCATGTAATCAAAATTCAAATTTTGTAAAATTTTGCTAAAAATAAAACAATTTATCCGCTTCCAATTGTTTTTCTTATTGTATCAATTAATAAGTTAATCAAATATAAATAAAAATAAGTGACAATTTGAATAATTGGATGTAAAATTATATTAATAGCTTGAATTTCAAGTAATAAAATAATTGAATATATATTATTCATAATTGAAATTGGATTTTAGATTTTTCTATGTAAAATTTGAATTTAATCTGTTAGAAAACTTCGACTTTAAGTATTTACTTTAATTATAAAAATGTTTGAAATCATTTTATAATTTGAATAATTGAATATATAATATTTTTTAATATTAAATTATTATTAAATTTCAATTAATAAAATAATTGAATATGTAAAATTCTTAAATAAAATTGAATTTTAGATTTTTCTATGTAAAAATTTAAATTTAATCTGTTAGAAGACTTCGACTTTCAGTAATTAATTTAATTGTAAAAATATTCGAAATCATTTTAAAATTCTGATTAATAATTTAATTGAAATTTGTTCGAAAATATTTTCCTCTGCGAAATAACAACTATTTTAGTTTTTTACGAATAGTACATATAGAATATCCAAAACCGAAGCCGAAAACCGGTTTCCAGTTTTTACATACGGTGTGGGTTTCGGTTTTTTTTATAGTTTTCGGTTTTCTCAAAACCGGTGAGAAAAAAAATTAAGTCCGTGACTTTTCGAAATTCTCTCGTAGTTATATGAAATGTAACACTATTCCCATGTTAGTAGACCACTTGATGAGAATAGTCTTGCATTTCATATAACTACGAGGGAAGTTCGAAAAATCAAGGACTTATTGATCCTCCCTCGTACATATGTTACTAGCATTGAGTTTTGTATTTTTATAAATTTCTAATAGGTTAATGATAATTTAAGTTTTTTTCTTAAACCTGTTGTGACCAAAAAATTATAAGCGAGGACTTTTGTTATTATTATTCTTTTTTCATTTTATTTAATTTTATAATTAATTTCAACTTTCTTCGAAATATATTGGCTAAGAGTTTATTTTTTCCCCAATTTAGAGCGACCCTTTAGCCAAATTTGAAAAGATCGTTATTTTTGAAATTAAAAATACCTATAGAAAAATTTGTTTTTTATTCGAATTGGCAACATATTAGAAATGAATCTAAATCCCAATAGATTATTCTATGTTCGGAATATTATTTTCTGGCAATTTAATGCAGAAAGTAAAAGAAAAAAATATAAATTTTAAAGTATAAAAAACATAGTATTTTGTGAAAATGGCTATAGATTTTCTTATATTTCGCTCTTGATAAATGGAAGGTTCCTTCCCTGTTTTAAGCAACAATATGTGTTAGCGTTTGCTTTATCTTTAGCCAGCGAAATTATTTTTAAGAAAACAAAATTCTAATTCTCCTTAATTTAATTAATTCTGCTATTTTATTTTTGCCAAAAAAAATATGCCGTCAGACCTATGTACAGATCTTTGAAAGATCGAAATTTTTAGCATATCTGAAACAATTATCTTATTTTTTTTTCTTGCTCATAAGGCAGACATTTGTGCAATTCTGAGAGAAGATTTCAATAGACCGACGACTACAGGAACTTTATTTGACTCTCCGTCTTACAATGTAGACTAAAGTGATAAAAACAATTACAGATATACTTTTGAATATAGTAAAAGGTATAGGAATCATTAATTACCTTTTTATTCCAGTATTTACTATTAATATTAATCATACGCATACGAGCACAAATTCAAAAGTAAACAATTCCATGAAAAATCAAAGAAATTAAAAAGTGTTGACCTTAAAAAAAGAAAAAAATGTCCAGAACAAAGTTAAATAATACAAACTTTTAACTTGTGGCATTCGATAAAGAAAAAGGCAAACATAATACTCGTAAAATATCTTACATATCGAATTGATGGTCTTATATCTTTTATTTATTTTATTTTATAACCTCTTTCACCATTAAATTGATTTATAAGTAGATCCCATACTTATTCATATATCTTTGCATGTGTGTAATAAAAGAAAGTTGAAAAGTCTTGCTAATTAATAATGTTATTTTTATTTTTGCACTTCTGGGGCTGTTATAAATTGTGATTAATCAGCAGAGTAACCAAATATATGCAAAATTATATTTTTTCCTGGTCTTCCTTCAAGTGAACCAAACTGTTAGTTATATATACGTTTCGGAAAATTCAAAGAATTTTGACATCGATTTGTTACAGCATATTTTTGATTATTTTAGTCATAACAGTACATTTTTGAAAAACATTGAACTTAGCAGCATATTTTGTCATATTATCATAGAAAATCCTTTTTTTAGAGCATATTTCAGAAATTTAATTGTATAATTGTTTGCATATTTTATACTTACGAACATACTTTTGCATATTTCATATTTGTGAGCAAAATTTTGCATATTTTGCATACAGTATCATTTTTCACATAATTTCCCATTAGTGACATTTTCTGTTTTAGTGTCACATATATTTTTCAAATCCGATTCCTTAATAGTTCTTAATAGTTCATCTTTTAAATATGTAGTTAGAATTTATGTAATGCGATGATACAATATTATTAGCTGCGAATATTTCTAAGTCCAAGAAGAACTTATTTTTTTTTTAACAATTAGTAATAAAAATGTAGTTAATTTTACCGTGAGTGAATATTGCAGCAACTACAAATGGAATGACATACTTGTATATACCCTTTATAACTGCACTGATCTTAAAGTATTATTTTTTCTACCTTAGTTTTAAATTATCTACTATTATTGCTAAAAATAACTTGATTTTTATTAATTTAAAATTTAGCAGGAAAAAATAATATTTAAAAAAACTATTTTTAGAGCATATTTTTGGTTGCCCTGTTATTAAGCATTAATTCAATTGCGGTAGATAATGAAAAAAATTTTCAATTACTATTCAATTCTTTTCCAATAACATTGGTTTATTTTTTCTTTTTATGATTTAAAAATATTTTACATTTCATCACTTTCTGTTTCTCATGTAGAAGTTTTATTATCCTCTTCATGACGACGATGATGAAGACGATAGCGATAATTAAATTATTCATAATGAACATCTCATTAAAATTACAATAATAAAATTTGCTTACCGTACAGATATTTCATGGCTATATACTTCGTAAATTGAAATAACTTGAACAAATATAGAATTTTATAAATAAAGATCTTACAGAAGTTAATACAATGATTGTATTTTTCAACCTTTTGAGTAACAAAATAAAATCATAGAATTATGTCTGTCATGTTGCCCTTCTACCAAAAATATGCTCAAAAGAAAGTGCTGTGTATTCATAAAAAATGCTCTTAAAATTAGAAAATATGTAATTAATATTAAACAAGTTAGAGCGCTATATTCGGCTGTGCCGAATCTTCACTACCTTATCAAGGAATAATAAAATTTACTTTCATATTTTCATATTTATATTTACAAAATAATCTAATTTTTTTCCTTAAAAAAAAAACAACACTGATAGCTTTTGATGATTACTAAATACAAAAAAAAAAAAAAAAAAAAAACAACACCGAAAACCATTGCAATGCTTTTGATCTATGTTTGTGTGGATATATTTTTAATATTTTTTTCAGTTGTTTATGGATCGATATGGGTTATTCAAAAAACTCAAATTTTGGAATAATATCTACAACAGATTTATAAAAAAATGAATTCCGTAGTTTATATAGAAGCTTTGCAAATCCAAAAATGCGTTTTGGCGGATTTTTTCAAAAACATTCCACAAAAAGATTAAGAATTTTCTGTTTAAGTACTCAATAACTAGCTTATATAGGAGTTTAGAAAAGTCGAAAATAAAATTTCAGAGGACTTTTCGTTGATATCTCGGCCATTAATACACCGATTTCGTTGATTTTTACTAGCGTAATTCCAAGGAATATTTCCTATAATTTGATGTATAAAACTTATATAACCAATAACAGGGGCTTTGTAGAAAGTGATTTCAACAGACAAACGAACAGACAGACATATAATAAGGATCCATATAATAAGGATCCATATAATAAGGATCCAGACATATAATAAGGATCCATCAAATATATACTTTTAGGTCTTAGATGAATATTGTAGAAACTACAAACGGAATGACAAACTTATGTATACACTTTATAACTGTAGTGATCTTCAAATTTTATTTTTTCTACCTTACTTTTAAATTATCTACTATTATTGCTAAAAATAATTTGATTTTTAACTATTAGAAATTGCTAAGGAATATTTTATTCTTGCGTTTAAAAAAAAACTCAAAACCTAAAGCTTTGTATCAGGAAATTACAAAATTTTTATCAACTTATAAGATCAAAATTATTAGGAAATTGATTTTAAAAAAACGTATGTTACAGTAAAATGGAAAATCTCCAATGGCAGATTATGTAAAAAATTCTATTGGGTGGAAATTATGACAAATTTTTCTTTTAAGTGTTAAATAGCTCTTTCGTGTAATATATGCAAATTATGCTTTTAGGTAGAAAATATGCATAATTATGCTATTTGAATTGTTAAAATAGTCTCCTTAATATAGATTTTCTATGAAAAAAAATATGCTGCTAAGCCCAAAATATGCCGTTAGGACCAACATTCTTAAAATTGCCTGAAACGAATAAATAACTAACTGTTTGATTAGTTTCAAACTCATGAAAAAATATTTTTGGTTGTCCTGCTATAATAATAATAATAATAATAATAATACTTTTTAATTATACTTTTTTTGTAACCAAAACTAATAAAAAAAATTCTTATTTTGTAAGACCCCTCAACTTAAACATTAGAAAAATAAATTACTTATAATTTGTTTGTAGCTAAACCCATACATAGGTAATCATTTATATATAAAAATGAAACTAGTGAAACTAAAAAAAAGAACTAACAAACTAGTACATATTGGTAATGATTAGTTCTCTATGAACATAAGAAATCTTCATTGATGATGTTATCAGGTTTTTAATTAAGTCAAGAGTTTGTAAACTTCACAAATATTCACAATTACTTTGTTTCTTTTGACTTTTAATTAAATGTTAATTGTTTATCTACATTTTACTAATTGTTCCAAAAAAGATACTAATTAGACAATTGAACGTATAACAAAGAAAATATATTAATATACAATAATATATTTGTATATTGAATATACAAATATATTATTTGTCTTGCAGACAAATAATTTTGTGTAAATAATATTCGTTTTGGTTAAGTCAAAGATAAAATTTATTTATTGATTTATTAAAATATTAAATTAGATATTTATTAAAGTAATCAACAATTTCATGTTTTTATACCCTTCACCTCAGGTGTAAAGGATGTAGTTTGTGCTTCCATTTGTAATTTCTACAATATTCATTTAGGTCCCAAAAAAGTATGTATATTCTGAATCTTTGGTGAAAAGGAAGTCGATATAATGATGTCCGTCTATCCACCTGCGTGTCTATCTGTCTGTTTGTTGAAATCAGTTTTTAGAAAACTCCCTATATAAGATAGCGACTTTGAACAAAATCGGTTTATTAGCAACCGAGGTATCCGGTAAAACATATTTTTAAAGTTTATTTAATTTTTTCAAATATATATATATACATATATATATATATATATATATATATATATATATATATATATATATATATATATATATATTTATAATTGACTTTTAGTGGATTGGGACAGGGATATAAAAGACCGACGTTACGAACGTGACAAAGGATCAATTGTCAAAGAGATCAAGTGTCAAAGGATCATCAAGTATCTTAATTTTGTTGAAGCGAACGTTTAACTTTTTATTTTGAAAATGTTATTAAATGTGTAAATAGTGTAAATAGTTTCTTAATATATAAATAAATATTATAATGAATTGAGAGTGCAGCTGCGTTTAAAATTGAAGAGGAAAGCAAACAAATTTAGAAGTAGCTAAAGTGTTATCAAAAATACTTTAAAATTACAATTGAGCGCTCTTCCGGGAAGATCTCACTGAGACAGTGTATTCAATAAAATACCCCTAACAAAACCACATATATGACAATAATATTGCTAGCAATTATATTAAACTTATGCCATGGTCAGTTTTCTGTTTATTTTCATAAAATTTGATACACTTATTTCTACATATATACGGCTCATTTAGTTATAATTTTAATGAAATTGTGACTAATATAAAGCATTTATAAACATCATTACTAGTATTGATTTTATGAAGCTTTTATGTCTCTTGTAAAATTTTCTTTATGGTTTATACGCCCTTATACGTGTCCATGCTCCAATTGTTTGTTCCTCTGTTGGAAACTGTTAACTAAATTTTTTTAACAAAACTATCTAAATATTTGAATAAAATTTATAAACTTTGACAAAATTAAACAAACGAGTAATATAATAGAACACCAATAAAAATAAATATATGTAAATATTTCAACTATTAATAATTTTGTTTCTTTTTATATTAAATTAATACCTTCATCCACCCTCTTAATTTATTAAAACAAAAAAGCACTTAAGAGTTAGAAAAGATTTTTTATTCCAAAAAGTTGCCTAAAAAAATGGAAATTATTTTTATTTTTAGTTTTGTGCGTAAGTTATACTTTTCTTGCAAAATGTCCTAATTAAGTAATTTAAATTAAATAAATACAATACATAAACTAAATTAAAAATCTGTAATTTTAAAATTAGTTTTCTACTTATAAGCATTTCAAATGCGTATGTCCCGTTTCCTCCTCTCCTTTCGTCTTGTGGGATTTTAAATCTTTTTAAGATGTTGCTTATATCTCTAACAAGTTGTACATAAATATTTAGTTTTATATAATTAAACATTTTTGTAATTCTGTTGTAGTGTCTAGTAACGTTTTAATACCACTTAAAATAAACCAGCAGCAAATGTCAATAGCTATTTAGAAACTAAAGGAACTGTAGTAAAATTATAGGACTTTGCCAAAAAAGAAAAAAATACGAATATTAAATACTCTTTAATTTTTTTTATAATTTTATAAAATAGTCCTAAATATACAAATTTAGAACCCCTTAAATGAATAATTTGCATTTCTACAAATATTATGTTGTATATTTGGTAAATATTGACAAAAACTTAAATTTACCACTTTTGCTGTAAGAAGGTATTATGATTTTTTTAACAAAGTATTTTCTACAAAATTTTCATTTTACACAATTTATAAAAAACATATTTAAGATCATAGAAAAAATATGCTAATTTAAAAATGTAAATGAGTTTCTAATGAGATCTAATATCGCACAGTTTATGCCACATCAGGCAGCACGGGGGGGGGGGGGGGTGTTAAGTAATTCATTGTCAAATCAGTCTATGTATATGTAATGTGCAAAAAAGTTTAGCGTAACTTTTTCTCGGTCAATTAAATTGAAATTTTCAAATTTCACCATTTTCGACCAATGGTGGACGTAGAGTGCAACTTTTAATGAAAAGAAAATTCTTTATTATTTATTCCTGGAGCCCTGCCCAGCAAAAACTTTGCTTTCCTGGTAAGCTAGCAGGTATAATTGGAAATAAAAATAAACTACTTATTTTTTGCCTAAATAACTAGTTATTTCTGTTCGACTTGTCCACAAATTCATGTAGTTATTTTTTGACTCTAGGGGTACTCAAAAATATATACCAAAACGAAAACAAAAATAAAAAAAAAAAAAATTTGCCGTTAGTGAAACTCGAACTTGGACACACACTAACCATTCGTTTTTACTGACTAACGTCTTACTCAGTACACCATCTCGCACATAGCATTCTAAGCGACAAAAACTCTATTTAGTTCAAAATATCTTTTTAGACATTTTGTTATAAAAAGCTAACAGCTTCAGAATGGGGTTGAACTAACAACCTTCTGGTTGTTAATCCGGCGCTATAGCCAACTCATCTACGTGATTGCAGTATTACTATGCTATTATACTATTGAGTACTTATTAATGTAATACAGAGTAGGCAAATAATAATGACGCCTCATTACCAAGAAACTACTTTAATAAGTAGTTGTTATTACCGAAAACCAAAAAGTTTTTGCTAGGTGTCTTTTGAAATATGTGAAAAAATATTTTTTCTTAAATAAGTTTTGAAAAAAACTAAAAAAATCAGACCACTTTTTTTGTAAAAAAAAATATTTATACTGATTTTAATGTCTTGAATTTACATCACTTTTTCACAGTTAGACGAATTCATATAATTCAAAAAGTTTTTCAACATATTATTTTGGAATATATTGGGTAACATAGGATATTCTTAGAAAAAATGTTCTCACCTTTATTATGGAAATTATTTGAGAAAAACCATAAATGATCAAATCAAAAAATTGAAAATTCTAAATTCAAGCGCAAATATCTTTTTAACCATAAGAGTTATATTTATTGTGCATCCCATTTAGCTCTTTATAAAGGTTTTGAAATCTTTGACATCGGCATTGATTTATAGAATTTATGATTCTTTTAAATTTTTTCATACACGAGGTGGTCAAATTTGACACCCTATATCTTATATTGTAACCGTTAGGTAATTTTTCTGAAAGTTTAGGTCCTCCAATTTCATACATTTAAATTCGATTCGACAAGTAGTTAAGGTAATAAAATTTTCTTACCAAAATTTTTGTTGTGGATTTTCTTCAGAATATCACATAACAATCTTAAAAATATTCCGAAACATTGCCAAATTTTGAGATACTCCAAAAAACATGCTGAGGGTAATTCCTAAACTAAAGACTTTATAGATCTGTAAATTTTAAATCTATTTCAGATTCTCAAATTGATTTAGAAACCAGAAAAAGTAGCTTTGTGTGAAAAATTCAAAGGTCTTCAACCTTTATCATTTAAATTGAAAACTTGAAATTCTTACTAAAGATCGATATTTTCAATATCTCTGTAAATAAATGTTTAAAAAGAAAAAGGCCCTCATTTTTTATCACTTTCTATTCTTACCAAAATCGATATTTTGTATAAAAAACTAAAAAAAGCTTACACCTTAAATATCTCTTTAAATAAGCGATTAAATGGAAAAAGGATCTCGATTTGTAACCACTTGCTTTACTTACAAAAAAAAAAAAAAAAATCGAAATTTTGTATAAAAATTCAAGAAAATGTAAAACTTTAAATATCTCGGTAAAAAAGCATTTAGATCTCTTAGGTTTCTTACTAAATATCGATATTTTTAATAAAAAATTAAAAAAATCTTAAACATTTAATATCTCGGTAAATAAGCGTTTAAATGGGAAAAACCCCTATATGTTTGATCGCTTGTCTTTCTTAATAAAGACCGAGATTTTGTACGAACAATTAAAAAAAATCTTTAACTTCTAATATCTTGCTAAATAATCGATTAAATGGGAAAAAGGGCCCCGATTTTGATCACTTGCTTTTGTTACTATAGATCGATATTTTGTATGAAATATGAAGAAAATATAAAGCTTTTAATATCTTGGAAAATAAGCCTTTAAATGAAAAAAGGCATCAATTTGTAATCATTTGGGCTTAATTAAAATCGATATTTTGCATAAAAAGTTAAAAAAACGTAAACCTTAAATATCTTGGCAAATAATTGTTTAAAGAGAAAAAGGGCCTCGATTTTTGATCACTTGGTTTTCCTAACAAAAATCGATATTTTGTAAAAGAAGAAAAAAAAAACTTTTTATATCTCGGTAAATAAACGCATAAAAAGAAAAATAGTCTCAATGTGTGATCACTTGGGTTTCTTACTAAAAGTCGATATTTTGTATGAGAAATCAAGAAATTATAAAACTTTAAATATCTCAGTAAAAAAGCGTTTAAATGGAAAAAGCGTTTAAATGTATCGCTTGGGTTTCTTACCAATAATCGATGAAAGATTAAAAAAAAAATCTTAAACCTGTAATAAGTCGGTAAATAAGCTTTTAATCGTGTGAAAATAAGTGATCATTTTCTTTAAATCTTTAGAATTATTATTATTATTATTATTATTATTATTATTATTATTATTTTTTTTTTTTTTTGTAATTTCGATTTAAACTTATTTAAAAATTTTTTCTTTAAAACTCAATATATTTGCATATGTTATTTAAACAGCATATCGTTTAAAATAAAGTGAGACATCACTCTTTAAAATCGTTTAGAAACTCATAATGCATGATTCATTTTTATTAATAAATTTTCAAGTTTCGATTTAATTCCTTCCACATTCGTATTTAATATTTACTATTTTACTCTATGTATACAAAATTCAGCCATAAACCTTGTATGAAATATTGACAGCTATATACAAAAACAACATTTATTGGTAACACAATAGCAAAAACCCAATAACTTAATAATAACATACATATAATTTTAAACACTTTTTGCTATATATTTCCCCAGAGAATCACTCAGTCATACTCGTTTATATCACATTTTACACCTTATTGAATTTAACCATCAAACCATGATGCTGTTAAATAGAATTTCCAAATTATGTCACGCGAAAGTGGAAATAGTATTAGCAAAAAATTAAAAATAAATAACAAACTTAAAAAGCAAGTTAGAGTGATATATTCGGTTGTGCCGAAATTTTTATACCCTTCGCCACTTTACCAATAAATAAAAAAGAAATAGTATGCCTTAATATTTTCATATTTATACTTAATAAAAATAATATACATACATACATACATACATACAGACATACTTATGTACATACATACAGACATACATACATACTTACATACATACTTACATACATACTTACATACATTTGTTCTGCAAGCAACAATTGCTTGCGAAATCCGTAGCTTAGACAAGGGTTTCAAAATCGCAAAAATGCGTTTTGACAGACCTCACGTTTTTATTGAACCGATTTAGTTAATTTCTTCAGTATAAAAATTTAGAAAAAATTGTCAATTCTTCTTTTCAAAAATGAAGTCTCTAGCTAATATATAGGCCTTAGAAAATCGAAAGCCGATTTAAGAAACTGATTTTTTGACTTATCTGCGCCATTTGTTAACCGATGTTGTTGAATTTCAATAGCAGAATTCTCGAAAGGATTTTTGATCGTTTGATATATATTATATGTGACAATTATCGGTGCGCTTCATAAACGCCTTTTACACCGAAAAATGAATGGACGGACATCGTCCTTTCGACATCATTTCTTACAAGGATCCAGGAAAGATAAACCTTTTTGCTCTCCGACGAAAATTGTGGAAATTATAAACAGAATGACAAATGTATTGTGGGAAATTTATGGACCGATTAGACCGATTTCAAAAAACCGAAATTTTGAAAAAATATATGTGGTAGATTTATGCAAGAACCGTCTGTTTGATGGTTGAAATGGCGTTTTATGAAGTCCATATATATATATTTATATATACATATAGATATCGGTGGGCTTCATAAAACGCCATTTTAACAGACAAATGGATGAAAGGACATCGTCCTTTCGACATCATTTCTTACAAGGATCTAGAACTTTTTTGCTCTCCGACAAAAATTGTGGAAACTACAAACGAAATGACAAACTTAAATACACCCTTTACACCTGTGCTGATGGGTATAAAAATGTAAGATACACATTTTAAGAAAACAAATTATTAAGGAGACATTAAACAGAAAAAACATCAATTTCAAGCAAGAATAAAATGACAAGTTTGCTTTAATTTTAATAATTACTATAAAATATTTTACATTTATAATAATATTTTTCAGCATTCACACTACTAGTTAACAATTTATTTATAAAAAATAAAATAGATTATTGTCAACTTAGTTCATGCTTAAATGAATCTATTTACTCGTAATTTAAAGATGTTGCAAAAAGTAACGAATTTACGAGTATATAACATTGCTATTTTTTAATGTGATACCATCACTTATTTGTAAATAAAGTCTACACATATCGAATTTAATGAAAAATAATACATTTTGCTTGCAACATATCTGGCTTTATGAAAATGTTTTAAATTTTAAAATTGTTTTGGAGATATTTTGTGCGATACAGGTTTACTGATATTAGATAAATTTCTATCGTTTTTAAATGTTTGATACCTTCTTCTGAAACGTACTACAGCTAGAGCATTCTATAGGGGAGTTACTTTCTACTACTTTCCAAATAGTTTTTAACTGATGAAGCAACATGTGGCCGAGCATTGTCTAGATTGAAAATTATGTACTTGTGCCTGGTCGCATATTCTGTCCGCATGATCACTTCAAACGGATAAATTTTATTGGTTTCATACTAGATAACCTGATCCCAACAAATGGGACTATTCCTTATCATGCACATCGAAATCGCTACTTTTAAATCTTCTATACTACGCTCGACAAATTGCTTCATAACCTTCTAGAAAAATAAAACTGCTCAGCGATTTGCTTAAAAATTTAATAAAGTAAAACTTTCCAAAAATGCTCCTTTTTAGGTATGAAACTCTGCATATTCAAAGTTTCATGAGACTGAAAAAGAAGGAATCCTAATGAAAGTACTTTCATTTTGAATTTGGAGCTAATTTAAATTTTTTTCTGTATTTTGTTAAACCTAATCAGACAAATCGTTCTCTAAATAAGTTGCAATATGTGCTGCAATCTCATTAATTTTCTATAACGGTAAATCTCGAGAACTTAAAAGGTTTAAAAATTGTACCTAAACTAAATGAGAAATCACGTGCTGCAAAAAAAAGACATATATATTTAAATTTAAAGATTGTTCGAAAATTCAATACAAAAATTCTTTTCGGACTTTTTTTCTTGGCATATTGATACCGGTTTGAACTAACAAAAAACAATATTTTAGCGTTTGAAATCAGTTGGAGTGAATCAATTTCACGAGGCGCCTAAAAGTTATTATCAAAATTTCAAACTTTACTTATTTATATTTATAATTACATACATTCATAAATCTGTCACCACGTGTAAAAAAAAAAGCTCACAATATTATAGCGTGTTACAAATTTGGAAGCTCTTTCTTGCACTTAAACGAAGCCATATACATAGATCTGAAACTATAGTTGAAATATATTAATACTGCGCACTCAGTTTTTCATTTTCTGAAGTGATTTTCGGAACAGGGAGCTATGATCAATTATGAACCTTCATGAAATTTGGCACAAAGATTTGTACTTATACACCAAATTTCATTTCAATATTGCTATACTTAAGACATTTATGATCATTAAACTCCTATTCCGGGAGGACATTTGTATGCGGGCAAGGTGAAATAATTAACCGATCATCACCAATTTCAATAGGCTTCTTCTTTGTGAAAGTTCTACGTGCCAAATTTCATTCAATTATCTTCAAAATGGCGACCTGTACTTTGTGCAAAAGTTTTACATGGACAGCCAGCCATCCAGCTAGACGGACGGACGGACATCGTTAAATCGACTCAAAAAGTGATTCTGAGTCGATTGGTATACTTTAAGGTGGGTGTTGGATGATTCTTTTCTGAGGGTTACAAACATCAGCACAAACGCATAATACCCCAACCATCTACGGTAAAAAAAAGCCCTCATACGGTTTTATCATTACCAGCAAAGTGACACTAAAAAATTGTACAATTTTTAAAATAATGAAAAAGATATTAGCTGCAAAATAAAATAAAATTATATATAATTGATTATATATCAAATAACATCCTAAAAAATATCTTAGAGTAAAAATTGAAACCGGAGTTTTCTGGCTGCAAATTAGCTTTTCAAATAAAATTTACCGAATATCGGAAAAGATAAAAATATGGCATGTTCTTCCAAGTAAATAAAAATAATGGTATTTAATTTAAAAAAGTTCAGTAAAAGACTCCAAGCCTTTAATTTTTTCTGAATTTTAAGATTTTACTTGAATAATTACCATTTTTTGATATCGTTGCTAACTTACTCTTTATGCGTAAATATTTTTATATAGCTTCCAAAATAAAATTGTCCTAAAATGCACGACATTTTCTTATCTAGTATAAACATTATTTTTTTTAAGAGAAAATTTGGGGAAAATTTTGTCTGTATTATTACTTAAGTGTTTTATTTTTATTTTTTTTTAACGATAGATGCATTTTTAATCGTATGGTCCGTAAAATTTAAGCTCAAATTTAACAAAATTTGGAAATTTAGAAAAACCAGAAAAAAAATAAAACTACAAAATTATTTTCTATTAGAAGAATTTATTAAGATTTTACAAAAATGTATAAATATATTATGTACCCAGCAAAAACTTTGCTTTCCTGGTAAGCTAGCAGGTATAATTGAAAACAAAAATAAGCTACTTATTTTTTGCCTGAATAACTAGTTATTTTTGTTCGACTTGTCCACAAATTCATGTAGTTATTTTTTGACTCTAGGGGTACTCAAAATAATGTATCTAAACGAAAACAAAAATAAAAATAAAAAAAAAAACAAACAGTGAGACTCGAACTTGGACACACACTAACCATTCGTTTTTACTGACTAACGTCTTACTCAGTACATCATCTCGCACATAGCATCTTAAGCGGCAAGAACTCTATTTAGTTTAAAATATCTTTTTAGACAATTTGTTATAACAAACTAACAGCTTCAGAATGGGGTTGAACCAACAACCTTCTGGTTGTTAATCCGGCGCTCTAGCCAACTCATCCATGTGATTGCAGTATTACTATTGAGTACTTATTAATGTAATACAGAGTAGGCAAATAATAATGACGCCTCATTACCAAGAATCTACTTTAATAAGTAGTTGTTATTATCGAAAACCAAAAAGTTTTTGCTGGGTAGTTATTTAAAAAAAGTTATTTTTTAAAACTTTTTGATTTAATTAAAAATTTTTGAAAGAAGTTGCAAGTTTTTGGATACACACAATTTTGAAAATAAACTCATCATTCCTTTTTCTATTTATGACAAACATTTTTTTTTCCAAAATAATCTTTATTTTTTCCTCTTCCTATTGTAAAGTTTTCTTCGTGTTTAATTTTTCTTAGTTAAAAAATTCATTTTGAAGGTGGGGAAATTTTCTTTCGCCCCACACACCACCCCCGTGTATCCGACCCTGCACTCACACGAATATAATTCAATTTTGTTTACTTCCGAAGTCGATTCAATTTTGACTAAATTTATGAGTAAATATGAATTATTTGCACTTAAATATGAATAGAGTGCAAGCTCGATATTCGCGTCGTCCCGGTTATCGGGACGGCTTAATTTTAAAAATTTCAGGTTATATAATTGCAACAGTTTACGTAAAACGGGTTCTATTTTCGTGAATTTTATCTGTTTTTTTTTTTAATTTGTTTACAATGTCTATAACCAAAAAAGGGAAATCCCCGTCTTTTAGTATACTAACCTTTTTGAATGATTTTGCTCTTCAATTTTGTCAATTTATTCGTGATATTTGCTGTGTAAATATATCTCTTAATATGCGAAAAGTTCAACATAGTAAAAAAATATAACATATCCTTAAATATTTTACAATATATAATTCAGGAAGAAAACGAAGATCTTTCAACTATTGGTACACTTGTAACTCAAGTTGGTACGAAACAACTTTTCGCGTATGCTAATATAAATAACTGGATTCAAGAAGAATTTCATGTGGAAAATGGAATTATTAGATACGGAATCGGAGGATTTATACGATAGTGGTCATGAAGAAAATAAAATTAAAGTAGACGATTATATAACATCGATAAACATATGCACAAATGGGGTTTGGAAAATGATAAGCCGAAAACAGCACTATATGAACTACGTGATTCAGCTGTTATTTTAAAAAATAATTTGCCAAAAAAGCAACTTAAAATCTCAAATTTCTTTAAAAATGTTAAAAATGTAAATATATCAATAAAACAATTCTAGTTTTAAAAATTAGATAAAATTTTTCAATATAATTTTGGCTTTTGTTATCGCGAAAATTCAGTTTTCGCGACAGGTCTGGTTTCTAATTGATCGCGAAAATCGGGCTTGCACTGTGCTTTAAATTTTGTATTTAAGTCATAGCTCTCTGTTTGTTTGCACGGATCCCTTGTGGGTCGCATGCCCCCCTTTGAGAACCGTTGATTTATAATGTCTAATAATGTATACATTTGCTCTTACTTTTGCTACTTCATAATTTTGAAACTTTATCTTAGTTTATAAAATATAACAGAAGAATACTTTAAAGTACTAAAGATCTAAAAAGCTAGAAAACACATCATTAAAAATATGGAAAAGCATAAATAGAAAACCACCAAAATTTATTTGCTAAGTCACAAAGAGGAAAATAAATATACTTACTTTAACATAACTTTTAACGAGCACAATACAAATTTCAAGGTTGTGCCCAAAAAGAAAAACAACAAATACTTGTTCAAATAATATAAGAAGTGTTTACATAATTTATGAAATTTCTAGGAATAAACTTATAAAATTTATATAAAACATTAAATAGTAGCAGCAATAGAATTTATGATTGGAAAGCAATAAAATATTCGATTTTATTTAAAATGTTTTGATTTAACTTGCAGCCAAACATATATTTACATAAGTTTAAACCATATCCTTAGAAAATATACTTATGTACAAGTATCAATTTTATTTCAACTGTTGGTTTGGACATATGAAAGAAACCAAAAAAAAAAAAAAAAAAAAAAACAAACAAATAAAAAAGATATAGTCGGTCAAGCCCGACTATATGATCCCCCACACCATTGTGTATGTCCATCAAAATTCGTGGAAGGGTCTTACATTAGACATGCAGACAATTGTGGATCGATACTTTTATTAAGTGTAAAATAAAATATACGAATACATAATATTTCGTTAACACTAACATTTATAATAATTTATGCACTTTACGATGATTCCTGAAAATGGGAGCTATGGTAAATTATGGAGCGATCCACATAAAATTTGTCACTGTGATTTCTACTTATATAAAACTTATTTGTATCTGTATTTGATTTATGCAAGTTAAAGTGATTTTCGGAAGAGGGTTTTATATGGGAGATATGGTCAATTATGGACCGACCTTCATGAAATATGGCACAAAGATTGATACTTATACAAAACTTCCTTGCACCGATATATACCTTATATTATGATTGTTACACCCTTATACCGGGAGGACATTTGTATGGGGGCTAAGTGAAATAATGGGCCGATCATAACCAATTTCAATAGGCTTCGTGGTATGAAAGTCCCACATGATAAGTTTCATTGAATTATCTTCAAAATTGCGACTTGTACTTTGTGCAAATGTTTACATGGACAGCCAGCCAGCCGTCCAGTCAGACGGAGTGTTGGATGATTTTTTCTGTGCGTTACAAACATCAACACAAACGCATAATACCCCAACCACCTTTGGTGGTAGGGACTTCTCAACAAGTGGTTACAAACATTGAAGTCATAAGTTAATATTTTAGAAATTTAAATTTTTAAAAAATTTATAAAAACTTTTTTCACATTTTTTTAATAAAAAAAAAACACAGATAAATTCCTCCTTCGCAACGTAGTCTTTTTAGTTGTTTGCTTTTATTGGAAACTTATTGTTTAAATTTCTCATGTCTTTATTGTTATAATTTTGGAAAGAAAATAACAAAAATAGATCCGAAACGCCTTTAGCCGTTTATATGTTTTTGTCTTGTTCTATTTGCTTTCCACCCTCAGTTATTTCTTACTGCTGTTGCATAGTGGGACCAATCGTAAAAGTTTTCGGCATCTACTAAATTACTGGTTCTAAGCTTTCAGAAAAATTATCTTATAGTGACGCTGTAACAATACAAAGAAAGGGTGCCAAAGTTGACATCGAGTATGTAAACGTTTCAAAAAATCTTTACTTCTACATATCAAGTCCGATTTTAAAGAATTCTGTATTTCTGTAAAGTGCTTGGCGATTTAAATAAAAAAGATGATTACTCACCTAAGTCATATCTTACAGTTAAAAGGATATTTTCGTTTGAATTTTGAGTTTTTGATTTTTTGCCTCGATTTTATTTCTTTTTTTGAATATTATGTAATTATACCCTAAGCCACCACAGATGGTTGGAGTATTATGTGTTTGTGCTGATATTTGTAGCGCACATAAAAGTACATCAATCGACTCAGAATCACCTTTTAAGTCGATCTAACGATGTCCGTCCATCCGTCTGATTGTACGGCTGGCTGGCTGTTCATGTAAACTTTGTGCATAAAGTACAGATCACAATTTTTAAGATAATTCAATGAAATTTGGCAAGTGAATCTTTCATGATACAAGTACGAAGCCTATTGGAATTATTTATGATCGGTCCATTATTTCATCTAGCCCTCCTCCCCGAATTAAACCTTATACCTTAAATATAGCAATATTAAATATTCGATGCAAGGACGTCTTGTATAAGTATCAATCCTTGTGCCAAATTTCATGAACATCGGTTCATAATTGACCATAGCTTCCATATAAAACCCTCTTTCGAAAATCACTTTAACGTGCATAAATAGAGTCCTTTGAAAAGTAAAGGTTTTTCGTAAAATCTGCACTTTTGATTTTTGGCTGGGCGGGAAGCAGTTTAATAGCAAACAGATCATAATATATTTTGTAATTTTGTAGCATTAATAAATAAAAAAAAACTTGGGTAGAGCGAATTTAAATAAATTTAAAATTTCTATATTAACAACATATTAATCCTTGTCTTTTGAATATTAAAAAAAATGTTATTAACAAAACTTTAAGTAAAAAAGAAAAAAAGTATTGTAACATAATTTTGCAAAAAGCAGCCATTTTTATATAAATTTCAGAATGCTGATTTTAAACATTTGTCACGGCTAGACGAATTGTGATAATCAAAAAATTTGTTCAGCGTATTATTCAGAATGTATTATAAATTACAGAATATTTGTAAGATTTTTTTCAAATATATCTCAGGACTTATTCCCGAAAAACCAAATAAAGTCGAAACAAAAAATCAAAATTTTGAAATCGGACTAGATTTGTAGAAGTTACAATATTTTGAAAAATTTGCATATTCAAGGTGGTCCACTTTAACATCCTGTAGCTTATCTTTTGTTATTACAGAGTGACTAGAAGATAATTTTTCAGAAAGTTTAGGTTCACCACTACAGCTTTTTCATACATTTCAATTCGATCTGCCCAGTTATTTAGGAGATAGAGATTTATTACCAAAAAATTTTGCTATTGGCACCACTGTGTGTTGCTACTTGTTTTGAGGATAAATTTTGTTCTCCGCTTTGTGTTGTCGAAAAGCTTAAGGATCTTCTTACACTTCCACAAAAGTTTGAAGGTCAGTAACAGTGGATACCTTTAAAGCTATACTTCTTATAAATATATTATTTTATTGTGTTATCTACAATTACTGATTTCATTTATAAGGAGTTTTATTTGTTGCTAAGTGTTTATATTTTTGATTTTTATATAAAGCAAAAAACTATTGTTTATTTACCAAATGGCCCTAAAATTTTCAAGTTCTTCAAAAATTCATGGATACATTATTATATGTTTTCATTAAATCTTAAGTAAGTACATTGCTGAGATAACAAAAACATTTACAAATTTAAAGCTTTTTGTAAATCTGTTACTGCTACTGTTATCTTTAAGCGTTAATTACAATAAAATAAAACAGATATTTTAAATAAATAATGAAAATATTTTTACTTTTCACTTTTATGTAATATTAAAAAAAAAATGATTGCAATTAATTTTTCACAAGCATGGAAGTAAGAGTTCACTTAAAAATAAAAGAATTTATTCTAAGAAAAAGTAAACAAAACCACCACCCCTAAGATCCACCTCAAGCTTCTGGCAAGCTAATTACACCAACTATAAGCGCTGGTGTAATTATGAATAATGTCTAAAAAATAAAAAGTATTGCAAACACGAAATAAAATAATGAAACATGATACAGACATTAAATTCTGTTTTTTTATTTGTCCAACAGGAAACAGGATATTAATATTTAACCGGAAATAATATTACAATGATATAATCTCCAAAAAGTTTAACCTTGAAATAGGATGAAAGAGATAATGGTAATTTGTCATAGCTTAAATTTATATTTTAAATTAAAACAAAATGCATTTATTAATTAAATCAAATAAATTTTATTTTATTTCATTTATTTGAGCAGATTTTTTAAACTTTTAAACAGTGTTGCCAGGAGGTATGAAAAAGAGGCTAAATTGAACTTTGAAAAAGGTCATAAATGGTTAAATGCCTTAAAAAATTCAAGTTTAAACTTAATTACGATTTTATAAATCCTTATATCCTTATAGACAGGATAGGAAAACGAGTTCTAAGTTTGTTTGTTTGTTTATTTGTTCGTTGTTTTTTTTTTTTTTTTGTGTATCAATCACGTTGGCTCAATCGATTCTCACGAAATTTAACACACAGAATGTACCAGTGCCAGAGGTCCTTAAAGGCTTTGTTACATCTCGATTGGACATCACGATCACGTTTTACGCCTACTTTAAAAAAAATCATTTTTTTTTCAATTTTACACGTTATTAATGAAGTTATTTATATGAAATTTGACGCACAGATAGTACTTGGACTCTAGAATGTTATAAGTTATATTGGATCTTGATCGGATGCCACGTCAATTTTTTAAAGCTCTCAAACGGATGAACCGATTTGCTTAAAATTGTTTTACCATCTATATAAAGCAAATATTTATTATGGCATATCTAAGGAATTATTACCGTGAGAGCTTTTAAATTTTATGGGAACCTTTATCCTATCTTGGCGAATAGGTAGCCCCCATATAAAGAAAATATAGACTTTCTCATCTAAAGAACTATTACAGTGAAAGTTTTTAAAAAATTTAAAAGTAATTTTTATATCAAATTTCGAATAGGGTGAATAGGTAGTAGTTCCAATATAAAGTAAATACTAGTTATGGCATCAAATAGGGTAGCGAAGCACACCTTTGATTTAATTTAATGCTTTGGAATTTTACAAAAGTTCGCACATATGTAAGAAAGATATAATCACTTGGGTGCAGAACAAACATTTTATAAATGTAAGAAAACATTAAATTAAAAAAATAATATGGAGGAAAATTCATGTACCGATTTGACAGATTTAGAAAACTGAAATTCGAAAAAAATATTTGTATTAGGTTTATGCAAAAAGGAGGGCCGTAAATTATGTAGGAGCTTCAAAAAATCTAATAACGCATTTTGGTTTATATCTCAATTAATACTGGATCTACTTTGTTCATTTTTTTTAACACAAAAATTCTTTAAAATATTTCCGATTTTTCTGTGAAAGAACAAAGTATCTAGCTTACATAGATGCTTTCAAAAAAATTGAAATTGCTTTATTGTTATTGTTGTTTTTCAGTACCGATGACTCTAAATAAATAAAAAACAGACTTACCGATAACTCGATTGTATATGAACCGATTTGGTTAATTTAAAAAAAAAACGAAATTCAAGAAAAATATTTATAACAGATAAACATAAGAACCAAGTCCATAGCTTACTTAGGACTTAGATATTCGTCAAAAATGTGTTTTAGCCGATATCTTTGTAACTAATGGACCGAACGAGTTCATTTCTTCAGCAGAAAAATTCAGAAAAAATTTTCCGATTATGCTTTGCTAAAAACGACGTCTCTAGTCTATATTGAGGCTTCAGAAAATCAACAACCTGCTATTTTTGAACTAGTTTTTTCCGAGTTTTAATAGAAAAGTTCTGGGAAAAATTTTTTATCTTTTAATGCATATATTTCATATATCCATGTTTTTGAGAGGCTTCACAAGCTCCATTTAAACCATTTTTAAGAACTAAAAAAATATCGGTTTATTTAAACATTTATGAACCGGTCTTACTGAGTTTCAATAGAAAAATTCTCGAAAGGATTTCCGATTGTTTGATACATATATTATATATGGCTGTTATCGGTGGGCTTCAGAAACACCATTTCAACCAACGGACAGAGGGATATCATCTCGTCGACATCAATTCTTATAACGATCCAGAAAATAACAACTTTTTTGCTCTCTGACGAAAATTGTGAAAATTACGAACGGTATGACGAACTTATATATACCCTTTATACCAGTGGTGATGGGTAAAATAAAACGAGATAATAAACTGAAGTACAGCCTGCTTCAAATAATTTTATATATAATACGAAACCTCAATAGTCCAAAAACAATTTACCTTAAAATTCAAGCTGATGTTAATTGTATCCTCATGCATTTTTTTCAATTCCACTAAATTATGTTGTAGAAATATAATTTTCATACAATATTTAACATGAAATATTTTTTCTACAAAAATTTTCAATTTATTTTTATTTTCTTGAAAATATTTTACATTTTTTATTAAGGAAAAAATTATTTCAATATTTTAGCATATAATTTTAAAATTTTGATATCATTAATAATACTGTATCGTTTCTTGGTTTGTTGGGTAAAAACACTTTATTTAACAACTTCGTTAGGCTTTTAAAACGTAGCAAAGTAACCGCTTTGTTACTTTTATGCCAAAAACATTAAAGCTATTAATATCCATACAAAACGTAATAATACATAAAATAAATTTATAACACAGTTTCACAGCGAAAATTGTATAAAAAGAATTGCATAGTAGTACCTTTATTGCAACATATTTCAAACGTTAATTGAAATCATCATTACATTTAGAGAAGTAGAAACACATGATGCGTGGTTCTACTGAAACACAAAATATACACTTCGATGCATATAAGTAGTAGCAACAAAAATGTTGGTACAAAAATAAAAAATTATATACTAGTAAAAATGAGCGTTTTATATAAGAGAAAATGTTTGAATTAATTAAATTTTCAAAAAATACATATATGAAAATATGTAAAGTCGATATGAAGTCAGAAATTATTAGTTTTGGATTAACAACTATACTGATAATTTAAGTTACGAATCGTAATTTTTCGGACTTTTTGATTTCCCGGGATAACGGGAACAATATTTTGACTTACCGCAATTCCCGAAATCCCGAATTAAAAAAATACAATTATCATTATACTCATTAGTTTAACAACTGAGACCCAAATATTATATGAGTTTTTTTTTTTTTTGCATTAGCAGATTTAAAACGTGATTGTAAATGTTTTATGATAGGAAAATTTGATCAATAGCTTAAACTACTGATTAATAAACTCGAATGGATTCTGAAATATTATAGAAAGATTTTTTTGGATATCGATAAAATATTAAGCAATATTGTTGTTCTTACTTAAAAGATATGCACCATAAAACAAAATATATTGAGCCTTTCAACGAATTCCATAGTGTGCCCTTGAACATATCAATGTATTCTTATGCTTTTGCCAAGTCACATATACGCAGAGAAAAACCATTCTTATGGCATTGTCACGTCAAAAATGTTATGTTTGTATAGTTATTTTTCGTTGATTTAAATAATACTGTGTTCATGCTAACAACATTTTTGTTTTTGAGTTTTAAAATTCAATCAAAAATAAAATAATATTTTTCCAAATATTTTTATCAGATACCAAATTTTATCAAAATACAAAAATAACATTATTTCTATAAACATTAAAAGTCACCAATATTTATATTTCTTTTTAAATTATATTTTGTTTTGCACAAATGTTGAATATTTGTTTTTGGAACAAATGTCAGGGCATCGATTATATACATATAATGAAATAGAATCGGTATGATAAAAGCAACCTATAGTATGATAAAATGGGTCTATAATATTTTAAAGCTGCATCATTATAGCATGAAGTCGAACCAAAATATGATAATATGTAATCATATAAATATTTACAAACATACTAATTTTTAACTGTAAACGTATATACCTATCATAATACGTTGCTTTTAGTTTATGGTCACCAGAATTATTTTTTTCTCTGCGTATATTGTTTGCACAGTTGAATAATTTAATTCTTATTTATATTTATAGGTATACATGATGTGAATAATTTGTTGAAACATCTGACCATTTATAGTAACATACATTTCACAGTTTATCCAAGTTCTTCATATTATATTATAAGACATCAAAGCTTTTATGGGAAATTGAAAAATTATCAAATGCAAAGAATTCATTAAATTGGAAATAATTTTAAAAATAGCACTGTGCTCAAAAATAAGACTTATTTTTTTAGTAAGATTGGGGAAAACTAAATTGACGATGCTGAATTTAATCGCTCGTTTTTGATATTATTAATTTTCAAAGGCTAAAATATGAGTTCGATTTTTTTTTACTCAAATTTAATAATTTCGTTCTACATTTTAAACAAAATAAACAATAAAGATTCTATTGAAGTATAGGATTATGTATTCTTACCCAGCAAAAAAAAACTATAAAGTGCTTCCCAAAAAAAAATGTAGTTTTATTATCTTTTAACAAAGCTAAAGCCATAGTTTTATTAAGCAATTTCATAGAAATAGTTTTGAGAGAAATACTTTAAAGGTAAGAAGCATAAAAGAAGAATATATTATCAATGAATATCAATGGTTAAAAATAGAACTTATGCAGCTCTTTGTCAGCACTAAATACTTCCTTCCAATGAAAACACAATATTAAAATCATTCAGTTTTTTTTTTCGGGGGGGGGGGGGGGGGAGATGGAGCTATTATTACATATATTTTTAACTCTAAATTATAAAACTTTAAGCAAACAAAAAACATTACTACAAGTCCTTAAGTAAGCTAACAAAAATATAAAAACATTAAAAATCGGACTAAAATTAATTAATTTATAATTTGTATAGTATATCGTTACCTAAAATGTAAAAGGCTGTAGTCAGTCAAAATATTCTTAAATGATCCAAATTAAATCTACACAACAAGTTTTATATTCATATCTTCAAAAATAACAACAATATTAACAAGTCAAAAGGCCGTAACATCAACTTTATAAAAGAAGCAGCCGCAAAATATTTTCTATTTAAGAAAACTTTAGTGTGAAATGTTTTATGCTTTAGATATTTTGGTTTTAAATAAACGATTGAACAATCCTAATTAATTTCTTTATTTTTTTGGTAAAAAATTAAAAATTGTAGGTGACGATATATTCAATCGATTTATTGTATAATTTATATAAATAATGACCCCTTTATTTATAATTTAATGTTATTTATGCTAGCTCCATTATCAAGTTTAAACTCAAATATCTCGTATATGAGCCCTAGCTTCGAAAAATGATTGCCACCATTGAATTCAGCGTAGTCGAGTTAGCTTAACCCACTATCAACTATTTTAGTTGCTTTATCAAGATAAATTTATTTTATTGTTCTCTTATTTTGGAATATTTAAAATCATAAAAGTCAGAAGCAAAAATAACAGAGAGTTTATGATTTTAATTTTTTCTAAGTAATACAAAAGTTATTGATAGAATAGTAGAAAAAATTGCCAAGACGAGGAAAAAACAAAAAATGCTAAATAAAACGTCATAACGAAAAAAAGAAAATGCAAAATCAAAAAAAAAAACATCGTCAAAACGAGAAATAAGTAAGAAAGGTATAGTGAGTTAAGCCCGACCATATGATACTCTACATGATTGTCTATGTGCAAAAAAATTCTGAGAGGGATCTTGTACTAGAACTGAGGCCAAGTGTGAACAGATACTTTTACTAAGTGTAAAATAAAATATACGAATACAGAATATTACGTGAATAGTCGGCGAACACATACAGCAGTTTTTCTTGCAGCAATTCTAAGTTCATAGGAGAGAGAGAGAAGATAGGAATACGAAGTTTTAACATTCTCATTACCTCTCTCTCCTGCGAACTCCGAATTGCAGCAAGAAAAATTGTTGTATGTGAACGCAGACATACTATAATTTATATGAATTTATGCACTTTAGGATGATTCCCGAAAGTGGGCCTTATATGGAAGCTATGACAAATTATGGACCGATCTTTGTAAAATTTGGTAGTATCATTTGTACTTATATATAACTTATTTATATAGAATATGAACAAAAATTTATACTAAAATTTTAAACGACATTCTGTCCGTTAAAGTGATTTTCTAAAGAGGGTTATATATGAGAGCTATGGTCAATTATGGACCGTATTTCATAAATTTTTTGCTTCGAATTTTATTAAAATATTACTATATTTAAAGTAAATTATTCATAGAGGACATTTGTATTGGGTCTAGTTGACCCATGTCAAAATTCGTCCTTGTGTCAAAATAATTATTCATGCCAAATTTCATCAAGATGTCTTTAAAATTGCGACCTATACTTTGTTCACAAGGTTTACATGGACAAACAACCAGACAAATGGACGGGCATCGCTAAATCATCCAGAAAGTGATTCTGAGACGAACGGTGTACTTTAAGGTGGGGGTTCGAAGATTTTTTTCTGTGCGTTATAAACATCAGCACAAACGCATAATAGCCCAACCATGTATGGTGGTATAGGGTATAAAAACGCCTAAAGGAAAAACATGCAAGGCCGAAAAAAGTCGCCTTAACGGAAAACCGTAAAAGTGAAGAAAAAATATCAAAACGAAAAGAAACATCAAAGCGGAAAATTGCCAAAATAAAAAATTATATAAACGAAAAAGTATATCGCCAAAATGAAAAAAATCGTCAAAATAAAAAAATTTTAACCGAACTCGAGTATTATTTGCCATCTCTGCTTTAAAGAATTTTACGAAAGAAAAAAACGGTTGAATTGTTTAAACTCCCAAGGGTTTTTTTCATATTTAACTGTTATTTTTATGTTGGTTAATTGGTTTATTTTTTTTTTTTTTTTTTTTGAAGATTTTGATTTTATTGCAGAAAAACCAAAGCAAATGTTTAAATTGTTAAAAATTATTTAAATAAAATATTAGAAAGGAATTTACGTACTACAGGATTTTACGTTGGTGCTTTTTCTATAAATGTCTAAAATATTTAACACAAATATTTACTGCTTCTAAAACATCGTTTATTTAAATTTTAGCACATCAGTCCTTTTTATCCATGTTATTACAAAAATGCCACCAATATTTAACTTAATATTTATACGTGTCATCTGTAGGTCGACACTTTGAATGTATGCACTTTTGCAAAACTCTTCTTAATTTATTTAGTTAAACGTGTGTTAATAAAATTATATATATTTGTCATTAATTCACTTATCCATTAGTTGATATCGTAGTAAATACTGAAATACTGAAACTTTTGCATTATTGATGTAATTTCCTGTAACAATAAAGTTTGATAACATGGCATTGGCTATCAACAAATTGGCTAGGGAATAAGCAAATACATCAATTTATATTAAAATAAATTTTATAAAGAACTTAAGTAAACAAATTATTACATGATTACATGGTTATTAATTGATTATCATTAATATCAGCACCATTATGTTATTGTTATTGCTGTCATCAGTTGAAAAATCTGAGTGGATTAAATTGAAAAACAGCACTTCATAAAAAAATTAATACAGTCACATTTATCATTATTTATTATAGCACGATCCACTTGAGACGTAAGAACTTGAGAACGACCCACTGCAATTTTAGAGCAATAAATCATTTGTATCCATACAATTTCCAAAGGCTTGATATATTATATTATAATTTTAATGTGTTTCTCTAAATATTTTAGAAAGTATAGGTTAAATTATAAATTTGACTAGATTGGGATTTAATAAAAAAAAACATGATAGTTTTTAAATTTTATATCAAAAGTTGTTGTCAAATATTTCACAAATTTGAAGATAAACAAATACTCGAAGCAAAAAAACTAAAACTGATTTCTAATAATTATAGATTTGAATTAAAACCTTCGTATTTAAAAAATGATTTCAAAATGGGCAAATTATGATTAAACAAATTTGTTTAAACAGTTGTAATGAAATAAAGTTGTATGGAAAGTTCAATATATTTTAAACAAATTACAGAGACAACAAAAATTTGCCTTAAGTGTAAATTATTTTTTTTTATTTAATATTTAAAGGAGCTCCTCTCTTCAACAATATCAAACACTCATACAAAAACTTTCTAGTTTTGTTCAGGGCTTCCCCAGCGTGCGTTGTGTTTAAATGTTGAAAAACTTTTATGCCATGAAACCATAAACAAGTAATAGAATAGAATAGCAACATTAGAAATTAACACATAATCAATTTAACACATAATAAATTTTAATGTATAATGTTAGTAAAGAACCACATAAGTTTTTAAAACATGCTATACACTTGTCATACATATAAGCCGTAAGTAATATGTGGCTTGTTTACAGCTACATAAAAAAAAAGAAAAGAAATTACTTAAAGTAAAAGATACATGAAAGGAAATATAGTTTTTGAATTATTGCTTTCGTTTGTAGAAAAATAAAGTTTTCTTTTTTTAACAACCAGAATAGAAAGTTATTGTGACGTTTTAGAATTTTTATGAGAATTTTATACTATAAATTTTAAGTGACATAATAAAATAAAGAAATTGGTATGTGTAGTGTTACATAAAAAGATAAAATTATGATTTTTATTCAAATTTTTGCTAGCCGTTCAAGTCTGCTCATAATAAATGAATACAAATTTTATATCTTTCTGTTCCCATTTACATGAACATCAACACTTCACAAACAGAATATCGACTTAATAAATTTTATTATAAAAAATTTGATGAAATATTAACAATTACTTTATTTCGATTAATTCGTTTTAATATCATTTTCATGTGCTTTAGGCAATATAAGTTTCATCATGTGTTTTTCAGTTACATTGATTTTATGTCAATTCCATGCTACTAAAAAAGCTATACAAATTTCTTATTTATTTATTAACTTGTCTCTCTTATTGTTTATTAATAAAAAAAAGTATACGAAAAATAAAATTTTTATTTTAAGAAATTATGATTTTTTTATGCTAATTTAAATAATACAAAATCATAACAATTATCTTAGAATATTTTAATTTTCATAACAATGCTAATACCTCTTCTTTGCATTACTAACTTTATTTCCTACTTTGTGTTTATAGGGTTTTATTTAAGAATTTTTCTTGTTTTTATTTAAATTGAGCCATTAATGTTAATTGGCCTTATGAAGGTTTATGGTGCGTATGATTTATGCTTACAATAATAAATGTTCACATAAAAATACCACAATACTCATACGACCCATGGAAAAAGTGTTTAATGGGAATATGTCACATAGAAGTGAAAAAATTCATATTATATAACATACTTGTAAATTGAAACAGTACTAAAAATATATCAGCATTAAAATATGGAACAAAGTATTTTTATTTGTAGGTAGTAGGCTAATATTAGTGTACTCAAAGGACTGACATTTTCAGAACATCGGTTTTCGAGTTATTCGAAAAATAGCGTTTTCAAAACAACCGGATTTGAATACGGCTTTACAAATATATTAAAAATTATTATTTTTATTAACGAAAATACGAGTACGTTTATAATCAGTGTTGCCAGGAGATGAGAAAAAAGGCTAAATTGAACTTTAAACGAGAAAGATAGATATAGTTGATCAAGACCGACTATATGATACCCTACACCATTGAGTACGACCATAAAACTTCGGAAAAGGAACTTATATTACACCTGTGACCAATTTTACTAAATGTAACATAAAGTATACAAATATTATATGTATATATCCATATATGAAACACTTAAATGTTTATTACTATATATACCATCATTGTTGCTAAATTAAATTACCAAAATTTTTTAAATTCTTAAATATAGACCGTTATATTATATTTTGTAAACAAAAGACATGTACAATTATGTTCAGTGACTAAATTGTAAACATAAAAATAAGAACATGCTCGATCATGATCATGATGAAGAGTTAGTAATAATAGAACATTGAGAAAATACGGTCTACACACGCAGAGAAAAAATGTAGTTGTGGTGACCATAATTTAAGAGCAACATATTATGATTGGAACATATGATCACAGCGAAAATAGAAATGATTTTAGGAAATAATTATTAAGATACCATTTTGTCATATTATATCCGATTTTATGGTTTGTTTTTTATGTTATGATTCTAGTTTTACATATAACTTACTAGGTCATTATCCCAATTTATCGGTTTATTATTTTATGTTATTATATTATTATATCACATTGACAAATTATGTTTCCATTTTATAATGTTATTACGCATTCTTTATATTAGTATTCTATTTTATCATATTATTATTTTATTTTGTCATATTATTATGTTATACTTTTATATATTAAAATAAAACGTCTTAATAAAATATTATTACTTTTATAATTTTTTTTTAATAATAAAGGAAAGTTTTCATTAGTAAAAAAATACTTACTATTATTTGTTCATTTTGAATTTAGTATATGTATCATATCATAGAATACAACTAGAAGTTTATGTGAGTGGCAGTTCGAACTAAAAAAAAAAAAAAAAAAAAAAACCCATTTTTTCAAAACTCAAAAACAAACTATATGTAACTGCATGTATTTTGTTATTATATGAATTAGGTTTTTGACAATTGAATCAGGTTTTTTATTCGCACACAAATATCTACTTATTAATCTGTGCCGAGTATAACCATACCTTGCCAATCTATATTTATTCATATATAAACTAAATGAGAATTACAATGGAGTTGGCAAAGAAACATTAAAAACAAGATATATTTAAAAACAAATAAGTTATACATTTTTCCACTAAGTTTGTGAAAAGGATAAGTATTATGTTTATTTGAAACATTTTATTGTCACGGGAATAATAATATTAATATGATTTAAAAATTGAATATGGTTTAAAAAAAAAAAAAAAAAAAAAAAAAAAAGAAGTGCAAGTATTTTGTAGTTGTTGAAGTGATGGTATTATTTATATTAATAAATTTTGTTTCTGTTAAAAATATTTAAAAACATAAACTTTTTGCAGTCAACCATATTAAAATTTTTATTGAGTTTAAACATTAAATGACAAAATTTAAACAAAAGCTTTATTATCATGAATACAGAGTTATTAAAATTCAAGAAAATTAACAAGGATAACAAAATATTGTTGTAGTAAAAATGCTGTAACCATGGTTTTTCTCTGCGTGCACAAATAAAAGTTATTTATAATTAATATAAACATTGTTCAATAATAAATTATTTAGAATTACTATAAATATTTATTAATAAAAATTGTGTATACCTTTAAGAGGTTTACTATTTAAAATTAAGCTTTGAGGACTCCTTTATTTTATTAAAAGGAAAAAATTGAAAACTGTAGGGTGATTCCTGGAAGAGGATTTATATGGTATCTACAGTAAATTGTGGACCGATTATCATAACATTTGGTACAATGATTGATACTTGTACAGAAATCCTTTGCCCCCAATTTCAGTCAAATTTTCTTATTTTTAAGTTATATTCGGGTGTTTAAACTCTATTCTGGGGGGACATTTGTATGGGGGCAATATGAAATAATTGAAAGTTTCAAAAAAATCTCAACTTCTACAAATCTAGTCCGATTTCAAAGATTTTATATTTCTGTAAAGCGCTTGGCGAGGTAAAGAAAAAAATGCTTACTAATCTAAATTATCTCTTACAGTTGAAAAGATACTTTAGTTATGTTTTAATTATGAGTTTTTAATTTTTTGCCTCCACTTTATTTCGTTTTTCGGGAATAAGTGCTGAGGTATATGTGGGAATTTATTTTCTAATATTCTGTAATTTATAATATATTCTAAAATAATATGCTAAAAATCTTTTAGAGCATCTCATTTCGTCTAGCCATGAAAAATGTTCAAAATGAATACTCTGAAATTAATATGAAGTGATTATTTTTTTCTTAAACAAAAATATGGTAGAATTCTTTCAATTTTTTCTCAAAGTTTTGTTAATAAAAACATATTTTCGTTATATATTTCAAAATACAAGGCTTCATAAGTTGTTAATAGAGAAATCTTAAATTGCTTCAGATTTGCACCCAGCATTGATCGAAATGGGGACTTTTATAAAAAAAAAATATTTTTAATCGATTAATCAAAATGTCACGCGGGCTTTTTTAAAAAGATTTAGATCGATTTGGCACTAAATTACTTTCCGCCCGCCCAAAAACAAATGAAAAAATTCAACTTTTTTAAAAGACCTTTTTTCTAAACTGTATAAAAAAGCATATTAGCATAATATTTTCATTTGTATTTCTTTCGTGGTGTATAAAATATCAGTCTTTTATACCTGCCAAAATTATTTCAAGAGATTTACAAAGTATGTTTTTGCAATTTTTCAAAAATAAACAATATTTAATAAATTTAAACTATTCTTGCGAATATTATCTCGTTAGACAAACAACAAACACACGCCAGTATAATTGTGTGTACGTATACGCTTGCATGGAAATACACAATAGAATATTATGTCAGTTTTGAGGCCATTATATTATGTTTATAATAACGTCCTATACAGACATTTTATATAGTAGTGAATTGTTAGATAAGTCTATTTTTATAGCGTTTTAATATTTTATACGTTTTTGGAAAGTAGATGGAGCTTTGCTAAAAAAAATTATTATTATTTATTTTTTTTTTTTTTTGCTTTTAACTTTTTTCAGATATTATTTATTTTTGAAAAATTACCAAAAATTGGTTATTGCTATGTAGATGATTTTAACAGGCACTAAAGAATTCTATTTATTTTATACACTACATAAGTAATATTAGTGAAAGTTAATATGCCATTTTTTGCAATTTGAAAAAAGTCTTTTAAAAAGTTTACTTTTTTCTTAAAGCCTGCACTCTTGCATTCGATTTTGACCAAGCTGAAAGAAGTTTAGTGTCAAATCGATCCAAATTTATTTTATAATTAAACTGTGTCAATGAGTTAAAAAAACAAAACTCGCGTGACAGTTTTTTTATTAATCGATAAAAATGGACTTTTTTTCTAAAGTTCACCATTTTCGACCAATGCTGGACGTAGGGTGCAAATCTAAATCAATTTGAGATTTCTTTATTAACCATTTATGAACCTTTGTCTTTTGCAATATATGTATAAAGAAAGTAATGTTTGTTAATAAAATTTTGAGAAAAAAGAGAGAGTTGTATTACATTTTTGTTAAAAAAGAATGGTCATTTCTCATACTAATTTCAGAGTGCTGATTTTGAATATTCTTCAGATGATAAGAGGAAAAATAATCCAAACGTTTTTTTCAACATTGTCCAAACTGGGTTTGGATACTTAAGTTATATTTTATAATTTTAACGTTAATAATAACGTAAGAAACATTTCCCCACCATTGGGAACGCGCGATATTTAAATTCGCTGGAATAAACGGTTTTCATTAAAAAAATACGATATCAACGAAAAATACGACTTATAAACATCTTAAAAATAAATCTTAATTTTAATTTCAATTCATCCGCCATACGCAGCATCTCGTTGCCCTCTACTTACACTTAATTATTTAATAAGCTGAAATTTAAACTTAAACTTAAAAAAACAAAAGAAGAAAACCCCTGAATAATCAATAAAAGCCACGGAATTCTTTGTGCTGAAGAAAAACCTAAACTATTTACCTCATTATTTGGTTATAAAACAAAAGATAAGAATTTATGCTTCAAGAACCAGCTACCCCAAAGAAAACTAATTGAATTCCCTAAAATTTTCTCTTTGTTTCCCAACCCCCACAATTGTAATTACTTTAACCGAAACGGAGTAATTATAATTAATTCTTTATTACAGATTGGTACCCCCCTCGCATCTTTAACCATAGCATTTCGATCCACCTGTAATAAAGAAGTTACATACAATAGATAACCCTACTGTATTCATGGTTCATCCGGCTCGAAGGACCATGAACAAGTTTATGGGTTCTTGTGTAAGGGGGGATGTAAGTAATCAAAGGGCCAATCTATTAGAAAATGGTTAATTATAATTACTCATGTAGGAGTAATTATAATTGTAGGGATGATAAAAGAAGAGTAATAAGATTAGTGGTAAATCCATAGAGTCGCTGGCTGTAGCGGCATAAAAAAAACTCACCTTTGTTGGGTTACCTTTATGAAATGAGGATTAGGATTCGGTTGAATTGATCAATTTTGATACCCTGTAGCTTATCTCATATTATTACGACGAGATGATTTTTCTGAAAGTCTATGTCATCCTCTACAAGTTTTCCAATAATTTTAATTCGATTCGATTAGTAGTTTAGGAGATATGTTTTATTACCAACAATTTTGCGATTGCCTCCACTGTGCAGTATGAAGGTCTGATGGTGTTTGACCTTTATAATTTTATATTTTGTTGTTGAAGTTGAAGAATTTTGTGGTGACAATAAAATAATGTTTTTTTAAGTTCATGTAGTTAGGCAAAAAGAAATATATATATTATTCAAAAATAATCTCACCTTTCGCTATTTTTTTTTATTGTAATCAAAAAAAGTTACGCATAAAAAGTAGTTTCATTCTAATATCTAAGTTTGTGGTCAATTAAATTATTTGGTTATATTGCTAGAATTTTTCTGCAATAAGTTTAAGTTTTCTGTGTAAGTGGCAATAAATTCAGATATCATAGCAAAAGTAGTATTTCTGTGCAGTAAGAATATTAAAAAACTGGACTAAAATATCTGAGTCCTTTTACAGTTGAAAAATATTTTTATATGAACTGAAAATTACATGCGATTTTTTTTTATCTTATGAACAAGCAAATGTTTTTCTTTTTATTTATTTATTATTTTTTTTTCTATTTTATATTTTAATGTCTATAGCACAATGTTCGTTAGAGTCTATGATATTACTTATATTAATTATTTATTAAAAATATATTAATTAATAGTTAATGAATTATAATATTTCTTCATAATGTAAAAAACAAAATGCTTTAAATTATACTTTTGGAGTATTAAATTCTACTAATGGATCAGGTGACAGGTTATTAAAAAAAACATTGGTTAACATATCATATACATACATGAAAAAATCCATGGTTTCGTAATTAAAAACGAGTGGTGAATGCTATTACATATAATAATAACATCATTTGCTTACGGTAAAAGATAAATTAAAAAATAATAAAAATAACTGTAAATTAAGAAACGAAAAGGAGTGAATACAAAAAGAGTTGGTTTCTGCAGCAAGAATTGTTTAAATGATTTTTCTTTCACTTATGTCATATATAACACAAATAACTGTCTCATGACATGATGAATAGGAGAAAAAAAATTAAAAACTATTTTTAATTTTAAAACTCTTCTTCAGATTTAGCCTAACTTCCAAAAACATATTTTGGCACTAAAGATTGATTTTATGTTTAATTGTTTTACATGTGTTAAATATTAAATTTAACAAATATAAAACAATTTTATTATTTTTTAAGCCTTTAGTAAGAGGGTAAAAAAATGTGAGCCAATTATATATATATATAAATTTTATTCATTTTCTTTTCATATATTTTTTTTTTTTTTACTTTAAACTTTTTCAATTTTGTTTACGAATCCATATAGCTTTCTAAAAATATGGTAATATTATTTTGTGAAAAATTAATATAACAAAAAATCTGAAGGGAAAAAGCTGGAGAACTCACTCACTATTTATAAAAATGTGTAAGGAATTTACTGGACCAGGCATGTTGTGCTTATACATAAAGTACTTATAGAAAGTTAAAACAAATGGTTTTTGAGTTTAAGAAGAATTACCTTTTTTCTGCACAATTTTTCCTATTTCACTCTAGACAGAATAAAAATCGTACCATCGTTTTTAATTTTCATTAAAAACATTTCATAGCCTTTTGTGTTTTTGTAAAAAAAAAATAAATAAAACGTTAAAAAAAGTTAACACGCTCACTTAAAAAAAATCAACTAATAAAATTGGTTAATGTTTGCTTCATCGCTGGATAACTCTAAGATATCTTTCCAAAATACGAAATGCAATTTCTGTATGTTTCAAGTATTTACAATCATACTATGGTAAAGAAAATTTGATAATAAGATTTGAGTTTTGGCAAAAACAACTTATGCTTCTATGTTCAGCGAACAAAAAAGTATCGAGTTTTTCACTCAAATTCATCTTAAGAGATCATAATTTTGAGTTATTTGTGGAAAAAAATATTTTAAATTTTTTCCCTAAGGACATCTATGTACAACAGAAAGTTTTAGTACATTCTGCTTTAAGAAAGCTTAAAATATAATTGCAAAAAATACCTACGCGTTTGCTTTGGTAAAATGTCATCAGCGGGTCAATCAAAAATATACAAAATTACATTTTTTTCTTTTACCTCAAATGAACCAAACTGTTAGTTATTTATCCGCTTCAGACAATTTAAAAAATTTGGCATTCAATTCGTTATAGCATATTTTTACATATTTTGCTCATAACAGCATATTTTTTTCATTTTGCACTCAGCTAAATATTTTTTCATATTTTCATATAAATTCTTTATTTTGCATTATATCTTAACAATTTAATTGACATATTTTTGCATAATTAATAGTTAGGAACATAATTTTGCATATATTACAATAAAGAGCATAATTTTGCATATTTTAAACTTAATAGAATTATTTACAAAATTTACATAACGTTCATCTTATAAATTGATAGAAATTTTGTAATTTCCTAATTTTCCTATTTTAAGAGTATTTTACTGCATATAAAACACGTCTTTTAGAGCACATTTTTGGTTGCCTGGTCATGAATATTTTCCAGCGTCTCACTGTAGAAAAATGTAAAAATTTGATACTACCCAGCAAAAACTTAGCTTTCCTGGTCTACAAATATAGTTATTTGTAGACTCTAGGAATACTCAAAAATATTTACCTAAACAGTGAGATTTAAACTTGGGCACAAATTAATCATTCGTTTTTAATGAGTAGCGTCCCAGCAAAAACTTTGCTTTCCTGGTAAGCTAGCAGGTATAATTGGAAACAAAAATAAACTACTTATTTTTTGCTTGAATAACTAGTTATTTTTGTTCGACTTGTCCACAAATTCATGTAGTTATTTTTTGACTCTAGGGGTACTCAAAAATATATACCTAAACGAAAACAAAAATAAAAAAAAAAAACAAAAAAAAAATTTGCCGTCAGTGAAACTCGAAGTTGGACACACACTAACCATTCGTTTTTACTGACTAACGTCTTACTCAGTACACCATCTCGCACTTAATTTTCTAAGTGACAAAAACTTTTTTTAGTATAAAATGTCTTTTTAGATATTTTGTAAAAAATAAACTAACAGCATCAGAATGGAGTTGAACCGACAACCTTCTGGTTGCTAATCCAACGCTCAAGCCAATTGCAATGTAATATAGAGTAGACAAATAATAATGACTCGTCATTACCAAGAAATTACTTTGAAAAGTAGTTGCCACTACCGAGAACCAAAAAGTTTTTGCTGGCTAATTATTATTTACTTTTTTATATTTCTCCTGCAGGGAAACTCTACTTTATATATTTTTTCCATACGTTTATTTTTTGTTTAATGTATTAATATTTAATTCTCCTTCAAAAATAATAAAATAGTAATGAATAGAATTTTTTTTATAAGCAGTAGAACGTGTTTTGTGCTTTTATATAAGTTTTAACCTCAATTAAATTTTAAATTTCGTATAATTGAAGAAAGCTTTAACTAAAGTATAAATTAACTTTTTTAACGTCTTTACGTTTTCGTGATTCGATATATAATGTTTTTTTTTTAAATCTTAATCATAAATAATATAATTACATTACATAAAACTGTTGACTTGGGTCTGCACTTTTTTGCAAAAATTTAATTTATTGACCAATAAATCAATTTATTAAAAAAATATAAATATTTTTTTTTCACAGTAAGCATTTTAAAACAATTCTTATACAACAGGTAAGTATGCAGTGCAATGTATTCATTATTTGTAATTTTATACGGCAATATTACTATAAGTATGGGTATTCACTTAGAGTTGTTACCTCCTCCCCCTTTCAGATATCGGAGCGTTACTGCTTGGACCTTATTTTCTCAAAAATTTACAAAAATTGCTCAATACTGGGTACGTAATCATGTGAAATATTATATTTTCTTTTTGAAAAACACTTGCATTACTAGATTTCAAAATAATATTAAAGCTAATAAGTACCTCTTTTGATTTGAGTGTGTGTATATCGATGCCACCAAAAAAGTATAGGATTTATTATATCTTCTTTTGCCAGAACAAGTGAGAGTGTAATGCCACTGAGAAACAATGTGATCTCACCATTCCTTTCCACAAAGAGTTCAAATATAACCAGTTTGTCCTCTTTGAATGAGTTACTAGTTTTGCTTTCCAAAATTACGTTAACCCGTCAGGCAGGACTGTATTTATTATGATCTGTTTGTTATTATTTTCAGTTAATGCTTCTTCTCGCGCATTTATAACCTCCAAATGGCAATGATCGGGGGTTTCTGCAATAAATTTTGAAACGGATTCCAAAAAGTCCAATGATCTAGCTTGCTTGCTATGTGTTCGTAGTATTTACAATAGTCTGTCAATTTTCCTTATATGTTCTTTGTTAACTATTCTCGATCTCCTGTACAATCAGTTCATACTCGTAAAAATTTGTTCAATGTGCAATATAGTCACAGTCGTTATACAAAGCAACATCTCCATCTGTTACGACGACAAAATATGCCTCTGCATAGAAAATATTTTTGTATTTTGATACAGATGGCAAGCAGAGAATAAAAATTATGAATATCATTATCAATAGCTTAAATACTTCCTTATTATTCCAAATTATTTTTCTATGCATCAAATTAAATCACCTCCCTGTTTCTTCTGTCACTTTTGTTTTACGGGTTGTTCTTCAACTGGATTTGGCTTGTTCCAACTAGCTTCCTCTCTATTTCGCTCTTTTATATTTCACTTTTTATTTTTCTTTTAAGGATATTGTGTCCTTTTATTAAAAATTTCACTTTTGGTATGCTATGTTCTTTTATTTTAATTTTATTTCTAATTTCACTTTTTAGGATGTTATGTCCTTTCTTTCAAATTTAATTAATTTAACTAATTTACTTTTAATTTTGCTTTTAAATAAATGATATCCTTTTTATAAAAAACTACACTTTTGGGTTGCTATATCCTTTCTTTCAAATTTATTTCCTTTACTTTTAAAGATACTATGTCCTTCATTTTAAATTTATTTTTTAATATTTCGCTTTTAGGGATACTATGTCACTTTTTTTAAGCGAGCAAGTCGTGCGCCGGCCGATATAGAATGTTTCATTTTAAAAATTATGTTATGTATAATTAAAATAACATAATTTCATTATACAAAACTGTTGATTTAGGTCTGCACTTTTCTACAATAATTTAATGTATTGGCCAATAAATCAATTTACAAAAAAAAAAAACATAAATATTTTATTTAGTCTTAAGTATAAGTAGAAGTATAAATATTCACTTAGCGTTATTAAATTATACAGTTAATAAGTATTATTTTCGTGTATTTTTTTAGAAACTTATATTCATCATTCTTCTAATTTTTTTAAACATAACAGCTGAAATTTTCATTGGCATAAAATAACACTTTCTTTTTTATTAGTTAGTATGTTTTATGCAAATTTTCTGTTTATAGTTTTAATTACAAATACATTTTCAGTGGTATATATTATATTTGTTATGAGGTTGGAATTAATATCGTATAAATGACTTGTATATCATCATAACATTGAGTAAAATTTATTATTCTATTTGTTTTTTTTTTCTCTCTATTTTGTTAAATGTAAATTTTATACTTCCTTCTAGCTTGTTAGTACTTAAGAGCTGACAAAATAATTTACTGCTGCATAAAAACAAAAAGTATGAAAAGATTAACCACATCAAATAATTAATATTTTGAGCTCCTGTTTATTAATGTAGTCGAACACGGTTATAACTAACTCCGCTACCATATCATATTGAAATAAACAAATTTAGTATACAATACTTTACAGAAAAACCAACCCGCTTATTAACAATCTAATAGGTAAAAACGTTTATCGACTGTAACTAATCTATATGATTTAGTATGATACATAATCTGTATGATACATAAATACCTTTCCAATAATTTTTACCAATTTACGATTTTTTAAATTTTGGCGACTTTTTCCGGCTAGTTGATTTTTTTATTTTGGCGTTCTTATTTCTTTTTTTTTTTTATTTATTTCAGTTTTTTCCGTTTTGAAAATTTTTGTTTTCGTTCTATTTTGGTGATTTTTTTGATTTCGACGATTTTTTGTATTTGTATATTTTATTTTACATTTAGTAAAATTGGCCACAAGCGTAATATAAGTCCCCTTCCCGAATCTTTAAAGTTTCATATAGTCATATGTCTTTCTTTCTCGTTTTTGTTTTTATTTATTTAGCAAATTTTTTAAATACATATGTAAATATGGTTGCTTAAGATACGAGTATTTAGGCAAAATAGTTGTTTTGTTTTCATTATTCTTTTTACTTTATTGTGGCTTATTTACTATGGAAACCGAAATAAATAGATTTATATAATTTTTCGTTTTTATATTTTGTTTAAAATATTTTTTTCTTCTATTTTTGAATGAAAGTCAATAAGAAAAAAGATTTTATGCTTTTTTAATTGCTATTCATGACAGAAAAAAAAAATAAATTGAAAATTATTGCTGTTATAATTTTATAGCGTTAGGAGTTTGATATTACATTTTTATATTCCTTGTCCTTAAACTGAAAGGAAATAATAAATAATGTAGGAGGTTGCATTTATATGAATTTAAGTACCCATGGAATGTTTCTTTTCAATGATGGCAGCCAGTGTTGCCAGTTTAGCTTTTTTGAGGCTAAATTTAGTCTTTTTATTTTGCCTTTAGCCTCAAAATTTTCATTTTAGCTTCTAGCATTTTTCTAGCCTTTTTTTCATTCTTAAAATTGCCTTTACAATGATAATGTTAGTGTTTGAACAACGAAGAAAATGGTTTCTTAGTTGTTATTACTTATTTTATTTTTACAGAATTTAGTTTTTTTTAGCGCTTTTTTCAAATATTTCTGCGCGTTTATTTTTTCAAGAGTTGGCAACACCACCTGTAATAGTAATGTCTCCTATTATTACAGGGTGACTCCAAGATGATTTTCTGAAAGCTTAGGTCCTCCTGTAGAACTTTTTCATATACTTAATTCTTTAATACCAAAGTTTTTGCGATTGACCCCACTATGCTGCAGTACACAGTCAGGCAGAATCGAAATTTTTTAGAAATAAATCTGTAACTTCTAATAAGCTGGTTTGATTTACATAAGATTTCGCATAAGAGTGCACAAGTTTAAATTTGGAAGGAGGGCCCCACATACTCTTTTAACATTTATATGTACAAATTCTTTTGAAATATAATTATGATTAATTGCGTCTTCTTCAAAATTGAAACATATAAATTTCTTATATATTTTTAATTAAAAATATCCTTTATAACTTACTATTAACATCAGTCTGTTTACAAACACGGTTAAATTAAATATTTATTGTAAAACAATCTTGTTTATTTAACGTTGATGAAAAAAAAATTAATATCATCCCTTTACAATGAAATATTAACACACACAAGCTCATTCATTATTTTGTTATTCATCCCATTGTTTGATTTTGCTGCAAGTTACCTAGTGTCTACATTAGGCAAATTTTTATCAAAACAAACGTCAAAATAAGTGCGAATAAATACAAGTTAACCTTAGTTAAACAGCTAATTGTTATTTTGGTTGTTACAGTTGCCAAACTGCATATATAAAAAACAATAATAAAAACGCCATATTGTTGTTTTTGTGCAACTGTTGCTACCTTCCACAAATTCGTGTTAAGTTTGATAAAAAAATTGTGTAATGTAGACACTATGTAAGTACAAGTAATTGCAACAAGTGTCATTAACCGTTCGTATTCTTGTGCTTTAATAAAGAACAACATGAATTTTTTATATGTAAAATTTAAGTCAGTGAACTTGTTGTTGAGTATTTCAATATTAAATTTTTATAGGGAATTACATTGCAATAATATTTTTTAAAGTCATTTAATACTTTAATTCATAAAACAGAAATGTTTAAACACTTTAAATTGAGTATAAAACACATAAATTGTATGCAGAGCAAGGTAGATTTAACAAGGTAACAGCAGTTCGGAGAGGATTTTTGTACACATTTTTTTTTTTTTATATATATATATTGAGATGTCATGATCAAACAAATTACTGAGAGAGCGAAATTTATCATTTTATATCAGGGATGGAGAATGGCTTATTTCATTTTTAACCAAACATACAAATAAAATATATTTTTTTTGACAAAGACGGTACCAATTTTGACAATTCCATTTTATTACAAAATTATACATAGCAATTTAATAGATAATAAACGAAAAAAAATCCCAAATATTCTATTTTTCATC
The DNA here is from genome assembly GCA_932274085.1 of Protocalliphora azurea. Taxonomy (NCBI): domain Eukaryota; kingdom Metazoa; phylum Arthropoda; class Insecta; order Diptera; family Calliphoridae; genus Protocalliphora; species Protocalliphora azurea. Next base: position 194,797,970 of record OW026519.1, read on the forward strand.
AGCTATACTTTAAACCAGAAATATTATTTTATTTTTATTAGTCTCTATTCCCTAACTTATTCTATGTTGAATATTAATTATTTTTTTTTTTTTTTTTTTTTTTGAAAATAGCTGAATTAGTTTTTCCCAAAATTATAGAACAGAACTACATAATTTAGAATTTGTTTTAATGTGTTTTGTAGATCTTATAATTCTATTTGTGTAAACAATTTGAAAAACAGCTTATGTTGCTGCTTAAATAAAAAATGAATAAGATTATATCAGATTGTACCAAATGAGTTGTGGTAGTACCACGGTACCAACTGATATAAAAATGTACCAAAAAAAATGTACAATTGTACCATGTTCGCCTTCCGTGTTTTATATTTTTTTTTTTTATTTCAATTAATCGCCACTTTTGACGACTCTTACACCAATGTGAAACGATGCCCTTGTTACGGTTTCAACCAGGCGCGGATACATGAGGAGAGAAAGAAGGAAATTTCGCTCTCTAAAATTGAAACGGTCAATATAAAAATTCTATTAAAGATTAAAATATTAGGAAACAGTGAGGAAAATTATTATATTTTCCTCCCCCAAGTGCTTAAGCTGGATTCGCTCCTGGTTTAAACCAAGGCGAATTCAAACAGGTGACTTCACTTAATCAGGTGATTAATTTTTTGTATATGGAATATTCAAACTCCATATAAGCATAATTTTTATTTAGCCGCTGAAGTGTCAAAACTCCAAAAAAAAAAAAAAAAAAAAATATAAAAAATTTATGAAATCGTCGCATTATTGTTTTTGAGAAGTGCTGCCACCGGTTTAATTTCGCCATGAAATTAAATATTCGATATTCCTAGTCGACTTTTAAAAATTTAGTTGACAAAATCTTGTCATATGGTTTAGACGTCAGCCGTTTGTTGACAACAAATAAAATCTGTCGAAAATTTCGCTGCTATACATAAGAATGTTTAGGAGAATTAGAGACAATAAATTCTTCCTTACACAAACATAGAGTTAACTGGAATTTTGCGTCGGTATTTGTAACTACATACTTGTTCATGTGCTAGAAGAAAAATATTGAATACTTTTATACAATTCATATTTAATACATTCATATTCATGTTTTGTCAATATTATTATTTTTATTTAAAGAAAATACTCTTCTAGGAGTTCTAAAAATAAAATTTCTTGTATTAATAAGTAGATATTTATGTGAGAAAAAAAACTGACTCAATTGTCAAAAACCTAATTCATGCAACAACAAAATACATGTAGTGACATATATTTTGTTTTTGTAGTAGTATTCTATGTTTCTTACATTTCTCTTTTATACATATAAGCTTAGGTATGGTATGTGTCACGAACTGTTTTCGCTTTTCAGAATAAGGATTTGTTTTATTTTTTCTGTTTGGGAATATTTTTAGTTTCTACTTATAACTTTTGGTATGTTGTTTGCTTGCTCTTGGAAAACACTTCAAATATATATAAAAGCCTATCAAAAGAAAGCAAACAAAAATAGCAACATTAAAAACTTATATGGGAAAACTTGAAAGCTTTAATTCTATTATGATCCTTTACTAATTGTAAATATGAGAGGTTTTAATTAAATTAAAATATAATGTTATGAATAGAAAGGATTATGGCGTTTTTGAAGCTTAAATTTTCTGAAAAGAAAGAACTAAGAAAATGTAACTATAAAAAATATTTTTAAAATTTCACACCTTTAGGTTGGTATAAAATATTTGACGGAAATGCATAACAAATATTTCCATTTAACTATTTATGTACATATGTTTAAATTTGTATTTCTTTTTTTCTATATAATACTTTAATTAAATAATACTTTTTGCAAACACATATTGTAGCCCCAAGATATTTGTGAGAAAGTTGAGGGAGGCATTTGTATTTGCCATAAAAGAAGTGAAATTCTTTATAATTAAGTTGTAAAATAATTTGCATTTATTATAAAGTTTCTTTAAAAATTACCAATAGAATTTCTTTTTTTTATAAATTTTCTAAGACTAAATTCCATAGTTTATTTTAAACAATATACAAAGGATTTTTATTCCCTTACCCATACTTGGTAGTCATAACTTTTGTCATTATTATTTTATTTTTCTTCTTTTGGGACCTTTAACCCAAATAATAATAAAAATGTGAGTAAGGCACGTGAAGTTGAATAAAATGTATTTTTTCCCCAAACGAAAATCTTAGAGAAAATGAGAAAAAAATTCCATTAATAAGCTGTCATGAGGAGTTTCATAATGAAAATAAAAGATGAGGTGACAGTTTAGGCCTCACATATTGTGGTTTCCGTGTTATATATATATATATATATATATATATATATATATATATATATATATATATATTGAAAAATTCTGCTAAATGCTTATGGAAAGGTGATTTTTAGCATAACTTTCCACATATACGTATATAATTTCTGGCATCATACTCTGGATTTAAATTTGCTAAAACTGGAGCTACAATTTCATATTTCGTGAAACTACATAAAATTCTACATAGAAAGGTATTAAGGTAATTGTTTTACGGTTTATACTTTTCCTATAGTTTGAACTTAAAATTCTATTCAGTTTTTATTAAAAAAAAAACGAGAAAAATCAAAATCACAATATCTTGCAATGAATCTATAAGAAAAATTTTACAATTGAATTTTCAAATACAGATATTTTCAAATATATCATATAAAAATATCTTAAGAAATTATTAAATATATTAATATATAAAAAATTTCAATTCAATTTCAGTTTAAAAAGACTATAAAATTATGTTAATTTAGCGCCTTTCGAAATATTTGTTTTTCTTTTCTCTTTAAGAAAAAATCATAAATTTTTTTATAAAAAATTCTATTTGTTTTGTTTTATGTTTGGGAACAAATCAAAACCAATATTCTTTTGTCGCCTAAAAATGTTTAAAATTTTGGAAAATGTTGAAGAAACTAAAAGCCGTAGGAGCTGAGTATACGTTGTTTTTTTAATTTTCTGGGCTTATTTTCCTTGTTAAAGAACTAAGATGATAAGGATATGCAAATTTCAAAAAAACAAAATAATAATTTAAATATTTTAATTATAATTACCACCATAATCCTCAATTTTATTTGCATAATTGAACTCCTCATAACCGCTTATAAATTAAATTTTTTTCCCATTTTCTCTAAGATTTTCTTTTACAAAAAAAGAAAAAAAACTTTTCATTTAATTTAACGTGCCTTACTCACATGTTTATTATTATTTAGGTTAAAGGTTGCAAAAGAAACTAAGTAAAATAATAATGACAAAGGTTATGACTACCAAGTGTGGGTTTTTTGAAATCATTTTTTTTTTTTTTCAATTTTTTACATTTTATTACATTAAATATTATGAACCATAAAATTCTAGCGCATTAAAATCTTGAACTTTCGATTAGGGACAGGAAAAGCGGCAAAAGCTATTCATACATTTTTAAGCAGATTTTTGGATCTTTTGTGCATTGTTTTATTATATCCCAATTTTTCCTGGCATTAAAAGGCTTATACGCTAATAGAATAATAAATATAGAATAATATAAATTTTACGCCAGAGCTTACATGTGCAAAATGCTATAAAAATATTAAATAATAGTAAGTTCTTGTCCAGATTTATTCTAAAATTAAGGGCACCTTAAAAAATTACGAATTATTTAAAATTTGTGGACGAAACTGCATTTTCGTAATCCCAAAAATTATAACTTTATAAAATTTTCTTTGAAACAAATTATTGAATGATATAAATAGTTTCTGTTTATTTTATTTTTAATTTTTTTTTTTCCAATATAGTTTAACCTAAACATATTTTTGAAAATAAAAAACCACGTATATCGTGTAAAACTTACAAAAGATTTTGTACGTTCATCAAATGACATCATAAAATATCATAGAGTTAAAATTTTAAAAGGAGGTGTTTGGTTGGCAAGTTAGCTCTCCAAATCAAATTTAGGACCTCAATCCCTGTAACTTTTAAACCGTTAAAAATATTGACTTAGTTTTTTCGATATTAAAAAAAGAAACCTAAAGTTAACAAAATATATTTTTTTACAAAAATTTGCACCTAATATATTTTTCATTGTTTAAAAAAATATGCAAAAAATATTTTAGAATAATTAATTTTTGCATGTTACTCAGCTAGTAATGATAATATTGTGAGTCTTTTTACATATAGTGATAGCTCTTCGCAGAATGTATGCAATTATAATATAAATAATTTAAATTTGATAATTTGAGATTTTTTTTTATTTTCCAATTTAAACCGCAATAAATTTTTGGCCCCGCGAGAAATTGAGTCACCGCAACGGGTCCTAAATGCTGAAGTATTGGTTTTTGTACGTTCAAAACACTGTCAATGTAAAAAAATAATAAAAATCCGGAACAAAATTTTGACAAATTTTAAATGTTTTTGTGTTTTTGCCCATATGTATGTTTAATATAAAATGCATTACACTGAATACAAATAGCAGTTCACAATTAGATAAAGGTATAATATAAGACCTCTCACCGAATTTTGCGGCACATACAAAATCGTATGGATAACATATGGCCCGGCTTAAGCGACTATATCTTTCTTACTTGTTTTATTTATTATTACACGCAGAGAAAAAATAGAGCTGCAGTGACCATAATCTATGAGCAATATATTACGATTGGAACATATGATCACATCGAAAAATAGAAATGATTATAAGTAATAATTATTATGATTCCACTTTACCGTACTGTATCCGATTTTATGGTTTGTTTTTTCATGTTTTAATTATAGTTTTACATGTAATTGAACAATTTTAATATTATACCACATTTTCATATTATACCACATCATCATATCATTAGCTCATGTTATCATATAGTTAACCAATCTTATCATAGTATTATTATTCCATCTTATCATATAATAATAAAAATTATTATTTTTATAAATTTTTTACTGAAAAATTTTAAAAATAATATATATATATATATATATATATATATATATATATATATATATATATATATACATATTATTACTTATATTAATATATATATAATGGTTTTAGAAGTAATAATATTAATATGTTTCATATTAACAAAATTTTTGTTTGTGGTAAAAATATTTAAAAACATATATTTTTTGTAGTCAATCATATTAAAATTCTTATTGAGTGTAAGCATTTAATGACAAAATTAAATCAGAATCATTGTTATAATGAACACCGAGTTATTAAAATTCAATAAAATTAACAATGAGTACATAATATTGTTGTAGTGATCATGCTGTAACTATGTTTTTTCTCTGCGTGTATTTATTATTATGATATTTTTTAATCAGATATTTATGTGGATTTTGTAAATGTTATGAATATTAAAAACTGGAAAAACTGGAAAAAATTCACCAAAACGATGAAAAAATATTAAAACGTGAACAAACTCAAAAAAAATACCAAAAAGAGAAAAAACGTGAAAAAGCCAAAACTTCAGTTCACACTTTTCCGCCGATATCTCTTAAACAAAAGCATGTACGACAACGAAATTTTGTACAGATATTTCGAAGATCGATGCAAACTCGAAGAACAAAATCATTTTTCCGTTTATGCTACTTTTTTAATTTTTGACAATTTTTTTATCGCCTTTTTTATTTAAGCGATTTTTTATGTTATCGTTTTTGTTTTAACGATTTTTTAACAAAATAAATAAAGTAATTCAAAGTGTTTTCTACTTTGTTCATCACTTCACTGTTCACAAATCTCTCAATTAAATTTGAAAAAAACTCTAACTCAATATTGGTATATTATTACAGCTTGTATCAGGGATGGAAAATTAAAATATTTATCGGTATCAAAATAAATTTCAAATATTACTTTTTTCACTTTCTGAGTACTAAAATTCAAATTTTTGACAAGTAATTATTTTTTATTTAGTGTAAAACTCAAAGAATGTAGTTTGTATATTTAAAACGATGGATTAAATACGATACCAAGCAACTAAATGATTTAATTAACTAAAATCTTATAGTAAAATTTGAAGATCTTATAAAATGTGGCCCTGTTATTGAAATAAGCTTATGGCAGTGTTGTTAGAAGATTTAATTGGAAAAATGCTGAATCGTCCAAAAAAATATGCTAAATTAATCTACAGCTAAATTTTTTTAAAGGAAATTCTTTATAAAGAATATTCATATTATCGTTTTTCTTATTTCTTGCAAAATTGAGTTCAGAGTTATTTGTAATATTTGGAAATAAAGTAAAAATATTTCAAAAATTATAAATAATACCGTCATATTACTAAGGAATTCTTCCAAAAAATCAAAATTGTATTGAATTGTAAAATGCTAAAAAGCATTTAGAATATTTTTTTAGCCTTTTTAAAATTTCCAAATGCTAAATTTAGCACTGAAAGTCAACGAAAATGCAAAACAATTTTACATCATTTTTCATAACTTTACAGGGGAAACAAACAAACTTTCTAAAATAGAAATTAATTGTGCTGCAAAAAAAATTTTTAGACTTCTAAATCCTTAAATATCGCCCAATATATTGTTGAAGAGTACTATTATCTGTATTAGATATTTTTCAAGTTATTTAGGTTACGTTCTTTTGGATACGTATTTTCTGAAACTAAGAAGGCGTAACATCAAATCTTAATGAAATATATGTATAAATAACAAGATTTTGATGTTTTCTTGTTATTTTTTTGAGTTCTATCATTATTTTCTGTAGAAAGAGAAATTTACTTTAATAACAAATAACTTAGTAATAAGAAGAAAATTTTTAATTTTCATAATATTTTTCCAAAATTTTGAATAGCTTTCATATCTTTAGTAATCTATAAGTATAAATTCGTATAAAAATGATTTCGTTAATTTTTAATTATTAATTGTTATTTTTTATCAAATGTGATGTTTCGACTTATCAAAATATATTATATATTATATGTCAAGTCTGAAAATTTGTGATTATAAATATTTTAAAAATATAAAGTACATTCCATAAAAAAAAACCCGAATTTGAAATGTTACGTGGTTTTGCATTTTCGTTGACGAAATGGCCATGTATGAGAAAATACCTTTCTAATGGTATATATATATATATTTTTTTTTTATTATTAAAATCGGATGTATAGTGTGAGCGTAAAAGGAATAACAAAATTGCTCCTATACGAATACTTATTGTTAATATTTTATTTTTTGTTTAATTAATTACTTAACTTGTTCTCACATAATTCATTCCAAATTTCTTTAACAGTTTTGTTTAAACTATTTTTTTTTTTTTATTCTCTAGTTTAAAAATTTTTATTGATATTATATCCTGCTGTTATTGTTGAAAACTTTGTTTTTACACGTCATAAAATGGACGTTTTTATTACCTGCTAACATTTAAAGATTGTGCCCCATATCACGTTAAGTTTTGTTTAATTGAATTTTATTTTTCCCATGATTTTATTTTCTCTCAAAATGTTTAAAGGAAATTTGTTTTAAATAAATATTTATATTTCTATTTGTTCAGTTCAATATAAATTATAAAAAAAATCATTATGTGTGAATATTTGGTTTTCTCCATCAAATTGTATTTTCCATTTCCAGCAGCTTTTTTTGAGAGAGTAAACACCAATTTATTCTCAAATTCAGAAATATACAAAAAACTACGCGAACAACAATTAATAATATCCCTTATTATATCTAAAGAACGCTAATTTATCTATAAAAACAATAAAACATAGAAAATTTTATTTTATTATGAAAATAAAAGCAAAATATATTTGTTAATAAAACTAAATTAAAATTCGTTTCACTAAAGTTTAATTTTTAACCAAATTACAGAAAAAAAGCATAAAATCTTTAACTTAAAATACCAACATGACATCTCATGAAATTATTTGCAACAGCAATTAAAATTTTTTTTATATGAAGTTTCATCTAATTTTTTAACAAAAATCTAAAAAATACGAATTTTAAATGTTTTCTTAACATTTTATTACATTTATTCTTCTAAATTATCGCAGAATTTGAGTTTTTATATTTTGATAAATTTGATTTATAAACAAATGATCATATGTTTTTTTTTTTTTTTTAATATATGTTCTACAGCTTTCGTCAAATTCTCTATCAATGAACTGTTAAATTTTATCTCTCTTATGGTCTCACTTGCAAGATTCTTAAAGTAAACGAATACGATTTACAAGCAGAGGAAAACATGTTTGCAGCATTGTCACTACAACAATATTATGTTCTCACTTTTAATTTTCTTGAATTTTAATAACTCTGTGTTTATGATAACAATGTTTTCGTTTAAATTTTATCTTTTACGCAATAAAAATTTTAATATGGTTGACTACAAAAATTATATGTTTTTAAATATTTTTACCATCACTTCCACAACCATTAAATATTTGCAATTTTTTTTCCTTTTCTTATTCTTAAACCATATCATGTTTTTTAAACATATTAATATTATTATTTTTATGATAATAAAATGTTTTAAATAAATATAATACCTATACTTTTCACAAACTTAGTGGAAATATTCCTAACTCGTTTCTTTTTAAATATATTTTATTTTTGATATTTGTTTTTCAACTTCATTCATTTACAATTTTATATATGAATAAATATAAATAGACAAGATTTGGTTATACTCGGAGTGATTCAAGCAATATTAGATATTGGTCAAATACCATTAAAGGGTTTAGTAAAAGAAACATGTTGTGCATTTGAACCACGTGTGTTTTTTCTTTTTTTGGCTAATGAATACTTTTCTCTATTATTTTCGATAAAAAATTTATAAAAATAATTTTTCGTTAATACATTTCATTTTAATATATGATAAGATAAGAATAATAACAAACAAAATAATAGTATAATAAGATTGGGTATCTATAGGATAACATGTGATAATAATGTGATAAAACGGAATAATAATAATAATAACAATAATAATGTGAAGAAGAGTATAGTAATGTCATAAAATGGAATCATAATATGGCAATGTGGTATAATAATATAGTAAGTTAGAATAATAATATAATAACATTAAATCATAATAATGTCATAATGATGTGGTAAGATCGTTCAATTATATGTAAAACTAGAATCAGAACATGAAAAAATAAACCATAAAATCGGACACAATATGACAATATGAAATCATAATAATTATTATCTATAATCATTTCTGTTTTTGCTGCAATAAAATGTTCCAATCATAATATGTTGCCCTTAGATTATAGTCTCTCCAACTATAATTTTTCATTACACATAGCAACTTCTAGCAACATTTTCTTATAATTATCGCAAAATATCAGGTTTTTAGTTTTCGGTAATGACAACTACTTATTAAAGTAGTTTCTTGGTAATGAGGCGTCATTATTATTTGCCTACTCTGTATTACATTAATAAGTACTCAATAGTATAATAGCACAGTAATACTGCAATCACGTGGATGAGTTGGCTAGACCGCCCGATTAACAACCAGAAGGTTGTTGGTTCAACCCCATTCTGAAGCTGTTAGTTTTTTTATAACAAAATGTCTAAAAAGATATTTTAAACTAAAAAGAGTTTCTGTCGCTTATGATGTTATGTGCGAGATGGTGTACTGAGCAAGACGTTAGTCATTAAAAACGAATGGTTAGTTTGTGTCCAAGTTCGAGTCCCATTGATGGCAAAATTTTTTTGTTTTTTTATTTTTGTTTTCGTTTAGGTACATATTTTTGAGTACCCCTAGAGTCAAAAAATAACTACATGAATTTGTGTACAAGTCGAACAAAAATAACTAGTTATTCAGGCAAAAAATAAGTAGTTTATTTTTGTTTCCAATTATACCTGCTAGCTTACCAGGAAAGCAAAGTTTTTGCTGGGTAATAATAGTTTAGTTTAAAATATTGGTGATGTTATTATTACCGTTTATTATTTAAAATGTTTACAACATCTATGCCAGAAATTTTCCGACAAAATAAATTCATGTTCAAGTAAATATGTATGTTATTAAGATATTTTTGATATGATAAGATTTTTAAAATGTTAAAAAGTTCTCAATAGAAAAATAATATTAAGTATCATAGAAGTTCATAAGGCAGCTTCCACACTTGACATGCATACTTAACAAGATTTTAGACTTGAACAATTAGTTGTCTATTTTCGCCATATTTTATTATATTTGCTCTAATTTTAAGTGAAAAATATAAATTCAGAATAAAGGAAATTCAATTTTGAAGATGTTCGAGCCCCAATGTTTTAGTATTTTTTTCAACAAATTCTCCGTTAGTTGCTTTAAATAAGGGGACTTGTGATCTCCGCGAATGTCGGGAATAAGATTTTCTAATTATCTATCCATTGGTTTTCAAATAAAATGTTTAAGAAATATATCTACGATGATGCACATTAAACCCATGCATATCACAGAATACAATATAGAAATAAAATTCCACAACACAGAATGTCTGCACAAAACCATTAATAATAACACTAACAATAATGACTCATGTTCAACAATTTTCGAAATGGTCACCTCGTACAAATATTTGGGAGTAATTATAGACAGCAAATTCAAATGGAAAATTTTTATAGAAAGTCTACAAAAAAAACTGAGAAAAACGTCTTATATAATGTACCACTTAGGTAACTGTGTCAGATATAAAGTACTACTACGTCAAGAGTACTTTTCCTTAGCTGAATCGTACATAAGACATGGTATAACAGCATGGGGAAATGTCAAGTATAAAAGCACATTACAAAAAACACACAAAATAGCCTATTAAAGATACTTTGAAAAAAATATCAACACCACAGTAGAGATAACTCCAACAGCCCATTATACACACACATATAAAACACACCAACATATATAACACAAACAGTCTTACCAAAAGCTTAAATGTGCTAAATATTAAAAACACATATATTATACAACGATTATAAAAGAATTTGACAACGACAGCAGACCTTTTACATCCAATCGACCACAATCATAACACGAGGATAAAATCACATGGAAGATACAAAATAGAAAGTTTTTGGAATGAATACGGTCGTAATACACTTTCCGTCGCACTGTCTACGATTTTAAATAAAATACCAACTAATTTTCTATATAATAAAAATTCCTATAAAAAGTTTAAAGTAATAAAAAAGTACCTCATAAGTTTGCAATGAACTGTCGCACAGTGGGGTCAAACGCAAATTTTTTGGTTATAAATCTGAATCTCCTAAACTACTGGTCGGATCAAATTGAAATGTATGGAAGAGTTGTAGAGGAGGACCTAAGCTTTCAGAAAAATCATTTTGTAGTCACCCTGTTATAACAAGATATAAGCTACAGGGTGTCAAATTTGACTACCTCGAGTATGTAAAAGTTAAAAAAAAATTGTAACTTGTACAAATGAAGTCCGATTTTAAAGATTTTTATATTTCTAGAAAGTGCTTGGTAAGATAAAGAAAAAATAAGCTTACTCATCTAAGTTATCTCTTACAGTTAAAAAGATATTTACGCTTGAATTTTGAATTTTTGATTTTTTGGCTCGACTTTCTTTCGTTTTTCGGGAATAAGTCCGGAGATATATGAGGTAAAAATTTTTTAAAAATATTCTGTAATTTGATACATATTTCGAAATAATATGCTGAAAGAATTTTTGGATTATCTCAATTCTTCTAGACGTGAAAAATATTCAAAGTTAGCACTCTGAAATTGGCATGAAAAATGGCTATTTTTTTACAAAAATATAGTACAATTCATTCACTTTTTTCTCAAAATTCCGTTAATAAAAAAATGTTTTCCTTATTAATTTCAAAAGATAAGGCTTCATAAATGGTTAATAAAGAAATTTTGAATTCATTTAGGTTTGCACCCTCCATCCAGCATTGGGCAAAAATTGCCAATTTTAAAAAATAGTTTCATTTTTATCGATTAATAAAAAAAATGTCACGCGAGCTTTTTTAAATTTGGTACCCATATTTTTTATAGAAATAGATTTAGAATGATTTAACACTAAACTGCTTCCCGCCCGGCCAAAACCGAATGCAGGAGTGGAGATTTTATGTTAAAAGTCAGTTTTTTTAACGACTATTTTTAAAAGCATATTAAAATCATAATAGCATAATACTTTTAATATTATTTCTTATGTAATGTATAAAACACAAATCAAGCTTTCATTCCTAAAAAAATTAATAAAATAGCTCCAATAACCTATTTTTGGTAATTTTTCTAAAATAATTTTTTTTTTTTTTTAAATAGCTGAAAATCAAAAAAAATTTAATTTTTTTAAGACAACTCCACTAATTTTGCAAATACTTTAAAAATGTTAAAAGAATATAAAAATAGACTTATTTACCAATTCAACGATATATAAAATGTTGATATACGTCATTTAATAATAGTAATATAATGGCCTCAAAACTACCAAGTCACGTCAAAAGTTGCAAAATTCACTATTTTGTTCCGTATTTCCATATGTGTGTATACGTAACACTCAACTGCATTGCATTTAATTCATTTTTGCCTGTCACCATTTACCTGATATAAATATTCTTTTTCTATATATAAGTATCCTTATAAATATGCAGATTTATTAGTGAATTTGTCATTATGGAGATTACATTAAAACACTTTTCTATTTGCAAAGTAATCTGGGATAATCTATCTGATATTATAAATCGTCCAGAAAAAATAAGAAAACTCATTGATACAGTAGTATCTTTTAGTTTAACTCTTACTGCAGAAAACAGTTTAAAGCTCGAAAATTTTTATAAATCATACGAAAAAAGGATGCAAACTTCAGATTGGTCAATACTAAAGTTCAAGAAGAAAAATGAAGAGTGGTTGTAGGGAGAAATACCAATTTTCACCGGAAAGCAGAAAAAGGTTCGACCAAAAAGAAGTTACGATGAAGTTCAGCTAAAAACAAAGAGGACCAAACAGGAATCTATTCTAAATTCACATACGAATGCCGAAATAAAAGATACATTTAAAGCTTTAGTAACACGTACGCAACCAAAGGAAGTAGAAAAAGTTATAGATGTGTTACCAACAGCTTCTCCCAATCGATTACATCGGATAATCCAAAGCATAGTGACACCGAAATCAACATCGTCCTTTACCTCTGAAGATGCTTTAGCTCTAATATTAAATTTAGGATTATCAAGAAACCAATACGAGATTTTGAGGAAATCTGTTAGCGAAAAAGGATATGATATCTTTCCCAGTAGCAAATCAGTGAGAGAAGCGAAAAGTAATATTTTACAGCCTATGGAGCACCCGGTTAATGCTTCTGTTAAAAGTGCTAAAGTTAATATATTGCAATTACTTGAAAATACTGCCTCTAGAATTATATCTACCTTCAGCAATGATAACATTGAAAAATGCAAAGACTCTGAACTTATTTTAATATTCAAATGGGGCTGCGATGGAACATCAGGATTTTCGGAATACAAACAACTGGATGGAAGTAATTCTGGAAATAATTATTCCTCGCTGTTTATAGCGTCTCTGGTACCACTTCGAATGCGCTTAAATAAGCCTTCCTCATCGACAAGAAATGACTCGCTTTTTGATGATATATGGATAAATTTAACTCCAGGTTCCAAATTTTTGTGCCGTCCAATCCTTTTTGATTACACAAAAGAAACCACGGTTACAATAAACAGCATTGTCAACCAATTGGAAGAAGAAATTAAAGCATTGCCCCCAATATATGTAAAAGTATCAAACAGAACTATTAAAGTTACATTTTAACAACAATTAACGATGATTTATGGAAAAGTTGCAAACGCTATAACAGATACAACATCTACATGGAAATGTAATATAAGTGGAAAAATATGTTCACAATTTCAGGATAATTTTGAAGTCCTTGTTAATAAAAATTCTTTAAAATTTGGAATATCTCTTATCCTCTCAAGGATAAGATTTTTGGAGTTCTGCTTACATCTTGCATATGATACAGTACAGAAATATTCCCGGGCAGGAAAATGCTACAGTAAAAAACAATTTGGAACTTCACGAATTACGAGAAGAGGAGAAGAAAAGAATTCAATTAGAATTCAAAGAACAACTCGGATTAATAATTGATAAACCTCTACATAGCTATGGAAGCTCAAATGATGGAAATACAGCAAGACGTTTCTTTGAAAATCCGGAACTCACATCTTCAATCACAGGCATTGACTTAAATATTTTGAAGCGTTTTAAGATTATATTGGCAGCCATTAATAGCAAAAAACAAATTAATGCGGACAAATTTAAAATTTTTGCTTACGAAACTAAAGAACTACTTAACATTACATACCCCTGGAAATCAATGACTCCAACAATTCACAAAGCATTGGCTCATGGTAAAGAAATAATAGAAAATAGTATTTTGCCATTGGAAGAGCTAACAGAGGAAGCACAGGAAGCCCGAAATAAAGATGTTAACCATTTCCGACTCTTCAATACCCGAAAATGTTCGAAAATAGCGCAAAATATGGACTTAATGGAATATTTATTAATATCATCAGATCCAGTTATATATTCTATAAGAACACGATGGCTACCAAAAATCACTCTTGAAATAGAAAAAGAGGATTCCGAAGCTAAGGAAGTTAAAAATTTGCTAACGTTTGATGTTTCTGATTATTTTCAAGAAAATCTCTAATAATATCTTAGATAAAATAAATATACGGGATATATGTGTAATAAGTATGCAAATATGTAGAACAAATTAAATAAACATTACTCAAATAAAGAATTTACTACTTTATAATAACAAATATATACCTACATAATACATTAGAAAACTAAAATGTTACGTATACACACATATGGAAATACGGAACAAAATAGTGAATTTTGCAACTTTTGACGTGACTTGGTAGTTTTGAGGCCATTATATTACTATTATTAAATGACGTATATCAACATTTTATATATCGTTGAATTGGTAAATAAGTCTATTTTTATATTCTTTTAACATTTTTAAAGTATTTGCAAAATTAGTGGAGTTGTCTTAAAAAAATTAAATTTTTTTTGATTTTCAGCTATTTAAAAAAAAAAAAATTATTTTAGAAAAATTACCAAAAATAGGTTATTGGAGCTATTTTATTAATTTTTTTTAGGAATGAAAGCTTGATTTGTGTTTTATACATTACATAAGAAATAATATTAAAAGTATTATGCTATTATGATTTTAATATGCTTTTAAAAATAGTCGTTAAAAAAACTGACTTTTAACATAAAATCTCCACTCCTGCATTCGGTTTTGGCCGGGCGGGAAGCAGTTTAGTGTTAAATCATTCTAAATCTATTTCTATAAAAAATATGGGTACCAAATTTAAAAAAGCTCGCGTGACATTTTTTTTATTAATCGATAAAAATGAAACTATTTTTTAAAATTGGCAATTTTTGCCCAATGCTGGATGGAGGGTGCAAACCTAAATGAATTCAAAATTTCTTTATTAACCATTTATGAAGCCTTATCTTTTGAAATTAATAAGGAAAACATTTTTTTATTAACGGAATTTTGAGAAAAAAGTGAATGAATTGTACTATATTTTTGTAAAAAAATAGCCATTTTTCATGCCAATTTCAGAGTGCTAACTTTGAATATTTTTCACGTCTAGAAGAATTGAGATAATCCAAAAATTCTTTCAGCATATTATTTCGAAATATGTATCAAATTACAGAATATTTTTAAAAAATTTTTACCTCATATATCTCCGGACTTATTCCCGAAAAACGAAAGAAAGTCGAGCCAAAAAATCAAAAATTCAAAATTCAAGCGTAAATATCTTTTTAACTGTAAGAGATAACTTAGATAAGTAAGCTTATTTTTTCTTTGTCTTGCCAAGCACTTTCCAGAAATATAAAAATCTTTAAAATCGGACTTCATTTGTACAAGTTACGATTTTTTTTAACTTTTACATACTCGAGGTAGTCAACTTTAACACCCTGTAGCTTATCTCGTGTTATCACAGGGTGACTACAAGATGATTTTTCTGAAAGCTTAGGTCCTCCTCTACAACTCTTCCATACATTTCAATTTGATCCGACCAGTAGTTTAGGAGATTCAGATTTATTACCAAAAAATTTGCGTTTGACCCCACTGTGTGTCGCCGAAATTGAACAAGAAGAAAAAAATTTTTATTATTATTTCCTGTAGACAAGCTTTACGGGACTGCATAATAAAATTTATTTTTCTTCAAAAAAATATGAAATAAATAAACAAATAAAAATTGAAAGTAAATAAAATACATAAATATATATATGCAAAACTTTTGAATATGAAGGATGAATTCCCCAGCTCTGCATACGAGTGATGAGGACATCGAAATATACACCATTAATTAAATTATACATAAATCAATGTATTTAATTTATGAATTGTTTATTTTATTTAATTTGATAGTTGCTTATAAAATATTATAAATTATAAAAAAAAATTAAATTAGTATCAATTTTATAAATATGAAAAACAAAAAAATCGAGTTAGTTATAAAAATAGTTAAATTCTTAGGTCATAATTTTACTATTATTTAATTATTCTTCTTTATTCATTCAGAATTCTTAATAATTTTTAATATATAAGCAAAAAAAAAATAAAAAAATACAAAATAAAAAATAAGACTCACATAATTAAGTAAAAATTTAAATTTGTACGAGGTGACCATTTCATCAGTGGTCCAAGTTTAGACCCTTTTGGAACTCCGTATTCATACGTCTGTTTTCATAACTAATTTCATCTGTTTTGTATATTACATTAAAAATCTCTTATTTTTAAAAATAATTTAATATCTTTTGAAGCAAGTAATTCAAATTAGAAATTATTTTTATAAAACATATTACATAGAAAACTACAAAGAAACTAAAGTACCGATATATACCAGTATTGAGAGATAAGATATTTAAATATCGGTATTTTTGGAAAATAATAATTTCGGTAACGGTATCGGTTAAGGTAACTCATTTTAAGCGGTATTTAAATGGTATCGCTTTCCAACCTTGATATTTACTAATTAATTTTGAGTACATTTAACATGCTAAAAAACATCAAATAACATTAAAGTATTTGTTTAAGTATTTGTTATAAATGTTAATTTAACATTTCCCGTTTTGTTTTACATTTAACAGCAGTTTTTTTACTTTTTTAATTTTTTATTTATTTATTTACTTCTGTTTTTTTTTTCCTTTTTTGTTAAATTAGGACATGCGAAGATATATTTTATTCATTAATTCTTTATTATGATCACTTTATACGTAAATAAAGTAAATATAATACTGTTACAACCAAACATATTTGCTTCTTTATTATTTAATACTATTATTATTTAATTTGTACCTTAAAAAACAAATTAACAAACTAAAAGTAAAATTAGAAACTTTTATAAGACTTTTATTTGCAAACAAAGTTAAAATGTAAAGGTAGATGAATACTAACAGCAAGAGTCTAAAAATTATTTGCTAAGGAATTAAATATGAAAGAATACGTATATAAAAAAATTTTTAGTTGATTTAGGTACATTTAAAGAGGACGAGTGAAAAAATTAAAATACCTAAAAAGTTCTAAAGAAACGTTTTTAAATTTGTAAGAAGTAATTTACGTCAACTAATAAACTGCTTTTTTTTTTTTTTTTTTGTTTAATTAGTCTCTCTCATTTATATTGATGATAAATAAGCTTTCTATAAAAATAATCATTATGTAACTTATTTAAATATAATTACCCAGATAAAAACGTTCATATATTTTTATATATAGTTATTTATGAAAATATATAGATATATATGGTTGTATATATGAAAAGTATGCAATAATATTTGTAATATATGGATTCATATATTAAACCATATATGAATAATATAAATATATATGGAACTATATATGAGAAATTTTATTGATATATGGTGTCATATATAACATAATTTTTAGTATATGAATACATATGTATATGACCTACACCAAAAATATTCTTTCGATGCCGATCTTTTTTTCAATTTTATTTTATTTTTTTTTTTTTTTTCTTATTTAACATGTTTGTTCAAACTTCTAACTTCTTCTTTTATAAACGATATCTATCATTTTAAATACTGTTGCTACTAAAAATTTACGAATTTACGAGTAAGTAACCCTTTTAACTTTGTTTCCAAGTGATTTTGTATAACTATATATCGTTTACTGATTTAACTATTTCAATGATATTTAATTCATACAATATATAGATTTCAATACCAAATAAATTGGTTAGTGCCTCTCATAAGGAGTGTTTGTGAATTTATTAAAAACAAGAATTTGAAATTAAAAAAATAAAATTAAAATTAAAATTTTTATAAAATTGGAAATATAAAAAATCAAAAGAAACTTTAATAAAATCCTTTTTTGTAAATTTCTGATTCTCCTATCATTATAAGAAAGTCTATCTGATCAATTATTATATTCGAAAGAAGTTTTGTATGGAAATATATTCGATCAATATCCTCTCGCACTTGATATTATTGTTTTTTATAAGGATATAGCAAATCTAGTTAAGGACAATTTAGAAATACAAAGTAATAGCATGTAAGCTACAATCTCAGTTTTTTAAGATGTCAATTGGTTACTCATTAAATTCCAGAGAAGATAAGAACGTAAACTATTTTGATGAATAAGGTCTCATTTTTTCTCTATACTGAATGTATGTATATATGAAGGTCTATTGGAAATCAAGTTACGAAGAGCAATTAAGTCACGAGGAGCAATCAAGTCACAAAGAGCAATACTTTGTGTACAAGTGCAAAATATTTATTGTATATGTATGTACTTTTTATTTTCTAATAAAATTTATAATAAAAAAATATTTTAACAATCATTCACAATAGAGCCTTTAAATACATATGAATAAATATATGTATATATGTATATGCACATATATTTCCATATACCCTCAATTTCCATTTATTTTAGCTGGGTATGTATAAATTAAATACTTTTATTTATTTTTTTTTTTTAGTTTTTTTTTATTAAAATTAACTATTTTATACCACTATTTCGTATTTGGTTTTGTTTACATTATTTTTGTTGAAATTTTGCTAAAATTTAACTTAGCACTTTTTCTGCTAAAATGCATAGTTTTTAACCCGGAGTTGATACATTAGATTAATGACACCTAACTAAATAGTATTACCGCAAAAGTTATTAAGGATCAAAATCAGAATCAGGCAGATTAAAAAATTTTGATAATATACCTACAATTAATTGTGGACACACTCTCCTCTTTAATCAAAAATACTTTTATTCTATCACATATTAATTTTGTTTCATAGGCATGACTAATATGACTTTTTAACTCGATAAATAAATAAATCTACAGTAGATGCCGATTAAAATTATCTTAACATTTTTTTTTTTTTATCCGCTCAATATTTTCGCAATTATTCGGAAATTAGTGGCGAAAAAAATATAAACTTTTGATGAAAAATTGGAAGAATTTTTGTCATAACTCCGAAAATATTGATTAGATAAAATAATAATGTTAAGATAATTTCTTTATACTTTTTGTACACATCTTTTGGTCTAAACTGGGTAAACCGCCCTTTAGTTATAGTAAAATATAAACATATAATCACCTTGTTAAGACGATTATGTTAGACATTTCCATAAAAAAAATCAATACGTGATGGAAAAAATTTGGAAGCAGATTCTAGTTTAGTTCGTCAAATTCCATTTAGTTCACCTATTTTAGTTTAAAGAAAAAATTGTTTTTTTTTTCTTTTTAACTTAATTGAAGGTATACATGGGTATTTTCACTTTAATTGAATAAAATCAAGATTTGTTGTGCATCAATTTTGATAACGCAAGGCTTAATTTTTCCCAGCTTTATGTCAGAGGTAAAAAACAGAAACATTTTTGTCATTTTTACTTTTTAAAAGAACTTTAAAAAATAAACTTTTTCGGACACTATTTTCTAAATAACTCCGAAAATATAAAAAAATATATTGAAAATGATATTTTTTGTATCATTTATATAAATTGCGCATATACGTAAAGAACAAATATAGTTTCGGTGACCATAATTTAAGAGCAACATATTATGATTGGATTATATTGTTACTTTAAAAGTTTTGAATGGTCATAAATAATAAAAAATATGATTATAATAATCATAAAATGATATAACTTATCATATTATGATCATATTTTTTTAATATTGTATATACAAATTTTATTATCCGACTTTATTGCGTTATAATCTGATTTTCTCATATTATGATTCGATAATATTATATTATGAATTGCTATAATATAGGAAAATTTTCAAATTTTATGATAAATTGTTTCAAATTTATCTTAATATGATCGAATACTATTTTTTCATTATTTATTTATTAATTCGATTCATTCTTTTCTTTGAATCACACAAAATATAACCAAACCTTGTCTACTTACATGAATTCATGTATAAACCAAGTGAGAATTATAATGATGGCGAAAAAAAAGTTAAAAACAAAATGTATTCAAAAACAAACAGGTTATGAATTTTTCAGCTATATTTTTAAAAAGCATATTTTCTTTTTAATATTTTATTGTTATAGAAATAATAATACTATTATTGTTTGAAAACAAAATATGGTTTAAAAAGCAGGAAAGGTTGGTAATATTTAAAGATTGTAGAAATTATGTTATTTTTATATAAATAAAATTTAATTTCTGGTAGAAATATTCAAAAACTTAAAATTTTTTAAGTCAACTATATTAAAATTATGATTGAATATTATGAATACAGTGTTATTAAAATTAATGAAAATTAATAATTAGAACATAATATTGTTGTAGTGACAATGCCGTAACCATGCTTTTTCTCTGCGTGTACCGCTCTTGAAATATCATGAAATACACTAGTGTAATGTTCTTATTGTGGTGAATTATTAGGTACGCTAATAAAAAAATCCATATAGTCCAACTATTCATCTTTAAGGAAAGAATATGCCGACCAGTGTTATTAATAAATCGTAGAAGACCGGATTTCAAAATTTTGGAAAATTAGAAAAAGAAACAGTTTTTGATTTCTTGAACAATTGGGATTTTGCAGATAACCTATTTTATTTTATATATAAGCCCTCAATGTGTGGAATTTCTGTAAATTTCCTTCAAAATGCGTTTAAATATACATTCTTTTTCCGAACACACATTAATAAAAATACATACATAATACGATATGACGGAAATACATACAGCTTCCTGAAAAGCTAACGAAAATCACATAGGTAATTTGGTTAGCGCAGAGACAAATATTATATAACAACATTGACTTCTTTTATTCCATATTTGTTATATTTTTTATTTACAATTTTTACTTAGCACGTAATTTTTAAAGTAAAGTATAAGCTTGATTTGCACAACTACCTATTACTGCAATACCCCGATTTGTGCAACCAGTACTTTTTTTACATTACAGGGTTTATAAGTGCAACTTTTTCAAAGAAAAGGTTACGATAAGTGAAACTTTCTATGGATATTTTTAATATTGATATTTTTAATATTGTTTCAGATTATCGTAAGGTATATTTTTAAGTTCACATACGTAGCTATATTTATTTTTTGATATATTCAAACACAAACAACAAACTATCTCCCATCCAAAAATTAAAATTGTAATGAATCAAGATTACTTTTTGTCATAATAAAAAAAATGGTGACTCCTGGAAGTAAATATTGGAATAAAGCATTTATCTTTTATTTTATTTAACTTAAATGAATTATTTTATTAATTTAAGTTCGCTCATCGCTGCATTTTCGGCAATTGCCTTGGTTTCATTTCGGTTGCGCAAATCGAGCTCTAACTGTATATGTATAATACTCAATGTGAATAAAGTACGAGTACAATAACAAATATGTGTTTTTAAAGTACTTATATTTAACTTTATCACTTTTATGGACAATATTTTTTCTTAATGTAGGAATATATGTATAAAAACGTTTTGTATGACAATTTATTTATTATATTATAGACGCTTAGCTCCAAAAGTACTTTTTATCCAGCTAAGTAAAGATTTTACTGCAATACACACTGGTCAAAAGTCCAAATTTTTTTTTTGGCAAAAATTCCAAAATAAAAATGTAAGACATTGTAAAATTTGAAAGTATTAATCAAGAGAATATATTAAAAAATATAATGGGGCAACATTGGTAGTCTGAAAAATCTTATAATTTAATATTATTTTTAATATTTTAATTTAAATTGAGCTAGTATTATAAAAGCTGTATCTCATAAGAAGAAAATATATTACAATATTGTGTAATGTAAATTGCAGCCTAGAAGATATATTTCAAGCCATTTATTTTAAATTTTATATAAGCCGTATATTTGTCGTTATTTTTGAGTTTTGTGGTCATGTAGATTATTTATCAAGATAATCTATAAATTTGAAAGACGAAAAGTTATGTTTGAGCATGAACTTGCACGAATGTGAAAACGTGAAAGTGTTCGCAAAACCGTCTTTTTTACGTAACAATTTCGATGTTCACATTTTTCGGCAAACTCTTGCAATTGTTAATTTTCTTTCAGTTAAAATTTGCTAAACCAGAACGAAAATTTCTTGGTCACAAACAGATACAAGGAAATATTATATTCTAACATATTGAGTAGTTTCACTAATAATTAAAAATATAAAAACTTGCTAAATAAGTAAAGTAAAGCCAAAATCGAATAATTAAATATCATATTTAAAAAATATAATAATAAATAAAAACTATTGTAGTAAAATGATGTATTATAGATGTTTAAACAAAAAATTCTTAAAATAGGTATTAGTAAATATTAGTGTTAATTTTCAATTAAAATGACTTCGACATAACTTCAAAAATAAATTTCTTTGCAGTGTGCAATAGTCTTCTCGGAAATTTATGGTCCCTATATGAAGATAGATTTTTTAGAAAATGATTAATAAGATCAAAATTTATATTTATATAGGAAATAAATATAATCTATGGTATAAGTAAGAAAATTTTTTAGACATAAAAAGTTCCTCTTTGATTTAAACAAAGAAAAATACAAAAAAAAAAAAAAAAACCTTAATAGTTCACCTAAAATGGATGAATTTTCTTAAAATAGCATTGTTTTCAGTATAATTAGTAAAAAATTATAAAATCCCTAAAAAAATAATTTAACTTTTTTAATAAAAACATAGCTGAAAGAAGAGGGATAAAAAACTTCATAATTTAAAATCCTGAGCTTAATTGCCGTTGCTGGTTTTTGTTTGTATGTTGCTTTTTTTTCCTGACAAACAAAATTTTGTTTATATTTTATACAACTCAACATTTTTAAATTCGTGCAGAATTCAATGCTATATATTATCGAACAAAAAATTTTATTTTTATCTGTCTGGCTAATTTTTTTTTTTTTTTTTATTGTAAAGTTTTTAAAGAAAATTTTACCTAAGTGTAATTTTTCTGCAATTCGTGTTACTTTTTTTAGGATTTATTTTTAATCTCATGTTATATGTTAACAGTGTTGCCAGATAAGGGGATTTGTCCCCAGATTGAGGATAAAATCTATCATTTGGAGATAGATTTTAGAATTTTTGAAAAAAATAATAAATTTATTAAATTTATAGACAATTTTCGATAAATTTTAATTTTTAAAGAAAAAGTTCAATAGGTTTTAAATTATGTTGATAATTCCGATGAATTTAGTATGTAGACATTTTTTGTTAAATAATCTATTTATAAAAAATTGTATTAATTTCCTTTTTAAAAGAAATTTTCAATGAATTTTTTATTTATGGAAAATTTCGAATTAATTTTGTATTTAGTGAAAAAATTTTATTGATTTCTATGTGTAAAAAATATTAAATTATTTGTTGTTTAAATGCCGTTTACACTAAATGAAAGCTAGTAGTTTTTGGCTTCATTCGTGTTTTGCGTGGAAAAAAAATTACATAAATTTTTTTTTATTTTATTTATTTATTTATATATTTTTTTGGGTTTTCCATACAAATCAAAAACCATTTTCAATTATTTTTTTTTTTTTTGAAAACCAAATAAAAACTACCAAAATAATTATTTATGAAATAGTCTGTTCAAATCATTCGTAACATTAAGTTTTCACGGCTTTTGGTTTTTAGTTTACAGAAAAATTCAATACACAAAATTTTTGATAAATTTTCTTTTACGAAAAACTCTTTTTAAAATTTTCTTCTTACCGAAAATTTTTGACAAAAAATGTTTTTTTTTTTAAGAAAATTTCGATAAATGTTCTAGTTATAGAAAATTTTCATTAAATATCCATCTTTTGGAATTTTTGACAAGTTTTCTTTTTATATGGGTTTGGGGAAATTAGACATAATTTTTCTGGCAACACTGTTTGTTAATAAAAATCTTATTAAATTGTTTACCCTTGAACTCACTTGCAGACAAACAAAAACGTATGTGTATTTATAGCAGTGGCTTTGTTTATGCCACAAATACAAGTAGTTGAACTTTTTGTTTATGACTGTAGTTCTTTAGGTAACTCAAATTGGATGCTTTCTAATAAATTAAAAGTAGATCAACAATGAACATCTTATAGGTACGTATTAACTTTTACTGCCTTAAAATTTATCGAAACTTAATAGATAATTTCGTATAAAATTAATAAAATTAATTAATAAAAAGTTTATAAATTTTTATTATGAACAAGAATTAAGTATATATCCTAAAGTTCAGAAAAAAATAATTTTTGGCGTAACCAAATTTCAAAGTGTTGGCTTTAGTTTCCTGAAGAAATAAAAAATATACATATTTTGTTATACTAAAATTATGCATTTATTTAAAGACATATATTTCTGTGGTACTTCTTCGTGTGTCACTTGAATAAGGAATATTTTAAAACTAAGCAAACTATAATATTTTTTTAAATTTTAGATTATAAAAATGAAAGTTATTATCTTCTAGCATTCAATTAGTAATGAGTACTGCCACCATTTTTAGTAATAACCTAACAAATACGATTCGGCAGCGACTTGTCTAATTACTCTAAGTAATTTAGAGAAATTGAACTGCATTCTTCCGTTATTGCATCCTTTAAGGATTCTATCGTCTCAAATTAGTTTCCTCCTTCATAAACTTTTCTTGCAAGCCAACCCCAGACACTTTCCATTGGATTCAGGTCTGGTGAATATGGGGGCCAATCCAGAAGTTGAACACCTTGTTGATTAATCCATTGTTTTACTGCTCTGGCAGTATGAATCGGAGCGTTGTCGTGTTGGTACGTCCAAATTATTATTATTAAATTTCCAAATTATTATTTGGAAATGCTTTCTCCAGTATGTTTTCGTAAGTCATTGCAGTCAGTTTGTTGGATACGGAAAATTTTATGGTACCATAATACGAAATGGCACCCCATACCACTATTCCGCCCTCTCGGCTGTGTCTGCGGCTCAAAAATAATTCCTCCTTATTTAAGTCATGGAAGTAATAGTTATACCCGTCGGGACCATCAATATTAAACTTTTTTTTCATCGGAAAATACAACTTTAAACCATTTGTCGGACCATGTCATTGTATTTTTGGCAAACTGTAGACGTTGTAATTTGCGTTTTTCATTAAGTGGTATTTTTTTTGGAGTTTTCGTCGGACCATGTATGGGCAAGACTTCAGAATACAGTGCACTGTTCTTAGATTGGCAATGACTCCAATTTTTTCACGTATTTTTGATACCCAGGTGGTAGAATTTAATGCAATTCTAAGAATTTTTCGTCTTTTTTTGGAGTTGTTGCCATTTTCTTCCGCCCTTTCATGTTTTTTCTATATCTTTCCACGTTATTTAAATAATTGTACATAACTGTCTTTCCTCTATTAATGTTTTTAGCTATTTGGACCGGATTCTGACCCTGGGATTTCAAAATCAGAATTTTTTCTTTTTCAGAATTATTAAGAGCCTTATCACGTCCCATTTTGAATAAAACCTTTTTAGAAACTATCAAATTAAAAATTCTCTAGCCGTTTATATTGAAAGAAATTCAAATCATAGCCTTCCTGATTAATATTAAAAGAATTCCTTATTCAAGTGACACACGAAATAGTACCACAGAAATACATGTCTTTAAATAAATGCATAATTTTATTATAACAAAATATGTATATTTTTTATTTCTTCGGGAAACTAAAGCCAACACTTTGAAATTCGGTTGCGAAAAAAATTATTTTTTTTCTGAACTTTAGTTTAGGAGATATACTTAATTAAAGTTAAATAAATGTAATTCCTTGTTCAAGTGGCAGGCAGTGTAACTAGAATAATTGATTTTGGCTTAAATTTCAATTCATTTTTTATCAAATGAATTAGAATTATGATTGAATGTCTGCCTAAAATCAACTAAGATTTGTATTAATTCAAATCTACAATTAACTAAATCCTTCCTTCAATAAAAAACGCACGGATTTTAATATATTTATTTATTTATTTATATAATCATTTATTAGAGATATCTAAGTAACATAATACAAGTAAAATTAGTAAAAAAAAATAAATACGAAATCTCTAAACTTTATTAGAAGAAACGAAAGTTGGTATATAGTTTTGTCTTAGCGTTATATTCTCCCTATTAAAACACCGATAATCACGTATAAATCCGATTTTTGTAATCTTTGACCTCGAAAGTCTCGTGAGCTCACATATGATTATCTGCGACTTTCAATACCAAGACGAAGCTATATGTCAAATTGTGTTTCTCTCCATCAAATCTTGATGTTATGCCCTTATTTAACTAGAATTTATAATAATGTTCTCATATTTGTGTAAGTATAATTTATATTAAATGTGTGTAATGTTTCTATAAGGGTCCTTACAAAATAAATTTTAATTTATAGTATATTTATATTTAATTCCCGAAAACTTATCATAAAGGCCTTCATTTCTACGAGACTTTCCAGTAAAGATTTTAATATTATCCTATTTGAGTGTCTATATGATCTAGGTTAAAATCGTTTAACAGATGTCTGGAAAAAATTATCAAAAACAAACAAAATGAACTGACTTTTTATATTTAAATAATCTTTCGTAAAGCAGCTTTGAAACAAGAATGAATCAAATGGAATGAAACCCTCGGTACCAATGACGGGAATATCTACAAAAATATTGAAATGATTAAAAATCTAATCATATATTTAAAATTCGCACTCATTATTAAACACGTCTCCGAACACTAAGAAATCATGTACATATTTCATATTACTGTATTTTAATATATATAGTAATCCCAAACAGTATAAAATTGTTGGAACTTGACTTGAAATTATCTTATTTCTATTTTTTTTAATTACAAATCTTTCTTATTTCTTATATTTTTAAGAGCTGTCGATTTTAGTCAAAAAAATAGTAAACCAATTAGAAAGTTAATTACATTACATTTAATTTCGAATACTTGTTTCTATGTACAATTACATACGTAAGCGTTCAGTTGAAAACTTACCCTGTCGATATAATAAGCGTACGGCAGAAAATATTTTCTGTATGCTTTTCCCCACATATGAAGGTATTTAATTGATATATTTTTTTTTAATCTCAGCTTTGCGTTTTGAGAATTTTACAAATAAATTTAAAAAATTGTGGGAAATGTATAAACTTTGGATTAGGCTTGCGGAGACACCGTTGCCCCAGGTGCTTCGGGGTTTGCTTTACACGCATCTATGTTAAGATTACTTTTGAAAACATTAAATAAATTATATAGGCCAGAACAAAAAATAAATTTTATAAATGAAAAAATATTGCCACATCTAATAAAACCCAAAAAATATGAAATTTTTCCAAGTTCAGATTAATATAACTTTTTCTCAGATCTACATATTTATATAATCCTTGCAGCAATACTACCAAAAATTTTGTAAGGAATCTGGTGAATATTTTAAATTTTTGGGTTAATATAATGCCCACCAAGGTAAAAAAATAATTAAAAAAAAACAAAGCTAAAAATTTTATTTCGTCTTAAATATTTCTTAAACTAAATCATAAATGAATTTTTGCCGATTTTTTTAAAAACTTACATACCAACTTTTTAGGTCTACCCACTCCTCCTCTAACCCACAACGAATCTGTGCTCCTCCAAATCAACTTGAAAATACCTAGCCCAACGGTTCACAAGTTACAGAATTATTTCCAAAAAAGCGTTTTTGAACCACTGTGTGATGGTTAAAGCGTTTCACAAAAAAATTGCAAATGTACCCCCTATATATGATTTCCAAAATATTACATTTGAGTGTTTAAATTTACGTGAGCTGGACCATTTTCAAGACACCTCTAAAAATCCATATTTTTTAATATTACTATCAAAATTTTCGTTAAAAGAAAATTAACATCAAATTGTAATAGTGGGATACTAAGCCCTGAAATATTCATTTAAATAATTTTTTTGACTCTCTTCAGTCGCGGAACATTAAGATTTTACTAATTTCTTTTTTTTTTTTTTTTGTCATATTTTCTATGTTCAAACATATAATTTTATATATTTTGATTATTTTTCAACATATATTGGATTTCAATGTACCATTGGAATGGTTGTAGATTACACGTAATTAACCCTTTAAGAGCAAGAGAGTTAATTTTATGCATTTAGTTCCCAAAAGGTTAAATTAGAAAATTTTTGCAAATAAGCCACATGAAAGTATTTATTGTGCTTACTTATATTAATAGATAAATTTATGAAAAAGTTCGTTTAAAATCACAATAAATATCGAATTAAAGAAATTTTTGTAATTTAGTCACTGGTTTGCACGAATTTATAATTTTTATGATAAATATATATTTTAATGATATACATTTTCCTAACTGAACATTTATTTGATATAAAAATTACCTTGACCAATTATGGACCGGAAATCCCAAAATATTACTTGTGAAACTAAAGGATTAAATGATTTCATATGTCAATAGTATTGAATGAGGCCGTTTCAATGATAGCTTAAAATAAAAATTACAATGGAAAATATTCAAACCTTGATAAAATAGTATTTAAAATAAAATACTTACTATGTATTAAACATAATTTGTCTATCATATGTTGTAATTTTTTGACAAAAAGTTAAAAATTATGAACACTGTTGACGGAAAACTATATATTTGGAGGTATTTTTAAAATGGTGCAGCTTACGCGAATAAAATGGTTAAACCGAAATATCTTTTTGGGGATTAGTTTAGGGGGTATATTTGCAACATTTTTTGCCTCCATAAAAATCAATACTCTTTAATATTATTAGTTTAAGTTTATGCAACACAATTTTCAATTTAAGTTCTCTCTTTTTATTTTTATTTTCTAGGAATATGAATTTAGCATGCTATATTTTTTAGCGAATCTCAAATACCTTCCGCATAGTTCTGCGGTTTTATCAAAAAAAAAGTCGCAATTTTTCACAAGTTGGTCCAAATATTTTCTATAACTTTTTCTACTGAATCGATTTGATTGATACGAAATTGTTTAGGAAAAACAGAAAAACCGGATAAATTTGAGTTAATTCGGCTCAATAATTTCCACATGAGAATATCTCCTACATACAGACGAGACGGACTACAAAATAATATGTTCTCATATTATTTTCTAATAGGCCAAAAACTTCACGATTAACAGCTTTTAATATTAATATCTTGTATTTTATTATTATGAAATTATTACCAAAAGATAAATATAAAAAACAAATACATCTACATTAGGGTGGCCCCAAAATAAATGTATCTCCAAGCTCAAATGAAAATCTACTTCATTCTGTGATACCATTTTTCAAAATTTTTGTAATGACATTATCCTTTCGTAAACTAGATCAAATTTAAAAAGGGTATTTTTTCAGGTTTCTAAGACTTTTTTTGTTTTCATATTTATGCCAAAGAAACAATATGAAAATTTGTTATCGTAAGAAAGGCCCTGGAGGCACGCAAATGAGTCCGAAATTTTGCATTTTTTTTACAAAAAATTTTTAAATATTTGAACCTTTTACACGTAAATATTTAAAAAAATATATATATATTTGAAAAACATAAATAAAATATGAGCAAAACAATACAATATAATTATCTAGCAGTTACAAAAAAACAGTTTCTTCCGTTTTTTAAAATTCGACTTTGTCTGCATTTCATTCGATTTTTTTTAAAACATGTTTTTCTTCTTATACAAACATACGCGTATTTTTATGAGTTTTCTAATGATATATAACCCTCTATATTTCTGTAAACGAATAACGAAATAAATTAAGTTTAAGTGAATTGCCCACAAAATTTATGCTAATAAGTGTATTTTTTTAAAACTACATAAAGTGATTTCTTGCTATGACTCACAAGAAAAAATCGCTGTCTGTATGTTACTTAACAGGTATAATTGTAAACAAATACCCTTACGTGTGTCTGAAAGGCCTTTCTTACGATACCCAATTTTCATATTGGTCCTTTGGCAGAAATATGAAAAAAGTCCGAAAAACCCAAAAAAAGGACTTTTTTAACTTTGATCTAGCTCACGAAAGGATAATGTCATTATAAAAGTTTTGAAAAACGGTATCTTAGAATCAAGTAACTTTTCATTTGAGCTGGGAACATCGATGTATTATTTTCTCTCCATACAAACGGGGCCAACCTAACATACATATTTTAACTATACAAGTATAGTAGTTTCAGAAGCTTGTTTATGTTTGTTTGTATGTAGTCATAACATTCTGCAAAAGCAAAGAAAACAAAATGTTTGTTTTAAAGAAATGGAAGAGAACTAAACTAAAAGCATTTACTCTTGAGCTCAATTAAAACAATATACAATTAAGAATTGAACAAATATCTTGTATAAGGATAGACACATGGACAGATACAGCAAAAGGAAAACAATTTTGTGTTATAACACAATGAGAAATATAAATAAATATAACAACATCCCAGCAAACAATTGATGTATTTTCTATTTGATGTTAAAGGTAAACTCAAATCTTACTCCTCTTTTGTTCAAAATTCCATTATTATTAAAAGATTATCATTTAATTCTCAAATGTTTACATTTGAGAAAATGTTTGACATTAAATCACTCATAAAATTCTAATCGAACTTTTATTTGCTGGGATTTTATCTAAAGGACTTTAAAAGAACATCTTTTGTATGTAGCTTAAGACAAATATACCTAGCAAAAGCTTTGCTTTTCTGGTAAACTAGCAGGTATAATTGGAAACAAAAATAAACTGCTTATTTTTTTTCCTTAATAACTATGTATTTTTTTCGAGTTGTGCAAAAATTCATGTAGTTATTTTTAGACTCTAGGGGTGCTCTAAAATATGTACCTAAACGAAAATAAAAATACAAAAAAAAAAAATTACAGTCAGTGAGATTTGAACTTGGGCATAAATGAATCATTCGTTTTTAATAACTAACGTCTTACTCAGCACATCATCTCGCATTTAATTTTCTAAGTGACAAAATTTTTTTTAGTATAAAGTATCGGTTTAGACATTTTGTTAAAAAAAACAAATAATAGCATCAGAATGGGGTTGAACCAATAACCTTTTGGTTGCTATCCAGCGCTTTAGCCAACTAATCCACATGTTTACAATATTATCATGCTATTATACTATTGAGTACTTATTTATATTATATAGAGTAGGCAAATGATATTGACCACTCATTACCAAGAAACTACTTTAGAAAATGGTTGCCATTACCGAGAACCAAAAAGTTTTTGCTGGGTAAGTACTTAAAAGCAGAGTCGAAAATTATTTATTAACTATATTTTTGATTACTGAAAGCTATACAACAATATGTGTGGTCTTAGTTTTTAAAAGAAAGCAAATTTAAAATATGAAAATTTATTAAACTATCGGCTAAGTTGAACTGAATACATTTTACAAATGTAAAATATTTAAAATGTTTTTAGTTAAATAAATATAATATAATGAGAAAATTTTAAAACTGAAAATTTTAAAGTTATGAGAAATGATTTTTTTAGTAAAGATTTTAAACTAAAAGATTATAAGAAATTCGAAAAATTTTACTAAAAATTGAACCTAAATTTTGTGTTTCCAAAAGCAAATTTTTATAATATATATTATAAATAATTAAAAATTACTTACATGTTGAATTCGTATGAATATATATTTTAGTATTTTTCTAAATCAATTAACTGAAATGGGACCAAACTGATATTAATATGAAATCATATTCAAATTGAATGCAGATTCATGTAAATTCTATCATGGAATCGTAATGTCGTAAAATCAATTAACAGATTTTAAAATCATTTTTTGATTACGTCTGGTTTGATTTTTCTCCGTTTTTTGAGAGACATAAGCTCCTTTCATTGTTCGAACACTTTTCATGAAACAGTACGTCATTTTGAAGCAGGATTTTTGGTGAAATTTTGATATATTTTTTTTTTTTTTTTGGCGAAATTTTGGATTATTTGGTAAAATAATTTTTTTGAAGACATTTCGAAATGTTCCTGTAATGTTAGATTTTTTGTGTAATATTGGATTTTTTGTGAAATTTGGAATTTTTGGTAAATTGTATTTTTGTGAAATTATAAAGTTTTGCTAAATTTGCAGATTTTTGGTAAAATTTTGGATTTCGAAATTTTTATAATTTGGTGAAACGTTAATTATAAAGCACTAAATACTAAAAATAAATTCTTCCTGCAGCATGTTTACTCTCTATTTAAGTTGAGTGTAAAACTTGCAACATGTTTTTTAAACTTAAGGGCAACACTGTTAGAAAATACATATTATTTTTATTTATTTTTTTTTTCTTTTTGTAGAATAAAACTCAAAAGAATATAATCAACCATTTTGGTGAGAAAAGATAAAAAAAAGTCCACGTTGATGCCTTACCTGCATTTTTTTCGGCCAAAAGTTTAGTTTATTTTAGTTTCTCAGCTATAAGTTCATTCTTAATTATGCTGTAAAATATTCTATGGAATTGCTATTGGCGGTATAAAATATTATTTTAATTTTTTTAAATTTGAAATTAAATTTTGTTAAATTTCTCATAAATTTTAGTTTTAATTTTTCAAATTTTTATTTCTAAATGAAAAAATTTTAAAATTATAAACAATTATAATTTGAATATTTGGAAAAACTACAAAATTTAAATTTTGTGATAAAAAATTGTCTTACTAAAGTTATAATATTCTGTTTGCTAAAAGCGCTCAGCAAAACTTTTGGTTGCTATGTAATGAGTTAAGAAGCTAATTATTTTAATACAGTGATGATATTAGACTACTTCCCTCATATTATTACAAGTAAACATTGTAGAAAGTCATTATTTAGATGTCATTATAGCAGAAAAAGTAACCATTTTGGTATTCAAATAAAAACTGGTGAAACTTTGGATATCGCGAACAAAATTCATCAGTTATAGCATCAAAAGGGGAAGCTGTTTTTCATATTGTTTTCGATTACAAAACACGTTAATTAGCAGGTGAATTTTTTTCTAGGTTATACCTCCTTTAAATGTATGAATTGGTAAACTCAATTAAAAAATCAACAAAAAGTAGCATTTTTAAAAATCTAATCATAAATAATTAATTACATACCGTGTTATAAATAAGTAGTTACCAAACTACTTCCATGTAATGCAGACGGTATTTTGTTGTCATTGAAAAGTAACTATATCCATAACTACATGCCATTTTCAAGATTTTGCTGGGCATACATGAAAAAAAAACAAAAAGTTTTATATATTAAATTTGAATGTTTTTAAAAGGATTATATTTAAAATTTTTTTTTTGAGATTTCATTTATAATAATGAAACAAGAAGCATTTTTTACTAATTTAATACTTTTTTAAACCCTGCTTCAAAACTGCCAGCATTTGAAGAGAGTTTTTTCATCCATTCATTCAAAAGTGTCTTTTTTGACACTCTTTCATGTTGCAATAACAAAACATATTAGTATCGAATTTTGATCTAAAAAACTTTACTTAGGTGACTGTTTACACAACATAATTTCGTTCAGTAAATGTATAACTTTCAAAGTGATTAATGCTGTTGGTTAAAAAATATTGAATAAAAAATTTATTAATATAAAAATTTGTAATTTCTAATTAGTGAATTTTGTTTTTAAATATTTTTTATTTAATTTAAATTTATAGTGAGTTATTACAATGTGTTTCGATATAAGGTAACCATTTAGCTCAATTATAATTAAAAATGTTTACTAGAAATATTCCAACTGCATTAAAATCATGTTTATTATACAAAAGCGATTATATTTCGATGCTTTCTTGATGTACTTTTCTAAACTTCTTATAGACAGTGTTTCGACACCCAAAGAAAGCACTAAATAGTGCCATCTGAAAAGTATTTGAACTGAGACACATTTATTCGCGAACGGTGATTCTTCTTCGATAAGAAAATTATGTAATATTCAACTGTTATTAATACATGAGGTGTCGCTTTGGTTACAATTTCGATAGAAAGGTGTATATGTATGTATGTATGTATGTATGTATGTATGTATGTATGTATGTATGTATGTATGTATGCATATGTCTTGTACAAAACAGCTCAAGCAAGCATGTTTATACATGTATGCCTGCATGTATCTTTAACAAATATGAAGAGTTTTTACAACAATCTAAAATGTAATTTATCAAAAATGTTTTACTTGTAATCTTTAAATTTTGACAGTACCACGAATAATTATATACATATTTACAATTTTAAAATTTAAAATTTTATATTCCGTTTCTAATTTTTTCAATATTCGCGTGGAAATACATATTCCAGGCTCCTATAGCCAAGGAAGTTGTATAAGTATGGATGTCGGTTGAAATGGTGTTTTTTAAAGCCATCCTAGTTTTGAATATTAACAAAAATTCATATTTTTTTCGTATTTCTTTAATTTCTAAAGCACCTGCATAAATCACAGTCTGCGCCCTTTCATTAATTTTATCAGAAATTTAATCAATTTGTTCATAAAAAAATGTCCGCATTTCACAAAATCACCAAATTCATTTAAAATTAAAGAAGGGTTAAGAATTAAATTCTTCCGCGTTTCAGAAAAATTTCAAATATTTTCTTATTTTAATTATTCTCATGTAGAGTAGGGACCATTCGCCATAGGCGCGCAGCGATTTTCTTATCTCTTATCGATGGATGAGATCCTCAACTCTGGCATTTTCAATTTACCGATGATAGAAGTGTTTAATTTTTTTCTTTTCGAAACTTTTCATAGTAACTTGCTACATGATTTCTAAAGATTCGCCCTACCCACTTGGCGAATTTATAAAATGGTTGGGTATTAATTTCTGATCGCTTAAAAATTCATAAAAACTAAAAAAGAAGTCAGCATAAAAGATACTTAAATTAAGCCAAAATTTCTTAGTTTTCAGACTAAATATATATATATATATATATATATATATATATATATATATATATATATATATATAAATTTTGGCTTAATTTAATAGCAAACTCAAACATTTTTGGCCAGAAGATTTCATTTTTAGTATTCAGTGCTTTATAATTAAAGTTTCAAAAAATTGTAAAATTTTCGAAATCCAAAATTTTACCAAAAATCTGAAAATTTAGGAATACTTCATAATTTCACAAAAACACAAATTTTACCAAAAATTCCAAAAACAAAACATTCAAAATATTTATTTGTAGAATTTTTGCATATTTGGCTATTATATAAATAACTATATGAAAAAGTTCAACAAAAAACTATAAACTAAAAATTAAAAATTTCATCAAAAATCCAAAATTTTACCACATATCTCAAATATACCAAAAAAAATCCACATTTTACCAAATAATACAAAAATTCGCCAAAAAAAAATCAAAATTTCACTAAAAATCCTGCTTGAAGATAACGTACTATTTCATCAACAGTTTTCCAATAATGAAAGTAGCTTGAGTCTCTCAAAAATGGAGAAACATCAAACCAGATGTAATCACAAAATGATTTTAGAATCTGTTAAAATTGATTTTACGACATTACGATTCCATGACAGAATTTACATAAATCTACATTCAATTTAAATAAGATTCCATAATATCAGTTTGGTGCCATTTCAGTTAAATGATTTAGAAAAATATATAAAATATTAGAATATGCATTCATATGAATTCAACATATAAGTAATTATTTATAATATATATTATATATATATTTAGGTTTCATTTTTAGTAAAATTTTTCAAATTTCTTATCTTTTAAATAATCTTTAGTAACAAAAAATCATTTCTCATAAATTTTTCAAATTTTCATTTCTTTGGTAGTAAAACTTTCTGTGCTAAGAAAATTGTATTATTAAAATTATTATATTAATTAAGCTAGAAGTATTTTAAAATATTTTACATTTGTAAAATATATTCAGTTCAACTTAAGCGGAAGTTTAATAAATTTTCATATTTTAAATTTGGTTTCTTTTAAAAACTAAGACTACACATATGTTTGTATAGTTTTTACTAACCAAAAATATAGTTAATACATATTTTCCAACCCTGCTTTTAAGTACTTATATTTATCTTAAACTATATACAAAAGATGTTCTTTTAAACCCCTTTAAGTAAAATCCCAGCAAATAAAAGTCTGATTAGAATTTTATGAATGATTAGAAATCAAACATTTTCTCAAATGTAAACATTTGAGAATTAAATGATAATCCTTTAATAATAATGTAACTGTGAACAAAAAAGCGAACTTTTCGCAAATTTTTCTGCAGATTAGAAGATTTGACTTTACCTTTGATATCAAATAGAAAACACATCATTTGCTTGCTGGGATGTTGTTACATTTATTTATGTTTTTCATTGTGTTATAACACAAAGTTGTTTTTCCTTTTGCCATGTGTATATCCTTATATATGATATTTGTTCAATACTTACTTGTATATTGTTTTAATTGAGCTCAAGGGTGAATAGTTTTAGTTTAGTTCTCCTCCATTTTTTCAAAACAAACATTTTGTTTTCTCTGCTTTTTCAGAAACCTAAATCCACACACAAACATATTGTGTGGATATATATATACATAAGAAAATGAGACAAAGTTTTATGTAGTATTTCTCTTTCAAATACAACTCCTTTTAAAAATTAAGTATTAATACAAATATTAAATTATTGTAAAATATTTAAATCGTTTTTAAGAATCCTGTACTTATTACTAGAGAAACTAATAACTTCATTGATATTCACCTCAAAATAATTATTACTTATATGAATATTTGTTTAGACTTTAGAATTTGGCCCCTAACTAAGACCAGACCACCAAAAAATTGACATTTGCATTTTTTGCTATAAAACGATATCCTGCATTTAAATTTCAACTAAAACTCTATTTAATTAAATTTTAATTTATTTAGATTAAAGCTAAAATAAAATTTTTGTTATTGTGATTTACCTTTATGAAATTTTCGGAAAACATTGACAGTTTGTATTTGCTCTTCTTTAATGATATTTTCATTAGCGCCCAATATCTATCAATTTGGCGTATTTCCGGACAATTTCAATGATTTATTTCTCTAGGAACAAAATTTATAATATTTGCTTTATACAACTCAATTGTGTCTTCTGCAAGTAAGTGGTTTCTAAGTTTGGCTAAAATAGTACAGGACTATTGTGTTGTTAAACAAAAGTTTTTATAGACCTCTCTGACCACTTTTTCATATAATCATTTAATAACCATCTCTTTTTATTTCAGATAGTACTTATAGCTAGTTAAATTTCCCAAAAAAATTATAATTTTGGAGAAACTAAAAAATTGTTTGGTACATATTTTATACAGACCCCTTCTCTGTATTGATTAGTAAGCCACATAAATGAAATTTATTAAAAAATTTACACGCCTTTACCACATCTTGGGGTTGGATTATCAAGTATTTTGCATAAAATCGTTTCTCGGTTTTTTATTTGTACCTCAGAATCGTTCATAGATCAAAACTCTGTAACTTTTGAGTCGATAGAGATATTTTAGAAATTTTCTTTTGATGGAGAGATATTTTCCTGATTTTTTCTCTAGTTTTAATTTTATTAAAATAGGTTTAGCAGTTGTTCAGAAATTTAAGGCCAAAATTGAGCTTTTAATTTTTTATAGCACTTGGTGTGGTTTCAGTTTATCAATCGTGGAACAGGTTCCAATACAACAGGTTCTTAAAGAATCAGCTCCACTGTTTTTGGACAAATGATGACGAGTTTTTTAATGCTTATTTTATTTTTTATTTAAATAACATTAAGGATAAAAATTTTTATGTTTCATAATAACTAAAAGTTTTTTAATATTTATTTTATTTTTATTTTAAATTACAATAAAAAACAATTATAATTATTAATCATTCAATTAGAAATTAACCTGCAAATATTCCATATTTAGTTCTGTATTATTTTTGTCCTCTAGCAGTCCTTTTCCCTTTCATTTAAGTCCCGATATTCTACTTTCCATTGACTTCGAATGCTAGGATATATCTTCATTTGTAGAATTTCGAAATATTATCTTGGCATTGTGCTCTCTATAAAATCTTTAATCCTTATTACTTTTTTCCTGGGCTTTCTCTAATAGATCTGCAAGTGGTACTAAATAATGCTTAATGACATCTTCTCCATGATGAAGGATTTTGTAAACAGTTGCAAACATATTTCCCTATGGATATTTGGTTGTGCAGTTTCCTTCACATTGCACACAAGTACATCGGTAATTGTTTTAAATCTTTAAATAAGATTTATATCAACACCTGTTATTTCAGATGCTCTTTCGAGATCTGAAAAGAAACTTCTTGCTGTATTCCCATCACTCGTATTGCCTGATCCTTGCTTTGGTTGATATATAACCAAACCATATTTGAGAAATTCGTCCTGAACATGTTTCTTTATTAAACCTCTTAACTCCTTATTGATGTTGTTGTTTCTTTCTGTTCTTGTAGTTTTAAAATCCAATTCATAACTGATTTTTAGTATGGGTTCCATGAAAAAAAAAAAAAATTGGAAAAAGGGTTCAAACAGGCAGAAAAGTATATATGGGTTTAGTGAGGACACTGTCGCCTTTCCTGTGGTGGTAAAACTTGTTTAACTCCTTTCGACCCTCATATGTTCTATTCCACTAAAGTTCAAATTTCACTAAAATATAGTACCTTTGAAAACATTTAATAACACAACAGGTATAAACAGTATAGCGACACATCATATCATTTCTGAAAGACTATTATCCTACCAACATAAAAAAATACAGCCAATTATCGATAACGGTTTGCAAGTAATGATAAATTACTTCTGATCAAATTTGCAAAAATATAATTTTTTATAAATACCAATATTTTGATATAATTTGTTTGGCTGCTTTAGTTTCAATATGTTTACTATTGAATGACATTAAAATTTTAGGTATCGGAAATTGGACTTTTGGCTAATGAGATTAACTTCTGAGCCACCGACTTTTCACATTAATAATCTCTTAAAAAATTAAAACTGCAAGTATTTTAATACTGACAAATTTTGCTAAAAAATTACACTTGTCTTTTCCCGATTTGGTTTAGGCTGCCAAGTAATATTAGTTTTGAAAAGTGTGGAAAGGCCTTATACTTATTAAGCATAACAACAACTTATACCATATAAATATTAATAATAAATAAGCTGTGCTAAGAGTAGTTGCAAATTTTTGCAAACTGAGCACCCCACTGGTAAAGCTAATTCGAGTACGCCGAATTCCATAGTGAGAGCCGTTTTTCGAATTCACAATATATAGGTACGAATTTTATTATAGAAGCAGCACAAATAATAAAAACTTAGAAATAAAAGGGACATTATTTATGCAAATTATACAACAAATTGATCGAATAAACACGTGGAGAAAAAACATTGTTACAGCATTATCACTACAACAACAATAATTATTATTCAATTTTGTCATATCACCTCTACACCGAATAAGAATTTTTATGTGATTGACTGCAAAAATTATATGTTTTTAAAGTTTTATTAATATGAAACATATCGTTACTTCTACAACCATTAAATATTTGCAGTCTTTTTCCTTGTTCTTAAACTATATTCTGTTTTTAAACCATATTTATGTTATTATTCCTATAACAATAAAATGTTACAAATAAATATAATACTTATCTCTTTCACAAACATGGCGGAGAACTTCAATACTGGATTGAGTGTACACTCTCAGCCGTAGCTGAGATCCGACGTTATCGAGGCAAATTTTGTTCAGCGATGAGGCCCATTTCTGGCTCAATGGGTATGTAAACAAACAAATTTGCCACATTGGGACGAAGAGCAACCTAAAGATATATATATACATATATATATATATATATATATATATATATATATATATATATATATGTATATATAATATATATATATATATATTTATATTTTGTTTTTTTTTTTAATTTTATAAAAATAATCTTTATTAATATATGACAAAATGAAATAATAATATGATAAGATTATTTAACTATATTATAGCATGAGGTAATAATATGATAAAATGGAATCATAATATAACAGTGTGATACAAAAATATAATCTTATTAAATTCAATTATATGTAAATCTATAGTCATAACATGAAAAAGCAAACCATAAAATCAGATACAATATGACAAAGTGGAATCATAATAATTATTACTTATAATCATTTTTATTTTTCGCTGTGATCATACGTTTCAATCATAATACGTTGCTCTTAGATTATGGTCACTACAACTATATTTTTTCTCTGCTTGTATACACCAATCATAAAATAAATCAATTTTATTTTATTATATTTTTGTTTGTAAAGTTGCTCATTGGTAGCGCTATTTAGCTTACTTACGGAATTGTAGTAATATATTAGCCCTTCAAAATATATAACAATCCGTTAGTTAAAATACTTTAAAGCAAATTGGTATTTAGCTATGAACAACAGTGAAATTTATTTAGTTAATTTAATTTGTAAATATAATAAATTTCATGACACTTTTTAAATTTTTATTTTAGAATTATGCAGCTTTTTTTCTAGTTTAAAATATATGAGTCAGAATTATAAAGAATATTTATATATTACATAATTTTAATTTCCTATATTTTTTATATATAAAAATAAATACTACAAAGAAATCATTTAAAATTAAGCTATAATTACTTATACAAGGGTATTTTATATTTAAATCTTAATTTTCTTTTAATGTTTTCAATTAATTAAATACTGCATTCCCTTTGTTGTGAATCGAACACCATTTACTAGGAAAATATGCAATTAAAAATGTTTATAAAACCAGCTTATTTTTAAAATAAATTTCCAGGAATGAAACACATATTTATAAACTTCTGCAATAGTAAATACATATTTGCAAATCAAAATTTTTGTTTTGTTTTCAATTACAGTACGAGCTCGATTCGCGCAACACTCCGATTTGCGCAACTGGTACTTTTTTACATAACAGGGTTTATAAATATAACCTTTTAAAAAAAGTATCGATAAGTGCAACTATCTATTGATATTTTTAATATCGCATCTATTTTTCGCAATATTTTTATTTGTTCACAACCTTAGCTTAAATGACTTGTAGATATATTCAAACACATTGAATTATCTTACAATTAAAATTAAAATTTTAAAGAATCCTGATTAATTCTTGAGTTAAAAGATAGTAACTTCGAGATATAGATATTGAAAAAAGCATTCGTTTTTTTAGTTAATTCAAATAAGTTATTTGATTAGTTTAAGTTCTTTACATGCAAGGAAAAAATATAGTTGTAGTGACCATAATCTAAGAGCAACATATTATGATTAGAACATATGATCACAGTGAAAAATAGAAATGATTATAAGTAACAATTATAATGATTCCACTTTGTCATATTGTATCCGATTTTATGGTTTGTTTTTTCATTTTATGATTATAGTTTTACATATAATTGAACAATCTTATTATGTTATTATATCACATTTTCATATTATGATTCCATTTTATCATATTATTATCTCATGTGATCATATTGGGTATTTATCTTATCATATTATTATTTCATTTTGTCATATTATTTTTCCATCTTATTATATATTAATAAAAATTATTATTATTATTTTTATAAAATTTTTATTGAAAAATTATAGATATATATATATATATATATATATATATATATATATATATATATATAACATAACTAATAATATTAGCATATTATTAGTTATATTTATATGTACCCCCATAAGTGGTTCAAATGCTAGATATCTTATATTGCTTGAAACACACCGATTATAACCAAACCTGGTCTATTTATATTTATTCATATGTAAACTGAATGAGAATTACATTGAAGTTAGAAAACAAATTTAAAAAAAAAATATATATATATATATATATATATATATATATATTTAAAAACAAACAAGTATTGAAGTTTTCCAATAAGTTTGTAAAAAGGATAAGTATTATATTTATTTGAAACATTTTATTGTTATAGGAATAATAATATTAATCTGGTTTAAAAACAGAATATGGTTTAAGAAAAAGGAAAAATACTGAAAATATTTAATGGTTGTAGAAGTAATGATATGCCTCATATTAACAAAATATATTTTCTGGTAAAATAATTTTTGCAGTCAACCATATTAAAATTTTGATTAAGTGTAAACACTAAATGGCAAAATTTGAACAAAAATATTTTTATCATGAACACAGAGTTATTAAATTTCAATAAAATTAACAATGAGAACATAATATTGTTGTAGTGATAATGATGTTTTTTTTTTCTGCGTGTATGTAAAAAATTATATTATTGCAACTTTTTCGATAATTGCAACAATCGGTTGCGCAAATTGAGTTCGTACTGCAATTGCAGAATATCTTTATTCCTGAAAAATATGTTAATAGTGTAGTACACGTTTGATCGCATCATTATTAGTGTTATTATGTGACATATCCTTTTTTGTGATATGTGCGTCTCTTAGTTGTTTGATGCTGAGAACAATATACGTGCAAAATAAATTAAATGAGTTTAAACTTTCCTAATAATTTAAAGAAATGTGATATAATTTTACCTTTTAAATTTCAAAAATAGCTGGATTACACAAAATATTTTCCAAAAAATAATAAATTAATTTTGGTACTTTAAAAAGACCTTTTTTCTTTTTGGATACATTACAAACATAATGAGCTAT
Source organism: Protocalliphora azurea (assembly GCA_932274085.1). Classification (NCBI taxonomy): domain Eukaryota; kingdom Metazoa; phylum Arthropoda; class Insecta; order Diptera; family Calliphoridae; genus Protocalliphora; species Protocalliphora azurea. The sequence continues at coordinate 194,840,977 of OW026519.1, forward strand.
ATTTCATTGAAATTAGTGCATAATTTTGTAATGATATTTTATTAAAAAAAAACGCTGTTCGAAACTACTATTAAAATATTTTGTAAATAGTTTTATTATATTTATGAGAAACCTTTACTAAATAGTAGTGAATAGTAGTGAAAATGCATTGTTTTATGGCAAAATGGAGATTATCATTTTTTATAGTTTTCAAAAAAAGAAAATAATAATAATAAAAGATAAATTTCTGTATGAATTTTTTTTTTCAATATATTTTTTTTCTTAAATATATCCAAATTTATTGAGCAAATTAAAAATGATTTGGAGGTAACTCAAATTACATTTTTTGTTGTATTTTATTGCATAATATCGAGCACATCGTTATCGAGTTATGTTGCAATATTTAGTGCAACTCGATTAATTTTCTATAATATGGTTTATCTCCAGAACTACAGTCAATTCTAATCTAGTAACTTATAGGCTAAGAACTGCATGATTACATGAGTCCAAATTTGCTAAGAAACACAGTGCCGCAGAATCAGTGTTGCCCTATGCTATTGCAAATGTTCATAATATTTATAATCAAATATATCTCATATAAGGTGTATCTCCTATAATTTCGGACCTATACTTATTACGGACATGGGTTATTGGTTATATTTTTTATTGGGAATTGTTTATAAATTCTTAATATTTTGATACCCTATACCCATAACATAGGTTTGTAATGTTTATAAAGTACAGAAAAAATCTTCGGACCCCATCTTAAAGTTTACCATTCGACTCAGAATCACTTTCTGAGCCGATTTAACATTGTCCGTCCATCTGTTTTGCTGGCCATGTAAACTTTGTAAACAAAGTACAGGTCGTTATTTTAAAGATATCTTGATAAAATTTGGCACACATAATTATTTTTATACAGGAACGAAGCCTATTGAAATTGATTATAATCGGTCCATTATTCCACCTAGCCTCCATACAAATGTTCTCCCAAAATAGAAGTTTAACGCCCATAAATAACTTATATATTTATTGAAATTCGACACATATAAGTTTTATAGAAATTTCACTTTAACGTGAATAAGTCCCATATGAAATGCTAATATCAATATATATATTGGCATTAGCATTTCACGGAGTCGCCATAAAGTACATAAATAATAGTATAAACATAATATTATGTATATATATGTATATACTATTTAGAAAGATTAGTTTGACGTAATTGTGTAGGGTATCATATGGTCGAGCTTGTCCGACTGTAAATTTCTTACTCATTTTCTCATTGAAATTTTTAATGTATCATAATCAAGGACCGGAAGTTCATGCTAATGCATGTTTTTGCCTTTACTCCTTTATCAGAGTAAATTAAATATCTTTGCGAATTAGAGAATTTGCTTTAAAATGGCATTGATTTGTTAGTGCATATTTATGCATATTTTATTGAAAATGCATGTGTTTTTGTATATTTTGTCATAAATGCATAATTTCGTATCATATTTAGTGCAATATTTCATATTTAAAATAATTTTTTATTTGTGTAGAAAATAAATAATTCTCAGGGTTTTTAATAAAACGATTTATATATACATTTTAAAAATTTAAAAAGAGCTAAAAAATGTTTTAAAATATTAGAAATACCATGGACAAATTAATATGTGGTAAGCTATTTTTCCAAAATTAATTATTACAGAAGGACGTGGATTATTGTAAAAGGTGCATCATCAAAAGGTTCCATATTCATTTTCTATTAAGATGCGAAATTACACAGAATAAATGATTTCGTTTCGGAGAAGTATTGTCCTAAAATATTTGACAGCATAGCATAATATAACTGAAATTTTTTTTTTTTGTATATAAGGCCTTAGACAGAGGTAAATATAGACCTTCAGGGTCAAATTATCAGTCATTTATCTGAAGATAAAACAAGTTCGTTTAATATCGAGTTATGTATATGAAACATTTGTTTTGCTTAACATCGATAATTGATTAATTCTTTTGAAAGAAGCTACCAATGAGATTATTCTGTATGAGAGCACAACAAGCTGTATAGAGCTACCCTTAATATGATTTTAGACAAATTGATCTCTCATTAAGACCATTAAGGCCATCGAAAGAAGTGTTGCCAGTACAATTGTTAAAATTTTAGATTCAAACGAAGAAATAATAAAATCTTTTTACATCATTTAAAAATGCATCCATTACATCTGTTAATGTCGAATGGTAATTTTCTATGAACAAAAGCTGTCTAAGGTCTTTACTGTATATTGATTTTTAATTTAATATGATACTGAATTAAGTATTTATATTTTTTGTTTTAATAAAAGTTAAGAAATAAGTGCATATTTTATTTATTTTTAGGGCATATTTTAACTTTTTTAGTGCATTTTTTGAAGTTCCTAAAATACATTTTCTAAATGCATGAACTTCCTGTCCCTGATCATAACGTACAATATACATAATAATGACACAAAATAATCAGAATTTTATTTTTTTTTTTAAGCAAAAATAAATTAATCATGCTGTGAACTGAATTTTTTCAAATAAATATTATTTATGATTCCTTTATAAGACGAAGGGAAAATTCACATAACATTAGTTGTTTTTTCCAATATGTATTTAATGTCATAAATCCTGTTTTATATTAGGAAATACCCAAGATGACAGTGAAAATATCATGTCAATTGTTATTTTTTTGTTTTTAATACAAGACCTACACAGAAAAAATTAAATTCCGTATTCCATTACCAAATTCATAAAACCAATTATATTTTTCACTGAAATCGGACCAAAAAAAAATTTTTATTATTTTTTTTTTTTTATTAAAATATTTTTACTATTTATTTGAGATTTTAAAATTCTCAAGAAATTCAATAACACGGTTTGTTGGAACCAATAAAACTAATATTTAGTTTTTTTTTTCGTAAATTTTCAAACAATTTTTCCTTTTAACATTTTCCATATGTATACAGTAATTCGGATTGAATGTTAATGTTGTATTTTAACATGTAAATGTATGTATATACATTTTATATAATACTAATTAATTAATGAAAACTTTTTTAGATAAAATATATAATTTAACGTATTACACAGAGTAAAGTATGTAGATAATGTGTAATTATGCCATAACTAATATATAGAGTATATAGAGAAATACTTATATGAATAAAAAGAAAACAATCATAAATGCAAATTTTTTTCTACTACTTCCAAATTTCAGTGGCCAAACGAACTAAAACAGAAACCCAATCGTTATCAATTGAAACATTTTCTAAATGAATTCTACTTACATATATTCTAAAGTTTAGGCAGATTTTTTAACGGAGTTAAATATTTAAGTTTCAATGAAACCTAAAGGTTAGGATATAACAAATTTTGAAGTGTATAGCGGCATAGAAAATAGAATTTGTTACGCTGGTGTCTATTATAGGTCACAAACTCTGCTTTAGTACCACCAAAACCTTACAGCAAGGAAATTTACGATTGCAAGCATGTATCATTTTATTAAGGATCCCAAAACTACCCAGCGCTAAATACTTTTAAATGATTTAAAATACAAAAGTTAAAATACATTAAATTATCTTCAAGAAGTCCAGTTACTTTCGCATAATTATATCACAAGAGGGAGCTACTTTTTTAGGCACACAATTGCAAGGACATAGTTTAATCGACTAGAAGATTATATGGCAATATAAAATAGATTCCATAATTTATGCGATATATTGCTACATTCATGAATATTTCAAATGCTTTTGAATCATCTAGAAGATACAAAAAAGTAAATCACTACATTCAACTACTCTGGAATCCTGCAAGTGATGGATTTTATATATATTTTTTTATATCAACATGTTCATATTTTTATTTAATTTATATTTTTTTTAATTGTCAAAAAACGAGAAATTGTTATCGTTTTTTGTATTAATTTAGAATAAATTTACAACCAATCAAATAATATATAAAAATCAAAGAAATTTTTTATAAAGTTAAATAATGATTAATTAAAAAAATTCTTGTCATAATTTTTTCTGTGTACTTATCAAAGATTGAGGCAATGAAGAAGATTTACAAAGAATATAAAAATTATTCTCGGAATTATGATTAGTTATTTATATTTATATAAAATTGTTGTTATATTTTGTATATGCCATGTTTGGTTTAGTATTTATTTAGTGTTTCTGTCTCCGGCACACATATGTAAGTAGATATCACATATACTTATGTATATAAAACAAAACATAGGAAATATTGTATATTTATTTTATAATCCCTGCCAACATTTTTTATTGAAATTTGATCTAAAGCGACACATTAATCATCATCATGTAGTTAATAACAGTCGAATATGATATTATTTTCTTATCGAAGAAGAATCAACGTTCAGGAAGAAATGTGCCGTAGTTCTAATACTATTTAGATTAAACTATTTAGCGCATACTTTGGGTAACGAAATACTTACATTTAGAAGTATAAAAAAGTACATCGAGAATGTAACGAAATATAATTGCTTTTGTATAATAATTTTAATGCAGTTGGAATATTTCTAGTAAATATTTTTAATCATAATTATATATTCAAATACACTATAACTTTAAACTAAAATAATAACTCACTGTAATTTTAAATTAAATATGAAATATTTAAAAACAAAAATCACTAATTAAAAATTCAATGTTTTTATATTAATACATTTTTTATTCTACATTATAAATAACAGCATTGATCGTTATACATTTACTGACCGAAATTATGTTGTGCTTGTTCTTTTTCTTTGCTCTGGAATGTAAGCAGTCGCCCAAGTCAAGTTTTTTAGATTAAAATTTGATACTAATGTGTTTCTTTGTTGCAAATTTGTGTATTTTCTACTTTCGAACATCCAAGAGTATCCAAAAAGAAACTGTTTAGTGGATGGATGAAAGAACTTTCTTCCAAATGCTGGCAGGGATTCCGCCGAATATTCTATAAGCATAAGCCAAAAAATCTGAAAAAAACTACTCTTCTATAAAAAATATAAAGGACATGGAAAAGTAGATCCTAAATTTTTTCATCATAAACAGATATGACAATTGGGTTTTTTTTTTATTTATCTATTTTCTTCTTTGTTTCTCCTGTTTTTATTAATATTTATAACGTTAAATATTTATAGTGTCTAAAAGCGTTGAAACACAAAAGCATAAGTAAATAAACTTATTAATTAATATAATTTCTATTCTCTTAATAAATGCTTTAATGAATACTCATATGATTATAGTAAGAAAAAATAATTCCTTCTTATTTGTATCTTAATTTCATTTAGGATAAAAGCTATTTTTCCAATAAAGAAAAATCATCCATCTTAATGTTTCTCTATTTTTAATGATAATTTAAAATATACGAATAAGTATATATGTGTATAAATAAAGGCATAAATTAAAGACAAAGCAAAAATAACACTGGTCTGCAAAAAAATCCTCCTTAAAGACGAACAGTAAGACTATATAGATTTTGATGTGCTGAATACGAATCTGCTTCAGTTTTTTTTCCATCAGGTCTGGATTTTGTTCAAAGGTGTGTGTAATATTTCATCCAAAATAAGGCCATCAATTATATAAATGATACACCAAAAGATGCCGACTAAACATGATTTCAAGCTTCTTTAACATAACTTTTTTATATGATCAATATTTTCGGAGTTATTTAGAAAATAGTGTTCGAAAAACATTTTTTCTTAAAAGTTTTTTAAAAATTAAAACGGCAAAAATGTTTATATTTTTATTTTTAGCATAAACAGGTAGTAATACGAATAAAATAAATTGGTGCCCAAATCTTGATTTTATTTATAGTTAGGTGAAAATACCCTTGCATACCTACAATTAAGAGGAAATAGAGATGTGTTACAGATTAACGTGGGTACCTGCCTTACCAATAATGGCCTTACCAACAACCAACGCCCCTGTATGCTGCACATACAGGTTGCAACAAATACTAGTTTTCTGGCCAAGATTCTTCCCCTTGCTTAGGGGTCGGAGCTACCCTCTCCTGATCACCCTTGTGATCGTGTTACTGCAAGCAGTCAACACGTGAAATAGTAAGCCACCACGTAACACCCATAAAGGGCCTCATAAACAACCAGCCAAGAACAGTGAAGTGAGGTGGCCTCACTGTCCCTGGGGTAGCATGTTTCCGTGTCACCTACTTTTAGGTACTAGGTAAGACCTCGAACTTTCGTTCTTTCAGCTTTAGAACCCAGAGAATTCTAGGGTAATGACTCCCAATCTATTTCCTGTCAATCCTCACAAAAGACAAAGTAGCAATCTTAGGCTTAGAAAAATAGGAATTTTACACTACCACGTTTTAGCCATACATCTAGGAAAAGGTAGCGGTAAGAGGAAATACAGTGGTGGGCAAAAAACATTTTTTTCTTTAATCAAAAATAGGTGGACTAGATGGAATTTGACGAGCTAAACTTAAAACCGCTTTCAGATTTTAGGCCTTGACTTTTTAATAAGGTGATTATATGTATAAATTTTACTATAACTCGAGAAAGGATTGTCCGATTTACTCAATTGAAACATAAAAAGATGTATACAAAATTATAAAACTATCGTCACATTAGTTTTTTTCTTCGCTCAATATTTTCGCAATCAATGAAAAAAAATTCTTCCATTTAAAGTTTATTTTTTTTCCTCCACTAATTTCCAAATAACTGCGAAAATATTGAGCATCCACTGTAGTTTTATTTATCTAAATTGGACAAACCGTTATCAAGTTATACAAGTGTAAATGCATAAAAAGGGGGTAATATAAAAGCAAAAACATATTCTTATTTAGCATGTGGATTCCATTTAAAGAAGAAATAGCATTTTTTGATTGGACAACAGTGTGTTTCCACTTAATTGTAATCAACGTTACCGTTTGGAGACTTTAGTCGCCAATTGCCTCTTTTTCAACCAACCTGGCTACTTTTTTGGATCCTTTTTAAAAAGTAACTAAATGACGACCTTTTAAGACTATGTGATAAATAACGAGAAACTATATTATTTGAAATATCTCAACCCATTATTCCAAAGAAGAAATTAATTATTTTGAAATGGTTTCACAGCATAATGATGTAAAAAGACCCCAAAAATTTATAAATGAACTGAAACTGATAAAAATAAAAGTTATTCAGCTGAAAATTGTATCTTGGGAGACAGATGATTCTTGAGGAACAAGTCATTAGGTGATGACAAATTACATCGTATGACCTAATGACATTTCCCTACAATTGACTTAAACTAGTAATATTTTGAATAAAATTATAAGATGACTTAATAATTCTTGTAGTGGTGTATAATGACATTATAAATTCGGAGTTGATAGTGGAAAAAGCTATCAGGCACAAAATTTTCTTAGTTAAAAATTTTTTAAGGTATTTTTAAACTAAATCAGTGACTAACAAGTAAAAATATGTTGTCGTCATTCAATCAAATGCATCACAATGTCAGAGGAAACCATTCAGTTCCTACTTGAAATGCATATTAAAGATAAGTCATCATTTTTCACTATTACTGACAATCTGATGAATTTGTCTCAAAGAACTTTGAAAAAATATATAAAAATATCATAAGATGTCAGGATGTGGGAATAAGGGACAATGTTAACAGCGATGCTGACAGTGACTACTTTAGGATATCTTAAAGAAATTTGCAACTGATTAATGACCAAATTTATAAATATCTATTTAAAACATCAAATGCCTAATCTTTTTTTGGTGAATACTTATATCCGAATTTTATTTTTACTTTCGCTCACTATTACAAATGAAAAATAAATTGTCCAACAGACTTAAAGTCAACACTTGTGAATCTTTTAGTCCTAATTTTTTTACATGAAATAATAAAAATTATTATAAATAAATTATTTTGTTATTAATAAAACTGGGTTTAGTAGTTTTTCTTAAAATATTTTTTTGTTTTTTCTTTTTATCAAATAAACTAATTTTGAAGAGTTTTTTAGGTATTGAAAAAGTTGAGCCCTTTAAAAAAAAAAAAATTATTTTTTGAACTTTTTAAAATTTAAAATTTCTCAACGTTAACACTGACTTTGGGTATATATGGATCTTTCGCTCATTTGTGAATAAAATCAATATTTGTGCACAAATTTTAACAATATATGGTAAATTTTATTCATAGTATTATCAGCTCTATGATAAAGGATTAAAAACTACATATTTTTGTTGGTTTCATTTCTTAAAAGAAATTTTCAGGAAAAAATTCTTTAATTTAACATTAAAAATTTTTTCTTTTTACACTAATTCCTAAATAACTCCGAAAATTTTTGGCAGATAAATAATGTTAAAGTAACTTAAATATAGTTTTCGTTATCATGTTTTGGTGTTTCGATTGTCTAAATTGGACAACCCGTTCATGATTTATGACAAAATATACTCCTCTATTCGTCTTATTAAAGGGGAGATATTAGACATGCGCATAAAAAATCACAACCTGATGGAATAAAACCGAAAGCAGATTCGTGTTTAGCAGGTCAAATGCCATATAGTCTACATAATCTTTTTTTAAGGAGTACAAAAAAATTTTTTTGCCGACCAGTGTAATCAGAGAATAACCAACTTTTCAAAAGAACCACTATAACGGATGTGTTTTTAATTATGGGCGAATCTCGTTTTTCTTTTGTCTTTAAATAAAAATAAATACCCTTAAGAACTTAAAGCATAAAGAAAAATTTATTAGTGTTAAAAGAAAATAATTGACGTATACAAACATCTTTATATTTTGTCTTATATTTAATTATTTCCGCATAATTAAATGTGTTGAAATGGTGTAATTCCACCATGTCAATAACTTTTTTTGTTAAAGCCACAACAGTGAGTTGTAAACTCAAATTTTATGGAATTAAGAAATTGGTATTATATTAAAGTTTAATTTAAAATTTTTCATCACATTTTTGTAACAAATGATCTTTATATTTGAAATATAAATATCTTCATTTTTTATATAAAGCAAAAGTCCCTTAAATAGTTATAATTAAAATTTTTGAAGTTTTATCACAAACTAACTATCAAAACTCTTGGCTATTAATAAATCTGTCAGGTTTTCTTAAAAACTTTTTATAACTTCTAATATTCTAATATTTTAAACAATTTACCATTATTTATAATAAAAAGTAGTTGGATAGATTAAAAGTTATAGATTAAAACGAAAATTGTTTTCCTTCTCTTATATTTTAGTTTGTTTGATGCTCCTTGTCATTATCAGATAGCATTTGTGTCCAAAGTTTTGGAATTTTCTCTTGACCTGTTAATGTTTTATAATTTATGTTCGTTTTCATTATTTATATAAGTGTGACCAAAAAGTTTTTTATGTTTGTTAGAAAAACTCTTCTTCATTTTCTTTCAAGTGTAAATGCCGCCATTACTTTTATTTGACAAAAAAATACTAATTAAATATGTTTGGAGTCATAAAAGTGTTACGTGCTTTGAAGCTACTACTGATTGAATCAAAGTATTTCTTTGTTTATACTTCAAACTATAAACAGAAAATGAAATTACACAGGGCGACTAAAAATAAAAAATAAAAATAATTTTTCTGCGAGTTTTCTGTAGATTTTTCAGTCAATTCAGAAGTACTGATGAGTATACAATTCTTACATGGGTTTATATATATATATATATATATATATATATATATATATATAGATATTTTAGATAACTTTATGTTTGTAATGATGTAATAATGTTTCAAAAGTTTTGGAACCTTGAAAAAAAAAGAAAAGACAAAATGTAATTAAACAAATGGATTCAATAATGAAACCCGTTTACTTAATCTTTATGTTAACAACCAAAAAACTATACATATGCATACAACCAATATATCTGGGTATGTCAAATTCTGAAGGCTCTGGATTGGCCCCTATTAAAAACTTCGAACAGTTTTTTCACCTGGTCTCTGTAAAGTTATCGTTCAGATAATAGGTATAAAATCTTTATATTTCCTTAAGGAATTTCTTTAATTAGAAGAGAATAAGTGGTCCGATATCACAACTTGGAGTTAAAATATACTACTTCAAAATGAAATATGTACCGGAGTATATTGGATGTAAATGTAAGGGGTAAACTTCAAAAAAAAAAAAAAAAAAAAAACACCTGTAACTTTTGCTATAGAAGATTTTTTACATATTTTTTCTTCGAAACATTATTTTAAAAAATACTCGTATTATATGCGAATATCAGAATTGGCAAGTTAATATGATAACTACAATTCAGAATATTATATTTAAAGTTATAGTCGGTCAAGCCAAATCATATGATACCCGACACCATTGTATATGTGCATCAAAATTCGTGGAGGAGTCTTATATTAGACCTGTGGTCAATTGTGAACTGATACTTTTACTAAGTGTAATATAAAATATACGAATAGAGAATACTACTTTAATAATAACATTTATATGATTTTATGCAATTTAGGGTAATTCCCGAAAATGGGCTTATATGGAAGCTATGGTAAATTGTGGAGAGATCCTCATAAAATTTTGCATTGTGATTTCTAGTTATATAAAACTTATATTTGTAGAATATTAACTTGATACTAATATCTGTATGAGATTTATGCACGTTGAAGTGATTTTCGTAAGTGAGGTTTATATGGGAGCTATGGATAATTATGAACCGATTTTCAAAAATTGATACTTATACAAAACTTCCTTACACTGAATTTCATCAAAATACTGTTATATTTAAGGCACCCCTAGATATCATTAAACCCCTATTCTGGGAGAACATTTTTATGGGGGCAATGTGAAATAATGGACCGATCATAACCAATTTCAATAGGCATCGTCATTGTGCTAAAATAATTATTCATGCAATTTGATCAAGATATCTTTAAAGTTGCGACCTCTACTTTGTTCAAAAGGTTTACTTGGGTAGACAGCCAACCGAGCAAAAGCACGGACGGACAGACATCGTTAAATCGACTCAGAAAGTGATTTTGACTTGAACGGTATATTTTAAGGTATGGGTCCGCAACCATTTACGGTGGTGAAGGGTATAAAAATTATGAACATACCCTTGTATGTGGTTGCAAACATAAGGGTTAAAAAATAGCACATATTAGGCAAATTAAAATATTCTGATAATGGCCCATATTGAAAATGTATGAGGTTATATCACATATTGCAATATATATCGAAAACGATTTGTCTGATTTGGTTTAATATAATAGCAAAAAATGCTACCTCAAATTATTTCCAAGTATTGCCTTCATCAGTTTACAATCTGCTTAGTAGTTTCGAAAATTAGAAAAAAATCGGAGATCTAAACAAATTGATAATGAACTAAAATTTATCGTATTTTTACAATAGATTTATGTCGAGAACTAGGGTCATTTCTAAGTTAGACTTAGAACTTATGTGTGTTTAAATTGACTGAGAAGTCCCGTGCTGCATCAATGTTACTCTGTGTTATTATTATCTTTATTTTTTGCTTTTTTTCTTTTTTTTTTTTTTTTTTGTTTGTATTGGGTATATGCTATTTTCAAGAGAAAGTTTCAATGTATATCCATCACAAGTTAAGACTTTTTAAAGTTTTTCCAGCAATTCATTGATTTAATCCAAAAACCACTTCTCATTTTTTGAGGCTAGAAACGAATCAAGTCAATTTCTAATACCTTGTAATGAAGTGAAGCGTATTACAGCTAGGGTATTCCGAATCGAATGGAACAAAAAGTGGTCATATGGACAATGTCTGAGCTATACAGTGGATGGGGTAAAACTTCTCAAAGCTATAATTTTCAACTATTTACGCAACTAAAGCTTATTGCTATCATTAAAGAATATTTTGGTCTCGCGTTTGGTGGCATACTCACCCCGTTTTTTTTTTTTTTTTTTTTTGGAAATGTATAAACACTACAACACCGGTTCTTTAATTTCCATACAAATTTGTGTTAAAATGTGGAATCTAGTTCGTTTTAAGAATAAATTTTATTTTATCTTGATTTTTTGTGGTTTTCATTTTCTCCCAAAAAATATTACCATATTTTTTAAAAATTTATATCAATCTCGTTTGAAGTAAAAAAGGAATTAAAAGAAAATAAATAAAATTTTTGTTTATTTTACGTTACCGTCTAAGTTTTTGTTTAATTTAAAAATTGTAGTTATAAGGAAATCTGGACTTGTGTTTATGCATTAAAGTGGATCAATTGTCTGTCAAATGTCAAATTTCTGCCTGATCGCTTCGCACTTATTATTAATGGGAACCTTCTGATCCCTCCAAAATAAAAAGCATAACCATGGTGTCAGAGATATTCGGTGTTGGTATAGATTTTTCTAGTTGTCCGGGCTGTACTTAAGACTTTTTGCACGTTATATTATTGTAGTGGAACCAATTTCCATTGCCCCAATCGTCGCGATACAGAAACGATGTCTTAAAATCGTTTCTTGATATACTACCAATTATTTTGGGAGCGTCAAATTCTTCATCTTCAAACTTTTTCGGCTGGCCATGATGCCCCTTCGAAACTGACAATTTCAAAGAAGTTTAAAGCACTCCATACTAGGCCACGATCCCTAAATTTTGGTGATAATTAAAAACAATTTTAGGTCATAAAATACTGCTTCATGATTCCAACACGAAATGAAATTATATCATCAAATTAACAAAATTTCCAAATGGTTTTTCAAAGTTAGTTCGAATTTCGATTTTATGGACTCTTAAGCTTCGGATATTTTTGAGCACTTTTTTCATTATGCGTGTTAATAAAAAAACATTTAAATCAGTAAATTTCAATGTATTGATGGGTATTTATTATTTTACATAGTACAGAGCTTCTCTCAGATTTTATGTAAGATTTTTATTAAATGCCCCTCCCTCTTTACGCTCACTTTCCATAACAAGATTGAATGAAATACGATCAAATTATTCAATCAATTTAACTGATATTTTGCACATACATTATCATGCATACTCCGAAATGAAATATAGGATATAAAATTAATAAAATGACATTGTCAACTATTTGTAAATACAAATTTTTTTGAAAGTTCGATTGAAATTTAACACATATATCAATTATTTTTTGAAGTAAATTATGGGCTAAAATATAAGTTGGATGCCACGCCTAGTTTTTATACCACTTTCAGTAAAGATCAATTTTGTCTCAATCTTGAAGTTACTAAGACAATTAAGATAAAATTTTATATATACAATTAATTTAAAAATATTGTAAAATATTGTAAAAAATTGAATCTGTATGGGTGCCACGTCTCTTTTTCACCCACTTTTTTATGCTATGATATTTTTTTTTACCTCTGTCATTAAAATGTTTATTAAATTTGAAATTTGCTTGCTAAGAAGCAGTGCAACGCTTTCGTAAAAAAGTGAGCGTGGCATTCTTCGAGGATATACATATGTGCCAAGTTTCATTTTAATCGTTTCAGTTTAAACATAAGATCAAGTCAAATAAAATAAACAATATTATGGCAAAAATAGGCGTAAAAAAGGTGTGGCAGCCAGCATAAATCCAACATAATAGTGTTAGTAGTCTATAAAGCAACAACAGTATACAATAAAATTTTAATTAAATAATATAAATGATTTTTATTTCAATCATATCTAAAAGAGACTCCGAAAAAATCGAACTTCAGGAGATCATAAAACCAAAATTTTAACTAACTTTGAAAAACCCTTTGGGGATTTTGCTACATTATACTTTTGTTCTGCGTTGGAATTATTGAGGCAATTTCATCTTGTTGCACTAAATAAAAAATATGATATTTTGACTTTGATCTCTTACTATTAAGAGCCGGCAAGCTGCAGCAATATTTAATATTTACGCATAAAATATAAAGTCTCTAGATTAAAAACTTTTATACTCGTATGTACATTTTTCCTTCTACTTGAGTTGAACTTTTTTCCAAAAAATTAAACTTGTGGCCCATAATTCACTCAAAATAAGTTGCTTTAGCTAAAGTATAATCCCCAGAAACTTCCACCAAATATGATAACGTAGAACTTTCCGCAAATGCTTCGTTTTCGGTACCAAACAGTCTATATTCAAAGCTTAAAAAAATGTGTTGTTAACTTTTCAATAGAATTACAAACACTCAATAAGAAAGCCTATTAAAAGTACTTTCACGTTGCATAGTTTTCAAAACGATGGCAATTAATGCATACATCCAATATTATGAGTATAAAATGTAAAAGTTTGCCTTAATTTTATAAAATAGTACAAAACTTAAAGAAAATCTTTGTACTAACTTATATTTTGCATTAAAACATTTGTTTGATTTAATTGCAAAAATTTTTGTTTAATTTCTTTTTATTTTTAATTTTTTTATTTTATTTATTTAACAGCCAATGAAATTACAATTTCTTACAGGCTGGCATTTATATTATTCTTAAAGCTATTTATAGTAAAATGTTTTCCATAATCATTCAATAACAAAGTCTTATTATCTTATTATTTAACTAAGTTAAAAACACTCCTCTTAATGTGGATTGGATTTACTGAGAAATCAATATATGGATAAAACCTATTGAATTGATTGCATATACGTCTCATGGGAGCAAAGTTGGCATAATTGGTTCGAAAATATTTGATTTTTAAAGGAGTATAATTTCTATTTGGACGATTTGGGATTACGAATTCGATCCTACGAAGCAGGAACTCAGAATTAATTAAACCATTTAATAAATTAATTACAAATGAAATATTAATATATTTCCTCCTACTTTCAAGGGTAAGGAGATCAATAAGCTGTAATCGACATTCATATGATGGTAAATTAATATTAGGATTCCATGGGAGATTACGAAGATAAAATAAGAGAAATTGTTTCTGGACAGATTCAATTTTCTTTATATAAACTTCGTATTGAGGATCCCAAACCACGGAAGCATATTCCAGGATTGGTCTTACGAGAGATAAGAATAATATTTTTAAAACACTTGAGGAAACCTAGAAATAATAAAAATTAAAAATAACAAAATTGTCACGAAATATGATTATTTAACTTTTTAAATATTTTGTTGCTTAAATTACTTATAGTCTTATTGATTACCATTAGAAAAACATTAACATATTAAATGAAAGGAAAATTACAAAAACATATGAAAACTTTTTTCAAATAATACTTAAAGTAATAAACAAGAAGGTTTCTTTTCATTTATCAAACCGCAAATGACAAACTATAAAGTAAGTTGTCAGCAAATAAACGAAAGTCATATTGTAGCTTTATGTTGTCTAATGTATTAGTTAAGAGACAAATTGTTGATTTATTCAATTTGAATCTAATTAAGTACGTGCCAAAGAAGTCTCACGTTCTTCTTTGTTTTGTAGAAATATTAAATAAAAGTAAATAAAAGAAGTAAAGACAAAACTAAGAAACTGAAATGTATTGTTAATAAAACCTCACCTCACACAAGAACTCGGCCTTTCACAGATATCAACTTGGCCAACTTTAAGTCGGGATTTAAGCATCACATACCGCAGTGGGAAATGTTTGTCATCTTCTGTTCATAAGTCTTTACACTGAGGGAAAATATTCGACGGTTGTGATCATATTGGCAATTTACGATAGCGTACGTTAACAAATTTAATAAAAATCATAATGCAATTTAATAATTTTATACCGAAATGGTTTCAATTTGATGCAAATTAGGTATTGATTTTCGTTAAGATTTGAGCACGAACGCGAGGCATATTCACTATTGACACTGAATGGTATCGTTTTCAATACGTATGTGTTCGCTTTTTTCTGGGTGTAACTTTTTAAACTTTAATAATAAATTAACAACATGTTACACTAATAATCTTAAGAATATCGTAACATGAAATTGCATACTTTTTTAAAATTTTAAATTTACTGTTATTTGATCACATAAATTTTAATTCTATTAAGAAGTTATCACATTTAGAGGAATGAGGGTGGGAATCAAAGAATACAAAGAATGGAAGGCTTGTCAAATTATATTTATATGCATTAGTACAGAAACCACTTTTACAACACTTCATAATTCTCACAATTATATTCGCAGATTTTCATAAATTATCATATTTTTTTTTTTTTTTTGGTTTTGTGCGGATTATATACACAAATATAAATATAAATATAAATATAAATATAAATATAAATATAAATATAAATATAAATATAAATATAATTACATTTTCTTTTGCTTTTTGGAAATGAATATGAAAATAATTTAAAATTATTTTGATATTGTTTTATTTTTAATACCAAAAGTAACAACTTTGTTCGTTAAATTTTAACTTCAACATACGAAAAAAAAAATGTTAAAAATATAAAAAAAATGTGAAAAATATTCGTGTCACGGGAGGAGTTAAAATGTAATAAATGTGCGTTAAAAAATAACAAAATATATATATATATATATATATATATTGTATATATATATTATGTGCTAGTGATAGTGGTACTGTTTTTTCTCTCTCTCATTTACATAAAACTTGCATGTGAGGAGAGGAAAATATTGCCCATTCTTTGTATTCTTTGGTAGGAACACTAAAGAATTTGGCTTAAAGATAATAATAATAATAATAATATTAGAAAAATATTTGGGGTTAAAGGAGAGACATAAAGTGACCACCATATAACTTTATAATGATCTGTGCTATATGGTGTATTATTCTCCATCAGTTCTATAGAAATTTTTATTTAAATGAACTAATTGAATTCAGAGATGTTAATAAAAATGTTGTGTAAATGTATAAGTCTAATGCTAGAAAAACAATTGCGTCTTAGAAATGTATTACGACCGTATTTGCTTTGCGTTCATTTCACCCACAATTGGGACTTAGACATACATTTTTGTTTTAAATAAATATTGGAAAAACTAAACAAACTGTGAGATTTTCTTCATTTATTTTGCCAGAATTTTTTTAATTTCGTAAGTATCTTATTTTGGTTTTTAAAATGAAAAATAAGGTCGAAGTTTTCGTAACAAATCAAAGTTTTCTAATGAATGAATTATTTAATTAAATTTTAAAATAGAATTGCATCATGTAGAATTATTAAGTCTTTTAAATCAATTTAACCTAATTAATTCTGTAGCTTAATTCCTCAAGCTTATGATAAAGTGGAACTAATTCATTGGCGAATTATTTCCTTATAGATGCATAATTCTTTTGAATGATTCAATTTTGTTTAAATTCAAACTAATACAAATTCTTCAACCATTCAGTTTGCATTAGATTGAATTAAATTTGTATTTTTTAACTTATCAGTTCTCAAACATTTTTCATAACTCTAAAAAATGTTATAGTAAGCCATTATTATGTATTTTGTGTCATGCACGCAATATATTATAACTGAAACATATGATCACAGCGAAAAATAAAAATGATTATATGTAGTAATTATTACGATTCCATTTTATTATATTCTGTCGGATTTTGTGGTTTGTTTTTTCTCATTATGATACTAGATTTATATATAATTGAACAATCTTACTATATCATTTTCCCATTCTATCAGATTATGATTTGATATTAATATATTATTATTATTCTATCTTATTATATTATTACACCATATTGTCATATTATGATTCCATGATATGATATGATATAATATGGGATAATAATATGATAATATTATCCTATGTTATCATATAGTTTTCCAAACTTATCACATTATTATTATTTCGTTTTGCCACA
Source organism: Protocalliphora azurea (assembly GCA_932274085.1). NCBI lineage: Eukaryota > Metazoa > Arthropoda > Insecta > Diptera > Calliphoridae > Protocalliphora > Protocalliphora azurea. Next base: position 194,858,616 of record OW026519.1, read on the forward strand.
TTATTATTCCGCATTATCATATATTAAAATAAAACGTATAAATAAAAAATTACTTTTATAATTTTTTTTATCAAAAATAATAAAGAATTAATTATATTCATTTGTACCATCATACACTGTCTGCCACATGAATAAGTAATCACATTTTTTAACTTTAATTAATTATATTTCTTAAACTAAAGTTCAGCAAAAATTATTTTTTCCGCAACCAAATTTCAAAGTGTTGGCTTTAGTTTCTTGAAGAAATAAAAAATATACATATTTTGTTATACTAAAATTATGCATTTATTTAAAGACATGTATTTCTGTGTGAAAAAAAAAATATCATTCAATTGAATTTAGTTTTATAGAGAATTAATTTTCAAAATTTGTTATTCATTTTGTAAAGTAATAGAATTGAAAAAAATTTGAATCATTAAAGTTGAATTTTCATTCTGTAGGGAATTAATTTTCCGAAGAATTCATTTAATTCAATGTTAAGCTTAAAAAATTATACCCACGAATTATTTTCTGAGGAATGATTTCAAAGAATGCTAAATTCACTTGTTTTAAGCTAAATTAAATTTATATGAGAATTAATTCTAAATAGAATTAATTATTTCGAAGCTCTGTAAAAAACAGAATTAAATCTATTTGAACGTACGGCGTTTATACGATTTAACTAGTATATTCAAAAATCTGACATTTTTAGAAAACCGGTTTTCGAGTAATTCGAAAAATAGAAAAATAGGTTTTTATTAAAAATACAAATATATTAAAAATTATTATTTTTACTAAAGAAGGTACAATTATAATCAGTGTTGCCAGGAGATGAGAGAAAAAGAGGATAAATTGAAATCTGAAAAAAGTTAAAAATAGCTAAATGCCCAAAAATAAGGAAAGAAAAGTTATTATTTTTCTTCGTTCTAATTAGTTTTTGACATTTTTATAAAGAAATTGTAACAAATTAATAAAAAAAAACACCCATTTGAAGTGGTTCTTTGTAATTTTTTGAATTATAATTCCTTTTTGATTAGGCATTTCCAAATTTTTGAGTAATTTTTCGCATTAATAAGACTTTTTTAAATATTTTCATAAATAGTTTCAATGGTTGATGAAGTATATTAAAAATTAATTATAATACTCGTCTTAGTAATTCCAAAAAATGAGTTAAGGCACTTTTAATTTGGAGAATGAAGCGCCGCCGGCGAAACTTTATATTAAATATAAATAATCTCGATTTTTTATGCGAATGATCTGTAAAAATAAAAGTATTAATGGCTAATAATAAATTATTTCTTTCGTTGTTGAAATACTAACATTTTAGCCATTTGAAGGCAATTTTAAGAACAAAGAAAAAAATTTTGAAGCTAAAGCAAAGATTTTAGGGCTAAAAGCAAAATAAGTCATATCTCACTTATGCAACTAAAGGATATTGCAAAAATTATTTATTTTTGGAACTGAATTCTGATAATGTGTCTTCCGATTCAAATCTACCTATGTACCTATTTATTGAAATTTACCTAATTCTTGTGACAAATGATTAAACTAAAATTTACTTTTTACCTGGTTTTTTTTGAGGAAAAAAGAGGATAAATTAAGCTTTAAAAAAAGGTCTAAAAAAACTAAATGCTCCAATATATATATATATATATATATATATATATATAGATATATATATATACAACATATACATATATATACATATTGATTAATTCCTCACCATAAAAAAGGTTTTTTTTAGAATATTCTATGTGGTTTTACACCACTACCTGTTGGCTCCAAATGACGTCTTTTTCCAATTATATTTCTAACTATCGAATTACCTAATTAAATTTGAATTATATAATCTTAAGTAAAAAATATTTTTTTACTTAATAATCTTTATGACGTTAATGAAAATTAATACCAGACTGTGCTCTCTTTCCTTTAAATTTAATTAAGTCATTATCCCAGCCAAGGATAATGTCAAGGTCATTGCTTTGTTATAAAAGAAATTATTGAAAAACGTGTTAAAAAAGGGGGCTAAAATAAAAACACAACTGTTTTACGAAACAATCAAGACATGTTTTGTGAAAAAGCGCAAAAAGGGGATAAAATTAAAATTATAACTCAAAATATTTATAGCAAATTGACAAATTAAATTACAGGTTATGTAGTTTTTATTATGATCTTCTATCCAAAAATTTTCAGTTCTTTTTATAATTTAAAACTCAAACAGTTTTATTTGTTTAGGGTAGTTTTCAAAAAATTAAGTTTCCCTACAATTTGTTAAGATCTCTTAAAAAATTGAGACTAGACTTTTTATATTGTTCGAAAAAATATTTTCAGAACTTAATGCAAAAGTTAATATTACAATATTATTTAAATTGCCAAAATAAATTAATTAAATAAATACTGAGCTAAATCAACATTACGCCATTAAAAAAAAAAAAAAAAAAAAAAAAAAAACTTGCTCAAGAAAAAGGGATCATAACATGCCAGAAATAGGGAAAGAAAAGAAGCGCTTATAGGGCTAAATGAAAGATTAGCGAGTTTTTTGTATCGGGCTAAACAATATTTTTCGCGTTTTGGACTACTAAAAATGGGCTAAATCTAGCCCGAAAAAGGCTAAGTTGGTATGACTGGCTGGCTGAGTTCACACCTATTCTTATGCTTTTTAATTTACCTAGCATAAAATGTTCAATATTTGGAAGAAATAGCAACTGATGGAAGTAAGAGATTGCTTATTTAATTGCATATATCTTCCACACAGTTTCCAAGAATGCAATAACGTATGCACTTAACTAAGTGCAAGAGATACTCTTTCTTATCATAGTGCTTCGGAGAAGCACTAACATCTACATCTATTACTTCCAGGCGGCTTATTTCGAACAAAAATCATGCATTATAAGTGCGCTTCAGTAAAGCATATATAATAAAAGCACCTGATAAAATTATAAGAAAAATAATATAAGCATTACTACGGGACATTTATAATAAACGATTTCTGTTCGAAATGAGCCGTCTAGAAGCAATAGAAATGAATTTTAGTGCTTCTCCGAAGCACTATGATAAGTAAGAGCGTATTTCCCATTCAGTCAATAACTTACGCTATTGCATTCTTGGAAGCTATATAGAATACATATAGCAATTAAGTAAGCAATCTATTTTCTGCTTTCCCCAGTTGTTACTGCATCCAAATAAGCAACGCTTTTTGCTGGGTTGTCGTTGCTGAGTGAGCAAAGAGTACTAAATGCACTGGAAAAAAAATTGGGAAATAAATTGTTTGTTAATTAATAACCATTAATTTTTCTAATATTAATGTCTTAAAATAAAGTTGGAGAAATGTAAATTACACTTTATTTGTAAGGCAACATCAGTAAATTTAATTTATTAAAAAAAATATTTTATATAATAAAGCACCATATGTAATTGGCGTTTTTATCTACTAAAACCCAATTTTTCTTTGAGTACATTTTTTTCACCTTCACTAACACAAGTACATTTTTAGTCAGTGACATCCCTATTTTATTGTATTAAGTAATATAACAAATAAAATTATTTTGTGAGTATTTCTGAGTATTTCACCTAAATCAATGAATACTAATTGAAAACAAAAGATATAGATAGTGACCAGTGTTGCCGTTTTGGTTATTTGATTTTCCAATGTGAAGATGATGAATTTTTTTGGGTATTTTTGTGTTAATTCAAAATTTTACTTTTATTAATTTTAAAAATGCTATTTACTATGTTAATCTTATTAACAATAAAAAAAAAAAGAATAATAAGAGAGTATGCCGAAAATTCATCATACATTTAAAAACTAAAGGTTCCTACAACTTCTCATTTTAATTTTAACTGACAATGAAGAAAACAATTTAAATCAATAGAAAATATAAAGATTTTCTAATATTTAACCTAAAACAGAAATGGATTGGGAGTTTTTTTTTTTTTCGTGAAAGTTCTGACGATGTAATAAACAACCTAAAAACTTGTAATTAAAAATAAATTACTATTAAAAAAATATATTATATTATGGGTGCTATGGTTCATTTTATTTAAGGCAAATTTTTTACATAACATTTATGTGGGATTTAAGTGCTTTTAACTGATTTTTAGGAGAGGACCATATACAGAAACTACCAATTCATTTTAAAGCGATCCTTTTGAAACTGAATGACATATTTTATGTGCAGAATTCCGTAGAAATACGGTTATATGTATTTAAGATATTAGAGCTTCAAAATCCAAGAGAATATTTATATTTAAATTACAAGAGAATATTTATTTGAGAAACAGGTTACATAATGAACCAATTTCGACCATTTAAAGAGATTCTGAGTCGATTGCTACACTTTAGGGGGTTCCCCAATATGGTAATGTAGGGAATTAAAAAATGTACTTTGTTTAGTTATTAAAACTTTTCAAGAAAATATAATTAAATGATAATTTAAATTTAAAAAGGGCACCACATTATTTAACAAATAACTGTAACAAAAGTGTTATATCATATATTTTCAATTGGACCACAATTTTTACATAATTTTTAAATTTGATGTAAGTGAGTTCTTTGATATATAAACGATTGATATTGAATATTTTCGCCAAACCTCCCAATTAAATATCTTTTACTTTAAATCTTTAGATTTTTACGCTTCTTAGAATTCATATTACCGAATGAGATTAGCTAAGTCCCTATAAAAAGTAACTCTTATTTGTATTTTTTTTTTTTTTTTTCTCTCTAAACACATAATTCTAAAAAGTCAACCTCATTTCTATTACTGCTCGACCCAACTGTTTCGAAATTCTAAATTTATTACAATGATATGGTTTTCGACATCATTTTAAACGGGCATGAGAATAACTATATTTTTATTATTAAACTTTATATCGCGACCCCCTACAAAATTGATTAAGGACCACATTTTGATATACATTGCTCTAAACAGTTAAATTTTAAATATGAAAAATATTTAAAAATTGAATACAAATGTATATTAAGATTATATTGTTACGTTTTTACCTTTTAAAAAACGGTGGTTTATTTCCTTTAAATAACCCGTATATTTTGATTGCAAATAAAAGCAGTTTAGTAGTTTAAAAGTTGTAACGACTCTTTATTTTATTTAAAAATGTACAACAATAACAGTTTAAATAGTTACTATGTGTTCTAATACACACGCACTTGAATTTCACACTTTATACAGTACACTTTAATAATGTACAAGAATATATAGGCAAGGCACTTAAATTGTCTTTACTTGACGAGGCTTCTAATTAGACTCACTCAATGGTGTTCTCACGACCAATTTATATACACTGCACTGCCATCTAGTTGCTTCTTGAAAGCTCTATCCCTTTTTACAATTAACGGACAAACTAGTAGAATTTTAGAGCTTTCGATGTTAATGTTAGCAGTTTCAACATTTAGTGTTGCTATACTTACAAACTGTGATCATAAAATCGAAAGATTTGTGTACCTAGCACATAAAAAGCAGAATTTTTAACAAGTTTTATGGGATAATGAGTTTTATTTATGATTCAAATTTATTTTTATGATTATTTTACAATTTTGTATAGCAAATGTATCTAGTGTGAAAAAGGTTAGAGATGTACCATTCTAATGGAAATTTCAGGCCTTTAAATATTGAAAACAAAATTTTCACATTTTATTTTTTTACAACGAATATTGCTAAAAAAAATCATAAAATCATTTTGCTCAAGAACAATATTCACTTTTTGTTGTGAATTTTTCATCTGAATTTTATGAAATAATCATAATTTAATAATTTTATTTCTTTTGCTTACTACAGAAAGAGAAATTAATTGAAACAAAATTTGTTGGAGTAAAAAAATTTGCAACAACAAATTTAAAAATAAAAATATATTAAATACTTACAAACTCGAATTTATTTATTTTTTAATATTCAAAGTACAAGAACAATAAAATAAACTTATCTTGATATCGCAAGTAAAATACTCAATTTTACATAAAAGTGAGGATTTGTTTAAAAAAAAATGAATGATATAAAAGCAAAACACCTTTCGAAAAGCAACTCAAATTATTTACTTTACTACTTTGTTTCTAATTATGCACAAGACTCAAACAAAAAACAAAGCAATTAAAAATAATAAACACTTTTCTATTTTGTTTTTCACGTCTCTTTTAAATCACTTTTAACTAAAAATTTACAAAAAAAAAAAAAAAACTAAATCAGATTCCATTTCCCAAAAGTTGTAAGTTAAATATATGATATCTACAGAGAACACCACGGTGGGACGCTAAAGAGTGCTGATGAAGATCGTGGCAGACCAGAAAATGTATTCCATTCTGCCGAGTGTCCAATAAAACTGTTACACTATATTCTTCTACAATTATTCAATGAACTTAAGGCGAACATGCAAAAATTGTACAAATAACTTTATGAAAAAAAGTTCAACAAAAAACTGATTAATATTAAAAATATTATTTCAATATAATTGAAATAAAAAATATTTCTTGAAAAATGAATATGTCCATATATTTTCCATTATCAAAAAATTTTAATCTAGCTGAAACTGACTTTAATCCATAATAAGTTTTGTGCTACTACTGTTTTAAACAAACGGGTTAGAGATCTGAACTCACAAGATTTGAAGCTAATAGGGAGCAAAATTTTAGCTCCAGAAGTTTCATATTATAATCATGATTGTTGTTCAAAGTTCAAAAACTTAGCTAAAGGCCTTTTTTCGCGCTCTTGCACTTGTTAATCTCATTCAATCTTACATAAACCAATCGGACTTCGTGGGTAAATTCTACAACCTCATTGTTGTTGAGTAGACTTTCAACAGTTTTTGATAACTACATTTTTTAATTTTTTTTTTTTTTTGGTTTTTTAGGTGGAGTCTGCGCATTCCTCAACGAAATATAAATTTTGAAAAGGAGATTTATACTGGTTGCAATTATGCGTATTTCGAGTTATATCTCGTTGATGTGCTCAAAATAGTCAATGCAGTAGACAGTCTCAAAGTTTGGAAAACCAGAGCAAAAATCTTTAAAAAAAAGCCATTTATTCATGAGTCATATGCACAGTTTCATATAGAATAGCATGGATTGCTCCGTAAACTTAGTTTTTTTGTAATTTTACGCAATAAAATCGAAAAAGCATTAAAAATAAATTTAACAAAAAATATATTTTTGAAAATTACGTAGAATTGCACTTTCCGTTTTTGTATTTTTTTTATTTATTACAAATAGATATAATTCGTAAAAATCGTGCATATATATATAGATATGGGAGCGGCGATGAATACTTAAGTCAAATGCCGTTGATTGCTGAAAAAGGAACACTTTTTTCAAAACACATTTTTGTAAGGCACATTGCATAAAATTGACCACAATTTTCATAATTAAGTGGTGTAATGCTTAACAGAAATATAAAGGCGCATAAAAAATTTCAAAAGATACAAATTGTATAAACCAAAAAAATTTAATTGGGTTAAAAGTGTAACACAATATTGAACAGCATTCCTTGTAATAAACTCTAATAAAATGTATTTTCGTATAATATATGGAAAAATAACGCAGACTTGAACCGGATTTGCCAAATTGTTAGAAATCGTGATTTTTAGTATAAAGAAACTTTTTTTAATTTTACTAGGAAACCCTAAAATATACCACACTAATACCATGAAACATTGAAAATAAAATTATTTTTTTTTTAACGCAATAGTTTTTGATATTACGCGCAATTATTACCAAAATTATACATAAAGTCGCTATAACTGATAGAAACAGAGAAAGGTAAACATGGAGCGGAATAAAAATTCTAGCCTCGACAGAGCAAAATTGAATATGTATATATATGTTTACATATATATATATATATATATATATTTACATATATAAGTATATATAAGTATATATATATATATGTATATATATATATATATATATATATATATATATATATTCGCGATTTTATTGCATTTTTTCATTTGCTAAAAAACCTTAAAAATCACAAAAGTATATAAATTTAAATAATAATAATTCTGGAAACATTTTATGGAATTCAATGATATAAACGGCATCTGAATTTCGATTATATCAGCTTGAATATAAATATTTCACAAATGAAAAAGATTTTTTTAAATGCATTACAATACAACTGTATTATTTAAATTCATTTTCCGTTGAATATGCTATTTCAAATTTTTGATTTTTTTTTATTATCATATTTAGAAAGTAGGGAAACTTTACATTAAAATAAAACTCAAAATTATTTGAGACATACACATCTATTACGCACAATTACACTTTTTTTTTTTAAGACCTCATCACATTTTTTATATAAAAATTCTTTTTTTCTGGTCTTATTTTTAAAATTTGTATGGGATTACATAATTTATTTAAAAACTTTATTGGATTACTTTTTAAAAATTCATTTATTAAAAAATTTATTAAAAGCTAAATAAATTTATATTGTAATTTATAATATACAAAACAATTTTAAATGCACTTAAAGAAAAATTAAAACTGAATTAATTCTCACTTATCAAAAATACATGCAGAAATTGCATTTTTATTTTGTAGATATATTTTTTAATGAAATTGATATTTTGAAAGTGCTGACCGAATTACGCAAAAAGAAAACAATAGCCTTTTATATAATTTTACAGTCATACAAATCCGTCAACAACTTAAAGAGTTATGAATATTTAAAATTGCAAGGGTTCTGTATTTTATTAACTTTTATACAAATTTAAATATTCTTCTTCTTTTTTTCCAAAAAATAAAAAAGAATTCTATTTTTAAAAAGTCCAAAATTTTAAATAGCATATTTAGCGAAAAATAGAATTGCATTAATATGCATTTAAAAAAAAAATCTTACTTATTTTTGAAACATTCATATAAAAGCCTATATAAGCTAAATTCAAACGACGTTTAAGTCATTTAAATTCACAAAACGTTCCCAGAGATACTGCTATTTAAAGTAGCCTACTTTTGAAATTTTTCTGTTTCTTTTTCGCAATGGAGAGGAATATATATATATATATATATATATATATATATATATATATATATATATATATATATATACATTTCTTTTCACTCTCTCCTAGACTAGATTTTTTTTATTCCGCTCTATATGTACCGCGCTTCCACGTATTTGCTAATCTTCTTTTTCTGTGGCTGCCCCGAGGGTTCCAATCGAGATCTTTGCGTATGATGTTATCTTGCGGCTTTCGCAGGGTGTAACCAATCCACTTCCATTTGTGACCATATTTTTTAAATTAAAATTTAATCTGTGCTAATATTTCAGTAATATATTATTTTTGGATATATAATTACGCATTAATTTATTTACAATCAAATTGCTTCTATTTTAATTTTTCATTACACTTAGCCACCACAAACATAATTTGTCAATTACCCACCAAAATTATTAATACTTTCATTTGTAATACATCCATTAAACACATAAAACAATTTGCTATAATTTGACAAATGACAACTCTTTAGAACCTTACATTTCAATTTTAAATAATCAAAAAAGTAAAAATAAAGGCAATTATTCACAAAATAAGTCATTAAAAAAGCCTACGCTAAAGGGTTTGTAAAGTAGGTTTATACTAAAATTTCAATACATTGTTAACCATAAAATATTTTCGAGCATATAAATCCACAGATAACCAAACATGAATTCATTTGCTAATTGCAAACTTATGTAAATGGATTTGAAAAATATTTAATACATATTTTCCTTCTATTGTTTTGAATTATTTTTTATTATTATTTATTTTTTTTTTTTTCTAAAAGAAATAAAGCAACAGAAAATGATTTATGGATTTATGCTACATTTAACTTTAATAATTTTCTTTACTAATTGTAAAGACTAAAAATAAGCCACTTTACAAGTCTTTTGTTTTAATCTTTTAATATAAATAAATATTTTAATATTAATTTTTGTAAGTTATTAAAAATAATTTTGGTATAAATGTAAAGGGTGATCGGAAATGGTTTTTTGTCAATACAATAACTCAGAAACTAATAAATATATTTTCGTAATTCTTTCACAAGCTAACTGATATAAGTCCAAGTAATGATCGTAGTAGTATTTACTATGTTAAAAATAGAAAGAAGGGATTTTGGGCATTTTGTGTACAAATTATGGTTTAAACTTAAACACAAGTGTTACTTGATGACTGCCTCTATTAAGTATTTCTAAAAAAATAGAAAACACACAGATGGGACAAATCAAAAATAACAACAACATTGTTCATTGCTACTTAATAAGTAGCTAGACAATAACAAATCATACATTGCTGAGTTACTACCTAAAAAACTGGTAGCTTTAAGCATACAAAAACAACAATAATTGAAAAAAGGACAATACAAAATAATTGTAGACAGATTCCATTTCCCAAAAAGTTCTAAGTTAAATAGATGATGTTTAGAAAGAGCAACACGGTGGGACGATGAAGAGTGCTGATGAAGCTCGTGGCGTACCAGAAAATGCATTTCATTCCGCCGAGTTTCCAATAAAACTTTTGCACTATATTCTTCTACAATTATTCAATGAACTTAAGCCGAACATGCAAAAATTCTATTAATAACTATAGTTTAATTTAAGATGGAACCAATGTATAATTCTTACATAAACATTTAGGAGAAAGAATTATATATTTTAAAATTTCAATAAATTTGACTATTAAATGGAAAAAAGCAGTTCGTTCTAGCTAATTGTATATTTGAGTAATTAATTATACCAGTTTATCAAATTTATGTAGAATTTCTTACATTTTTTCGCCAATATATTTAGAAAATTAAAAGTTGCAAAATATTTTTGCACAAAATTTAACTAAAATATAATCACGAGATCACTATAATATAAATAAAAGTAAATTATCTTAAAAACTGATACACTTGTGTACTAATAAATGGTCATCTGAATACCTTCTAAATATTGAACATAACTGATCAATAAATTATAAAGTATTGCAAAAAATAAAAAAAATTCTTCTGATCATGATAGCCCAAGTTTTTGTATGGTTTAGAAAAACTCAAGTCTGAAGATATACTTACACATAATTATTTTAAATTACCTAAAAACTAGTATCCTCTCCGTTGGTTATTTGCTGATATATTGCGGATAATTTCTAAGTGATGCTGATTAGAGTTATCACCCTCAATTTGTACCAATTAATATGGCAAGAAATAACTAAAATTGTATGGTGGTGAATATTGTCAAGCACTTAATTTATTTGGTTATATTAGGCGATTAGTCATTGTAGTATATGGATTACACGTTCCTAAATTTCAATTAGTATAGTTTTAATAATAAAGATGTTGAGATATGTTTTCGCTAACTAAGCCATTTCAAGAAATTTTATAAATCAGGTCTAGTAAATCTCCGATACTTAAAAATATTCCACAAACATTTTGAATTTAACTGAAATATTCTAGTCGACAAAAAACTAAAATTTATTTTTATTGACGTCAAAAGTATAGGCAATCATTAGAGTATCACTAGTTTTATCGTAATGCAAAAACTAGTCATTTTATAGAGTTTTAAAAATGACAAAAAGCACTGCGAACCAACCTTTAGAGCAAAACATTTATTTTTGTCTTAAAACAAACAAATTTGCAAGTTTATTTTAAGGTTCATTATATTATCCTTCATTTATTAAAACGGGTCTGTTACAAATTGTTAAAAATACTTTTATTTTTATTTTCTATAATTTATGTTTTTCAACAAATATATATATTTTTATAATAATGTCCGTCTGGCGATCTATCCGTGGGAAGCATTCCAATATCTAGAAAACTAATCCGTATTAAATGAAATTAACTCAGATTGTTTGTTGTTTTACTTAGTAATTTGCTTTGAATATGAGCTAAACCAATTGGTTTAGTAGAAAAAAAGTTATAGCCTAAAATCTGGACCAGCCTCTAAAAAAAATTATTATTATTTTTTTTTTTTTGATGGACAGATATGAATTTAGGAAAATTGATAAATAAAAACTTAGGTTTTTAGAATTTAATTTATTTCTGTTTTCGTAAAATAATAATACAATAATATTTCTTAAATTTATAGCGATTTGAATACGAATATTGAGTTTTCATCTACTTTAATTTTAAAATAATATTTGCAAAAGGGTTGACATTTTTATTTCAAAACAATTTGTAATAAAATAAACCTCATATTATAAAAAATCTATAATCGTAATAAAAACAGCTTGCACAGCAAATAAATTTATAACAAAAAACATAACAATAAAAATATTTGACAGTGATATCTATTTTTTTTTTTTTTTTTTGCGGTTTAAAATAAAGATAAACAAGATAGGAAAGGAATTATTTTTTTCTATGGCAACAATATTTATCCTTTTTTGGTGCAAAAGTCACATATATTTAACACTATTACGAGAAAACATAAATAAAAACAATTACTAAAGTTTTTATTTGAATTTACTAACCTGAACAATGATATTAACTATTTATAATTTTTTAAGAATTTTTCTATTTTATTTATTTTTTTTAATTTGTCTTTTTTTGCAAAATGTATTGCTTTTTTCATATTCCAAACTCGTAATTTGTGCTCAATAAATTACTTTTAAATAAACTCAAATTATTAGAGCAGGACTTTTTTGCCGTCTTTCCTATCTAATTAATCCTTAGCTGTTCATTAAAATATTTCAGTTTATTTAGAATTTTAAGTGAGAAAAGTGCAATGTATGATATGCATATACATACATACATACATACATACATACATACATATATACATACAAACATACATACATACATACATACATACATACACACATACATACAAACATACATATGTATAATAAAGTGCCTCACGAAAAAATGTTGAAAATGTACCCTTCTACAAATGAAAATTAATATGCTTTTAAATAATTTCCAAAATTTTGCTTCTGAATGTCATTTTCATGAGCTGTAACATTTTTAAAACACCTCTAAAAACATGGATTTCATTCAATAGCATTATCAAAATTTTCGTTATAAGAAAATAAACTCCTAAATGTAATAGAGACAACTGAAACACCTATTCAAATAATTGCTACATCTCTTTTCATTCGTCGAATATTAAGACTTTACTAACGTTTTTTGTTATACCTGCATTATTCAAATATATAATTTAATATATTTCGGACATTTTTTCAACATTTCAACATATATTGGTTCTTAAGGTAACATTGATACTATTAAAGATTTTTGGATACTTAACCCTTTAATAGCAAAAGGGTAAATTTTATACATTTGGTTCCCAAAATATCAAATCAGCAAATTTTACAATTAAGTTGAATGGAATTATTTATTATACTTAAAAATTATTAAAAATAATTTTTGAGTATAATATAATAAAATATTTAAAAATCGCGCAAAAAATCAAATTAAGAAAAATCTTTTTACTTTAGTCGATATTTTACATGAATTATTAGTTTTTATGATAAATAACATTTAAAAAATTCATAGAAGATTTTAATAGAATCTTATGGCGTTTTCTTTGCTGGCTAAAATATAGCCCTTATGCTGTCTTATGCCCTCTATTCTAAAAAATATTTAATCCTGCAAATGGGATTAACTTAAATTTTTTTTGATGGAAAAATTCATTTTTAATATTAAGTGCTTTAAAATTAATGTTTCACGAAATTATGAAAATTGCACTAAAATTTCGAAATTTCACCAAAAATCTAAAATATCAGCAAAAATTTTAAACTTTACAAGGAATCTAAAATATCACCAAAAATCCAATTTCACAAAAAAAAAAATCCAAAATATCACCAAAAATTCGAAATTTCAACAAAAATTCGAAAATTCACTGTAGATTTCAAATTTCACCAAAAGTTCACCAAAAATTGGAAATTTCATCAAAAACCCAAAATTTTACCAAAAATTTTAAATTTCAAAATTTCATTAAAAACCCAAAATTTCATTAAAAACCCAAAATTTCATCAAAAATTCGGAAATTCACCAAATATTTAAAATATCATCAAAAATTACATATTTCACAAGAAATCCGAAATTTCACTACAAATTTGAAATTTCAACAAAAATTTAAAAATTTTACCAAAAATCCAAAATTTCTGTCTTTAAATTTTTTTTCGAGGCACTTTAATGTATATAAGTTAATATATATGTTATGTTGAGAAATGTCTTTAAAAGTAATTGACAAAACACACATTTTAAATTATTTTCACATATGCAAAATTCCTAAATTTTCACAAATATTTTAGTAATTCTAAAAATATCTTGATATCTTTCAACATGTCATGTAAATTAAACATTTAAATTGCATTTACATTCATTGAAAACCCACAAATTTGTGTGTAAATAATATAACTGATAATTAAAATCTGCGTGTTTGTGCTTCATTTTAGTTGTAATTTTAAATCTAATACAATATTTATTGATATTCAAATCATTATGCAAATCTTATTATAAAAAAACCCTCTAATTGAGTGCATCCCTTAAAATGGTGGTGAAATGAAATCAAATGTTTGCAATGAATACTTCATTTAATAAAAACCAATTACATTTGATGAATAATTCCAAAAAATTTCGACTCAGCTCATTTTTTGACCATCATCGATTTTAATGAAATTCAGTGCATATAGTCTACTCCTCTAGGCGCTTCATTAGGCGTATTAACCTACATCATATCGCTAACGGTTCGTACTCTAGGGATCTTTATAGTTTGGATACCTCGAGCTTTTTTATCAATAATTAGCAATGGTTAAATTTGAGTAACTTTTATGTGCATTATCAGATATCGACAACCATTGTATATAGTAAAAGATCCTTTTTAGCCTCAAACATACTTCATTTTTGAAGTAGGTGTCCTACTTTTGAGATCCATAAAACATGAAGTATAAACGATACGAACCTAATGCATATTCGATAATATGAACAATGACTAGTTTAATAGTTATCCCAAATTTAAAATAAATCGAGGATATAAAATTTTTAAAACTGTAATTTTCGGTCGAAATTTTTTGGAATTACCCAAATGATTATTATGGTTTCATTTCATTAGGTTTCTATGGTATATATTAGAACAAAATTTTTAATATTTTTTACAAAAAAGGTAAAGTAATTGTAACAGAAATCACAAATTCATTTAATAGCAAATTCAAATTTTAAAACAAAGTAAATATCACATAAGTATTTATGTTGCACACAAACTCAATTCAATTTTACAAAATTTTCACTAATTCTACTTTTTTTTACAACCAAAAACAAAAAAAAAAAACTTTTAATCAACCAACGTCATGTTTTACCATTTGACCATAAAATACTCAATATAACATTAAAACTTTAATTAAATTAAAAGTTAGTTTTATAAAATTCAATTAACAAAACAAATTTAGTGGCTTTTTTATAGATCAACACTTAGTAAAAAGCAATTTAATTTAAGAAACATTTTTACTATATTTTAATTAAAATTAATTTCTAAACAAATTTAAAAAAATATATGTATATTCAAAAGCAACAGGTTACACAGGGCAACTAATTCTGCGGCAAGGAATTTCTCTATCAATTTGAACACAAGCGGTCATGGCGTTCTAATCCTACAACTTATTTGAATTGACTTTAATTTTCGAGATAAACACTTATAGAAAAAATTAATGAGCGCAACATGCCTCAAGAACGATTTGTGAGATTTGGATCAATACAATGGCAACAAATTTTAATTGAAATTATTTGCAACAGTATTGCCCGAAAATGTTTGAAGTCTTATGCTAAATTCTCAAAAATAATATGCTAGAATCTGCTAAATTAAAAATCAGAAAAAGTTATAAAATCAAATGATTTTTTTTAAATATGCTACCATGAACATTATTTTCACAAACAGATAACCGGATACATTTTCCTGCAGGAAAATAGCACTATTATAACTTTAACTGATTTTGATTCAAAAAAGTTACGTAAAAACATGAATTTAGCAATTTGCTTATTTGAAATTTATTTACTCGTAACGTTACAAACACAAAATATTCGCACGCAGAGAAAAATTATGTCTGTGGTGATTATAAACTGAGAGCAACATACTATGTTTGGAATGTATGATTACAGTTAAAAATTAGAATGATTATAAATAATAATTATTACAATAATTATTAATATAATAATTTTTATAGTGTATTTTTATCGTATTATGATTCGACTTTATCATATTGTAATCAAATTTTATCATATTATTGTGCGTTTTTTTTATATTTTTATCCCAGTTTATCGTATTAATTAATTTTATCATATAATAATTCCCATGTTTTCGTTTTACCATATTATAATCCCATTTTATCATAATATGGCCAAGCTTCCTCTACTAAATTTATTAAAATAAAATAAGTAAATTATTATTTTTACTATATTTTTTTTATCAAGTCCATTACACATTTTAAAAAAGAAAGAAAATATGGAAAGTTATTTATTATGCATTGATATTAAATTACATATTAATAATTTTCATACTAACTACTTACATATAAATATTTGCATGGGAATTTCAGTTCAGTATTTTTAATTTTTTCTATGGAAAATTAGATAATAAAATTCGATTCTAAAGATTTAAGGGTAACCGAAAAATAAACATCTTCGTATTCTTCTTGATTTGTTGATGGTGTATTCAAAATCTTAAAGTGAATATAAAGAGATTTGAATATAGTATAATATGTCACTTGAAAGCTTTAAGTTGTTACCTTTTTTAATTGCATTTATTTAGTTTATTTTTACACATATTCACTATTTTATTCGCACACATTTAGTAAATGCATAAACACTTATTCTTCACAAACAATTTTTTTTGGTTACTGACAATCATCTGAATTGGTACACAAAAATTGGATAGCTGTGGAGCAAAAAAAAAAATATTTTAAAAGAAAACACTAAATAGTTGTGGAAAACAAAACATAATGTAAAAACATAGATTCTATTTTTAAGGAAAACATAACATTTCTAATAACAAATATTTAGCAGTTGTACAAAACAACATATGGCTTGAAAGCAAATAAAAATACTGGCAACATTTAATGGTTATACTCGTAGAAAGAATTAAATTTTTGCATGTTTATAAAATTTTGTATCTGGGAAGAATA
The DNA here is from genome assembly GCA_932274085.1 of Protocalliphora azurea. NCBI lineage: Eukaryota > Metazoa > Arthropoda > Insecta > Diptera > Calliphoridae > Protocalliphora > Protocalliphora azurea. The sequence goes on from OW026519.1 coordinate 194,875,683, forward strand.
TTCTCCAAATATAATATTTTTTTGTCAACTATATTAATGATATGAGAATAACCAGTAAATTATTAAATTTAAACAGAAATGTTTTTATTATGAATACAGTATTATTAAAATCTATGAGTATGTCGCAACCATATTTTTGCTCTGCATGCGTACTATATATGTTATTTTAGAGGAAATTATGTCTTCTCTAAAATAGTGTATAAAATATTTTACTATTTTATATATTAATTTATTGAATTTATAAAAGAATTTTGCTACAATAAAACAAAAATAGAAATCAAGTCTACTGGAACATGTTTTGTAAATTTTAGTTCGAATATTTGCAATGGTCAAAATAATTTTTGAACACGTTATAAAATAATTAAAGAAGAATTCAGAAATGCAAAATTCAAATATATATAATTTTACTGTATGCTTTTTTTAGGTCAAATTTTTTTATTATTGAAAATATGAGTTTCACTAAATTTTCAATTTTTTGCAAGAACTTTAAAAAACCATCAATAAATTTTTTTTACAGAATTAAAAACTTAAAATTTTATTCACTAATTAGTAATTTTCGACTACTGCTAAATGAAGTGTACTCGTTAAAAATTGCAATTAATTTAAAAAAATAAGGAACATTTCAATATCTTTTTTAATTTTTTGGAGTATTTATTTTGAACGCTATATGACAAAATGCAAAATTCAAGGCTAAAAATAAGAAATTGGGTTTTTGAAGTTAAATATCTTTTAAACAATAAGAGATAATATATTACAGTAAGCATATTTTTTGTTTCTCTTGTCCAGTAGAATTCACATTGAAAAATATTTCAATTAATTCACATTTGTAAAAGCTATAAGCTCCAATATGTTTTTCTCACTTTTTACCGATCTAGCAGTTTAAATTTGCAATTAGATGAAACCTCTTTTTCTGATCTAAATTTGCAGTAAACTCTCTAATTAATTTTTTTTAACAGAAAGTTTCTGCTAAGCGAAAGCTACAGTTTCATAAGTAAATCGATGCAAGAAACTTAGTGTAAGCATTTCTCTTCTCATATTGTGGAAATTATTCTAAAAATTTGCTTTCAGAAAGTCGATTATTTAGCAGAATTTTTCAAATATGCAATTTGCCAAATTATTCTTCTAAATTTAGAAGAAAAAATGCTAAAATGGCAACACTGATCTACAAGTTATGCTTATATTACTTTTAATATGCTCAATAGTTTCGAAGATAAGAAGAACGTCATTTATTACTGTCATCATGACAAAAAATAATAATTTTAGACATAATTTCCTTTAGATTGTACACGTTTTTTCATTATCTTAGTATGCTATTATTAAGTTTAATAATAGCTATCTACATGTATTTTTATTATTCCTAGCAGCAGGTCTGTGGCATTGCCTCCAACTTTTTTAGTCAGTTATTTTTTTTTTTTTGCAGCAAATGATTATTTGTAATGGAGGAATTTTACTTTTTTCTATTATGTTCCTTTTGATTCAATAATTTGAGTTCCTGATGAGTTTCTTTACATAAATTGCAGGTTTTCATTTTCCATCAATTGGGCACCTGATTTTAATATTTATTATATCTTTTTAACCATTTTGGATTAAAACTAATTACACATATCATAAGCCTAATTTTGCTATTATTTTTTCAAAAATTATAGGGAGAAAACTAAAATATTCGAACACCTGAAAAACCTTACTATCTCTGATTTCGACGAAATTCGGTATACACATTCATTCACTTAATACGAAGTTTTAAATTTTTCATAATTTTCAAATTCGTTATAGTTAAGTTTTTTTTGGATTCTTTTAAATACGTGAAATTTGAATTCAATTATTTTTATAAAAATGAAATTTTTGAAAAAAAAGTATAATAAAATCAATATACGTCCTTTTATCAAGGATATTTAAAAAAATCATATTTTCCATTTTTATAACTTTCTTTAAAATGTTCCTTAAAATATTGTCAACTACATATAAAAAATTTACAGTGGGGCTATGGGAGGATGCTGCGAAAAATAAACATTTAGTAAAAAAAATATTCGTTTATTTCAGTAATAATTTTATATTTTTTTATGTACTTTTGTTTGGTATATGAAAATATGTGAAAAGATTTTTCTTAGATCAATATCATACATAATAAATGAGTACATTGAAATGAAAATATTCTATATTTTATAAAAATGTTAAAACGAAAATTGCATTTAAAAAATTCAATTGCATTAAAGTATTTTTTTTTAAATTTTGTATAATTTCCAAATATTTCAGTTAAAAATGGCAACAATAAAATTTAAATGCCTTATGAATTGTTTTAATCTGTTAAGGGGTCTCCGAGATATTGTTGTTTAAAGCTACATACCTTTATGATTTTTAAAGTTTTTCATAATATCAATAGGTAAAGAAAAATAGCGAAAATTTACGATTTCGCAGAACTAAAACAGAAACTCATATATATATTCCATGGAACTGCTCAGATATTTTTCATCAATCAATCTGTAAATCAACTTTTTCTTTGGTTATCAGGATTCTTTGGAATGATCGTGTCTGTGTGCTTTATTTTGGGGTGTGAGTGATCAAAAACAAGTTAAAACATAAAAATCAATATTTGAATAATTTTAATTTTAAAATTGATCTTAATGTAAAACATGCTCAATTTTCTAAATCCGTTTTCGATTTGAATGTATCTTTTTTAATTACAACGATATTTGATTTCAAAAATAGCTAAATTTAATCAGAAATAATTTAATATTTTATAGGAAATTTTTTAATATTTAGGAGCGCATTATTTTTAAACGGTTATGTGCCTTTAATCTTTTCTTCTTTTACTTGAACGATATATATATTATTTATCAAGTGCAACTTGAATCATTAATTTTTAAAAATTTAAACATATAAATTTTTTGTTTAAAAACAAAACTTTTTTTGCACATTTTTTTGTCCTTGCCAAAGCTTTTGATTATTTGCCAAAACCAACAAGAGATTCTACTTATACTGCTTATAGCGTAAATCATTTTGCATTATTCTATATATAACTTAGCAACAAGAAGGTGCAAGACTGGATATAGGAATGCTTTTAATTAAAAAAAAAACAAATTATTTGGTATTTTATAAAACAAAATACTAATTTAACTTTACTTAAAAGAGGAAAAGGAACCTCTTATCCTTTTAAAATATGAGTAACCAAAGCAATAATGTGTGTTAAAATTTTCTGATTAAACACCTCATATTCATATAATGGTAATTAGAAATTTTAATTATATTAAATATTTAATAATTTTATTTAAGTAAGAATATGAAATTTCTACGACGATATTTTATTTCGTGGAACACTTTTGTTTATAATTCAGTAATAATTAAGAAAATATAATGAAAATCAATGGACGTGTGAGGGATGTAAAAGCAAACAATATTTAGTTCCCTCTTGCGTAATTTGATAACTATATGATGTTTTAAATAAATCCATCTGGACAACCATCCAAAGTTTAAATATTTTACTTCAATACGCATTTCGTTAGCATCGTCCATATTAGTTGAAGTTTTAAGTGTATAAATGATACACATAATTCAATATTCAAAAGACTTGATTTACTTTCATCGAATTACGCATACTATATAATATTTGATGCAATTTTACAAGAAAAATATGTAAACTTATAATGATTATTGTATTGTGTGCTATAGCTAATTTTGTGCACAATAATATAAAAGAAGTCAGGGACCTAAATTTTAACCCGTTCAAAAAATATTGATTTTGGATTACTCATGCCCCCAAAAAAGTAGATTGTAAACTGTTCCTAGCAACTGTTTTATACACAGAATAAATTAAACTTCGTATTCTATTACTAAATTCATAAAACCAGACATATTTAATTCATGTATGAAAATTTGGTGTAGAGAAGCGAAACTTTTATATAATACTAACTAACTAATGGAAACTTTTTTAGATAAAATATAGTTTAATTACTAATGCACGTAATACACAGTATATAGTATGTATATAATGTGTAATTATGCTGGTGAAAAATAATGGTGCCATAACTAATAGTTTCTGTATTCATGTATATAAAATATACATATATGAATAAAAAGATATATATGAAATAAAAGAAGACACGACACTATTTTCAAATTTCATTAGTGGCCAAAACTATCTAAAACAGAAACGCAATCGTTATCAATTGAAGCATTTTGTAAATGAATTCAACTTACATACCTTTTAATGGAGTGAAATATCTTAGTTTCATTGAAACCAAAATAGAAAGGATATAACAAATGCGCAAAAAAACTTTGCTTTGGTACCGCCAAAATCGTACAACAGGGCAATTTACGATTGCAAACATGTTAAGGACCACACATTAAATTATCTTCAAGAAGTCCTCTTACTTTCGCATAATTATATCACGAGAAGGAGCTACCTGTTCAGGCACATAATTAATAGGACATAGTTTAATCGACTTGTGGATTATACAGCAATATACAATAGAGCCCATCATTTATGCGATATATTACTACATACATGCATATTTCATATACTTTTGATTCACCTGGAAGATACACAAAAATTCATCACTATACGTATTTGGTATGGAAATATATATGAAAGTTAAGATAACTTACCTCTGGAATCCTGCAAATGATGGATTTTATATTTTTTTGTGTCGACATTTTTATAATTTTATTTATTTTTATATTTTTAATTGTCAAAAAAATAAGATATTGTTATTGTTTTTCGTATTAGTTTAGAATGAATTTACAAACAATAAAATAATATATTAAAATCAAACAAATTTTTTATAAAACTATATTTAAAGTTAAATAATGATTTATTTAAAAAATTCTAGTCAAAGTTTTTTCTGTGCAATAAAATAGAATACTAAAACCAAATATTATTTTTTATTAAATTTAATTTAAACCCAATTATGATTTATTTAGAAAAATTTTAGCCGTAATTTTTTCTGTGTATGTTCGATATATGTTTCAATAATAAATTTGAATTCTGTAGATTTTTCATTTGTAGAAAAATTAATTATGCTATTGCAACAAAAAATGCACATAGTTACTGAGATTTTTAGCAAATATTATTAAATTAACGGTACTACTTTTTTACGTATAAATGTTAAAATATATATGAATTTTTTTGTACGCAGTCCTTAGCTGCTTTATTATTATCAATAAGCTTAATTTGTAATCACACTTATTTTAGATTTTATTAATTATAATCATTAATAATTTCATGTTATTAATTAGCTTTATATTATGCTCATTTAAAGCTAGTTCGCCAATTATTTCCTATTCAAATTTATATATTTATAACCTAGTTATTCGGATTTTGGAAAAAAAGCTACTTAAAATCGTTTAAAAAAAACTGAAATATATATTTCTATTACGCACTTTGCTTATCAAATATACATATCTTTTTTTTCTGCTGTTTATTCCATTTGTAGAATAATATTTTTTAGTGGCCTTTTTTTTCACAAAAATACGCAAAATAAATCATAATTTTTATTTAATAAACAAATTAAATACTAACATAAATAAAAAGACAAATCACTGATAACTGAAAAATTAAACAAATCGACCACAGACAAACATAAAAAATTACACACGCAACTGGATAATTACAAACAGTAGGTATTTAATAAAATTATTCAATAAGTATTTAATATTTAATAAATTTTCTACATAAACATACGCATATTTAATAATGAACATAATTAACAACGACTACAATGCGTATGATTTATATGAATTTTAACAGCGTATTAGAATTAATCATACGTTAAAGTTATCTGTTGAAATTTATGGGGTTATATCAAATGATATAAAATTATATATCAAATATATAATTGTTAAAATTTGCACTAATTTTGCGATTTTATAAGATATCATAATCATTGCATATGATATCAAACAAAAAGTTTAATCTATGCAAAACAGTCAGTTATATGAAAACCTTGACGTATTTATCTCGTTGGAAAAATAAAAACGAAAATTTAAATAAATGTTTTTTTGCTAACACTAAAAATCATTTAAACAAATTTACCTAGAATTAAAAAAATACAAAATTTAATTCACCAAAATGAAGACAAATGCACAAATGAAATATTATATAAAAGCTTTTAAAATATCTGTCTCAGTTCTGCCAATTTAGAAGATGCTAGTTTGCAATGATTATCATTCAGTCGTTCTATTTATTCACATAATAAGCACTGTTCTCGAATGAAACATAGCAAAAAAAAGGATCCTTAAAAACTACATTAAAATGTATATAAAAGTTTTATTTTAAAAATAGTTTTCCAAAAATATTTATAATTAATATTAAGTATACGTAGGGGTGGTTAAATATACATATGAAAATGAAATTGTAAATATTTTTTTTTTTATTAATAAAAGAATTTTATAGTTAATATTTTCCTGTTTTAAGAGTGATTTTTTAAACATATTACCTTTGTCTGAAATGTACACTTCCTGCCACTTGAATAAGGAATCACATTTTTTAACTTTAATCAAGTATATCTCCTAAACTGAAGTTCCGAAAAAAATAATTTTTTGCGCAACCAAATTGCAAAGTGTTGGTTTTAGTTTCCTGAAGAAATAAAAAATATACATATTTTGTTATACTAAAATTATGCATTTATTTAAAGACATGTATTTCTGTGGTACTTTTTCGTGTGTTACTTAAATAAGAAATTCTTTTAATATTAATCAGGAGGGCTATGATTTGAATTTCTTTCAATATAAACGGCTAGAGAATTTTTAATTTGATAGTTTTTAAATAGATTTTATTCAAATTGGGACGTGATAAGGCTATTAATAATTCTGAAAAAGAAAAAATTCTGATTTTGAAATCTCAGGGTCAGAATTAGGTCCAAATAGCCTAAAACAATAAAAGAGGAAAGACAGTTGTGCACAATTATTTAAATAACGTGGAAAGATATGAAAAAAACGAAAAAAAGATATGGAAAAATCACAACGTCTAGAGTTTGCCAAAAATATAATGTCATGGTCCGACAAATATTTTAAAGTTGTATTTTCCGATGAAAAAAAGTTTAATATTGATGGTCCCGGCGGGTATAGCTATTACTTCCATGACCTAAATAAGGAGGAATTATTTTTGAGCCGCAGACACAGCCGAGAGGGCGGAAAAATGGTATGGGGTACCATTTCATATTATGGTACCATAGAATTGGGCTTTGTATCCAACGAAATGACTGCAACGACTTACAAAAATATTCTGGAGGAAGCATTTCCAAAATTGAATGATCTCTCCGGACCCATACCTTGGACGTACCAACACGACAACGCTCCGATTCGTAGCGTCAAAGTAATAAAACAATGGATTAATCAGCAAGGTGTTCAACTTTTGGATTGGCCCCCATATTCATCAGAACTGAGTCCAATATAAAATGTCTGGGGTTGTCTTTCAAGAAAATTTTATGAAGGAGGAAAACAATTTGAGACGATAGAATCCTTAATGTATGCAATAACGGTAGCGTGGAGTTCAATTTCGATAAACTACTTAGAGTCACTATACAAGTCGATGCCAAATCGCATTTTTGAGGTTATTTCTAAAAATGGTGACAATACTCATTACTAATTGAATGCCAAAAGATAATAACTTTTATTTTTATATCCTAAAATTTAAAAAATAAATGACAGTTTGCTTAGCTTTAAAATATTCCTGTACTAATTATGAACAAAATGAATATTTTGTCTTTTATAATGAAATTTCTTTAGATTAAACTTTGGTTAACCTTGACCTTGATTTAAGTTGGTAATAATTTAATTTACTTAATCATCAACATCAGTTAGTAAATACGATTTTATTTTTACAAACACAATTTAATAAGAGCAAATTATAAGATATCTAATAGTATTATGACCAGGGCAACCAAAAATATGCTCTAAAAAAAGTGTTTTTTGTGCATAAAAATTGTTCTTAGTTTGGGAAAATTTGCCCCTAAAAGTAACAAAATATACTCTTAAAATATTTTTTTTTTTTGGCTAAATTTTAAATTATCTACTATTCATGATAAAAATAATTTGATTCTCATTAGCAATTGCTAAAAATATTTACTTTTTCACCTAAAACTACTCAAGTCAAATCCCAATTTTATCAGAAAATCACAAAGTTTCTATCAATTTATAAGACGAAAATTATTTGGGAAACGGATTTTTCTTTTAATTGAAGAATATGTAAAATTTTGTTTTTTAGTGTAAAATATGCAAAAAAATATAAGATCATAATCTTATACATAAAATATGCAAAAGTATGTCATTTAAATTGCTAAAATATGCCCAAAAATAATGTTTTTTTCTATAAAAAAAAAATAACAAAATATGTAAAAATATGTTATTATGAGCAAAATATGCAAAATATGCTGTAACAAAAAGAAGCTAAAATTCTTAAAATTATCTAAAATGGATAAGTATGTTCGGTTCACTTGAAGCTCAGAAAAGGATTTGCATATTTTTGGTTGCCCTGGTTATGACGGTAATGCTTAATTTAAAGAAGTATTTTCTCAAAGAATTTTCTATTGAAAAAAATTTTGTAAAATGACAAGTCAAAGATCTCATTCCGTATGATAAGATATCAGTCAATGAGTAAATAAATTTGAATATATATCTAGTAAAATATTAAGTTTAAATATTTCAAAATATTTGCTTGCCTAAAGTCACTGTGACTTTGATACATATTCTATCACTTACTTTACACTTAGTTTATCTAAGTTTTCATTTAAATCATATTATATTTATTTGGCATTTATTCGTTATCTTTAACACATAAACTAACTTTAAAACTTAACTTAATAGAAAGAATAAAATTTCTACCTCAACTTCTATTTGTCTTAAAAAGACAAACAGCATCAATATGAAAAGAAATAAAAAATCCACAAACAACAAATAATTTTTGGCTTCTGTATGACTTTTAAAGGCAAAGTCATACAGAAACCAAATAAATAAATTATTTGTATTTTTTCGTATAAAATTTTCAATGTTTTTTTAGTCTGCTTTGTTTGCTCAAAGAATCAAATAACAAAAACAGTAAAATAAAACAAATTTACAAAAAAGGTACAAACCAATTTAAGATCATCGCCTGTAAGTCGCTAAACTTTATTAAGTATTCAAAATGTTTCTAATATTAAATAAAGTCATTACACTGTCTACGCCCTTTCCAAATTTTTCTCCAGACAGAATTCTTTTAACAACATTAATTTGCAATTTCACATAATTACAAATCTAGTACTTAGAAAATAATCTTGACATCCAATTAAAATATGAAATTGCATTATTTTTGTCCAGCATCATTAGAAAACTGGACGTGTATAGATTTCATAATAAAGACAAAAAAGTGTAGGCGATTAACAAATTGAAATAGAATGTAAAATTATTTGAAAATTTTATTCTATTATTGACTTGATTATAAAGTTTTTTTAACACCAGTTACTACACTACTTCAAATAGTAGGCAGAGGAAAATTCAAACAATTATAATCATCAGAATTTAACAATGAAATTATTAAAGTAAAGTGTGTGAAATTAAATGAAATATAATACATACATACATCTGTATATATATATATATATATATATATATATATATATATATATATATATATATATATATATATATATATATTGTAAAGTCACTGGAAAGAAAATCAAAATTTCAGCAGAACGCACAGTGGTTCCAAATCGATTTTTTTTTAGAAATAATTATGTAACTTGTGAACGATTCGAGATATCTAAGCAAAATTTTACATGGTCTGAGTTGAGATGTTCATTTGAAGGAGCACAGGCCCCTAGTTGGTCACAGGAGTAGAGGGTAGGCCTCCAAAGTTGGTCATGTCGGGTATGTAATTTTTTAAAAATACGCCAAAAAGTCATTTATGACCCGGTTGTAAAAAATTTTACATATAAGTAGTCCTTGTAAATCTCTACAAAAAACATCCTTTCTGTTTAAAGTCATTTAGGTGGAAGCAAATTTTACCCTCATTTCTGGCCTCTTTTTAAATTTTTTAAGCTTGGAGGCCTTAATTTGAACTCTAAAAAATTTTTTAAAATATCCACTAAATTTCTTACAAAATTATAAATAATATATCTGTAAGCATCATATAAATATATGTAAATGGATCAGATAGAATAGAATAATAATGAAGTGCAGTTTATACAATTATAATTATTTCTTTTTCTCTATCATACTTTTTGTAATGATTTCATGATAACTAAAATTAAAATAAACAAGTATATTCATAATAATTTGCATTATAGTATATAATTTGTTTATATAATTTATTTATTTGTTTAATTTATTTACTTATTTGTCTGCATGAATGAAAAATATATCATTAGAGAGCTATTTTATCATAGATAATATTATTTTCTTCACCACATCTGTAAAGGGTATATATAAGTTTGTCATTCTGCTTGCTATTTCTGCCATATTCATCTAGCACCCCAAAAATTGCATGTTCTGTATCCCTATTTATACAAAAATCGATATAGTAATATACGTCTGTCTGTTGAAATCAGTTTTCATATAGCCCCAATTATTGGATACATATATGTATATACTTTGTACATTAATTTTTGGGACGTCGGTAGGAACACAACTTCTATAAAAAGCAGCAAAATCGGACTACAAATGCCTGAGATATTGCCAAAAAGATACATCTAAGAAAAGTATTTGTTTTCAACTTTTCCAGGTACCTATATAAACTAGCGACATCGTTCTTGCACAGAAAATTCGGAATATTTTTTGGAACATTTTGATGAAGAAACAAAAAATTGTTTCACAAGTTACCGAGATAACATTTAAAACATGTTTTTAGATGCTATGAAGCTCCAACTTCGTTCTTGCACAGATAATTCGAAATAGTTTTTTTTTTTTGGAAATTTTTTTCTGAAGAAGTAAAAAAATCGATTCATGAAAATTTACACGTAATACATTAATGTGATGTAAAAAATACTGGAAGAAGGATTTAAGAAGAAGGTTAACATGACTGCCTATTAAGTAAGATAAATAATCATGTAACCTTAATAAATATTTATTGTTTTTGTGATATTTTTCAGTGATTTTATACTTAAATAATATTTTTTATTATTTTATTTCACTTTTTCTATAAATCTTGGAAATAAGTTATTCGAACAACAATTTGTTTCAATATTTAAACATTATTTTGGAATAGTCATATATATAAAAAATATTTACAATCTCTGAAAGCAATTGAATTAATTTATATTTTAGTTTAAAATTGATTACATTGTACTAAAACTTGATTCGTTTAAGAATATAATTTGATTTATGTATGGAAATGGACTAATTATAATATGCTAAACATACATATTTTCAATTATGTTTGAGATTTGGTTCTATTGAAGTTCTTCAGACTTTATTAATTTTATATATATATATATATATATATATATATATATACATATATATATATATATATTTCTATAACGTCATATTTTTGAGCCAGAAATTCTGTAAGCAATTTCTAACTTTTACAAAAATCATTTAGATATGGCATTAATCTAATATATTATTTTAAATAAATTAATAATAACGTCTGAGGAACTTCAATAGAACTAAATCTCAGATATAATTGAAGATATATCTGTATTATAATTAGTCCATTTCCATAGATAAATCAAACTATATTCTTAAACGAATCAAATTTTAGAATAATGTAAGCAATTTTTAACTAAAATATAAATTAATTCAATTATTTTCATAGATTGTAAATATTTTTTAATATATATGTACTAAGTATAAAATCACTGAAAAATATTAAAAAAAAATATATATATAAATATTTGTTAAGCTTAACTGCTTATTTACTTTAATTAATAGACAATCATGTTAACCTTCTTCTTAAAACCTTCTTCCAACATTTGCTACATCACATCAATATATTACGTGTATATTTTCATTTGGAAATTGAAATTGTGAATGTAAATAGAACTTCAAATTACACAAATCAAATGTTGATTTACAACAAAATTGTCTTAGACAAGACATTTTAATCAACATTTGTATTTAACTTGTATTACATGCACAGAATAAATATAATAATATTTCCTAACATTTTGTTATAATTTAAAGCCACGAAATCGTAGCTTTTCTTTGTCTACACAAACTTTTTTACATTAGTTGTCAGTGTTGCCAGGAGGTGGAAAAAAAGAGGCTAAATTGAACTTTAAAAAAAAGGAAAAGAGCTAATATTTTTTATTTAAAAACTTATTTATTTCTGTTTAATGAAATAAAGAAATTTAACAGAAATATTAACATTAATACTGGTGTATATATATATATATAGAGTATAAACAAAATGATATTTTTCATGTTACAAAACTCATATTGATTTGTTTTATATTTTCAAATCTAATACAAACTTCTTTTTTAAATCTTAAGTGCAGATATTTATAAATTTTTTCAGCTAATCACCTTCCATTTTTTAAGCATGTAAAACATAAATAAAAAAATAGACATATTTACACACACTCTGATACGTATAATGAAATATAGTAGCCTAAATTCAGACAACTCGCGAGAAATAAAAATAAATGTTATTCTCTTAAGTTTTGGATATTTTTTTAAGGATATTGTAATAAATTCATTAATAAAACATAGAACGACTGGCAGCAAAATGGTTCTTTAAAAATTTTCTACAAAATTTTCATGCAAATTTGGGTTATACATATTTCATGTAAAAAATGATCAAAAGTTTTGGCGAGACTTTTCGTCATTTTTGAATTATAATTCCTTTTAAATTAATAATTTCCAAATTTTTTGGGTGGGTTTTCATAAGAACTTTTTAAGATTATAATCATAAATATTTCCTGTAGTTAATGAAATTTATTAAAAACTAATTATCTATGATAATTGATTGAGTCCATAAAATTAGTTAAGTTACATTTGATTGGGAGACTGAAGAGCCGCAGATGAAAACTTTAGTTAGATATAAATAATCTTAATTTTTTTTGTGCGCATTAATACACAAAAATGCTTAGACGAATGATTCTGCAGAAATAAATTAGTAAAAGCAAATAAGAAATTATTTTCATCTTTCTTAAAGTACAAACATTTTAGCCTTTTAAGGCAATTTTAAATATATAAAAGGTTAAAAAAACGCTAGAAGCTAAAAGGAAAATTCGGATGCTAAAAGCGAAATAAAATGGCTAGATTTAGCCTCAAAAAGCTAAACTGGCCTCATTGTTAATTACACGTATGAATAAACGGACGAGAAATAAATAAGATAAAAAGCTGGTATACAGGAAAAATAATTTTGCAGTAATTCTTTTTTTTATTGAAATAAATGACAATCAAAATCAAAATTTTAATTTCAATTACAATTTCTTAAAATGTTTTTTTTTATATTCTTAACAATCTGGGGTATTTTTTTTCTAATATCACATATTAATAAATAATTTCACTTATCTCTTCTGATAATCACTAACAAACTTTAAATATAAACCTTATGTTAACTTTTAAATCATAACCCTTTATTTTGAATTACAAATTACAATCAAACATTTGGCATAATTATTATTTTTTTTTTCTTTAGGAATTACACTAAAAAAATTTAGTAATTCTACTTATTTGTATATGCAAAACCAAACATGTTATTTTGCTATCAATTTCCATTTTAACTGTAGCCAACAAAACCATCAAATTGTACTTAGAACTTTAAAAAAAAAAGAAAAGCAAACTCATATCTAGCAATTTACATAAATTATGCGGAAAATAAAATAACTCCCGCAAATATATATCAAGCTGTGTTATTACTCTCGTGGCTTTAGCTAATATTTGAACTGATGATGATGATAAAATTACAAAAATTCATATAGTGGCTCTTCAATGGTCAACCATTTATTTTAACACATACCCTTTCACTTACCAACATACACAAAAAATGATTATGTACATGTAGAGATAGTACATGTGCTTGTGCACATGTAAGCAGAAATTCTCTAATAAGATTCAGATGAAAAATAACGAGGAAAGAGAAGTGAATACAAAAACAATATTATACGTACTTGAAGATAAATATAAAACAAACGGGGGAAATACGCACATGAATATAGTATTTTTCTAAATGAATATCAGCACAAATAAAAAACTAAATATGTAGGAAATATTTTCTGTAGAATATTTATCGTTAAAATATAGATTTATCGATAGCATAAATTAAGTCTACCATATCAATAACATTAATTTTCTGTAGAAAATTTATGCATAACTAGAAATTTCTTTATAAAATTTATGGATAACACTAACTTTCTACGGAAAATGTAGCTTTATATGGAACATTTTCCGATATCATTATTTTAGCGATAAATATAATCTTTTATAGAAAATCAATCAACAAAATTCATTCTGCAATGAAAATTTATAGACATCATTAATTTTCTATAGAAGATTTATGGATATTGATCATTTTCTAAAAAATATTCATCAATTTCTTATAGAAAATTTAACGACAAAAATTTTCTACACAAAAATTTATCGATATTACTAATTTTCTGTAGAATTGCCAGTATAAAGTTTATCGATATCATTAATTTTCTAAAAAAAAATTATCGATAGCATTAATTTCCTATAAAAGATTTGTCGACAACATTAGTTTTTCTTATAGAAAATTTAACGATAACAATAGTTTTCTATACAAAAATTTATCGATATTATTAATTTTCTGTAGAAAATTTATCGGTAACATTAATTTTCTATAGAAAATTTAACGATAACATAAATTCTCTATAGAAAATTTATCGATAACATTAATTTTCTATAGAAAATTTATCGATAACATTAATTTTCTATAGAAAATTTATCGATAACATTAATTTTCTATAGAAAATTTATCGATAACATTAATTTTCTATAGAAAATTTATCGATAACATTAATTTTCTATAGAAAATTTATCGATAATATTAATTTTCTATAGAAAATTTATCGATAACATTAATTTTCTATAGAAAATTTATCGATAACATTAATTTTCTATAGAAAATTTATCGATAACATTAATTTTCTATAGAAAATTTATCGATAACATTAATTTTCTATAGAAAATTTATCGATAACATTAATTTTCTATAGAAAATTTATCGATAACATTAATTTTCTATAGAAAATTTATCGATAACATTAATTTTCTATAGAAAATTTATCGATAACATTAATTTTCTATAGAAAATTTATCGATAACATTAATTTTCTATAGAAAATTTATCGATAACATTAATTTTCTATAGAAAATTTATCGATAACATTAATTTTCTATAGAAAATTTATCGACAAAATTAATTTTCTATAGAAAATTTATCGATAACATTAATTTTCTATAGAAAATTTATCGATAACATTAATTTTCTATAGAAAATTTATCGATAACATTAATTTTCTATAGAAAATTTATCGATAACATTAATTTTCTATAGAAAATTTATCGATAACATTAATTTTCTATAGAAAATTTATCGATAACATTAATTTTCTATAGAAAATTTATCGATAACATTAATTTTCTATAGAAAATTTATCGATAACATTAATTTTCTATAGAAAATTTATCGATAACATTAATTTTCTATAGAAAATTTATCGATAGCATTAATTTTCTATAGAAAATTTATCGATAACATTAATTTTCTATAGAAAATTTATCGACAGCATTAATTTTCTATAGAATATTTATCGATAACATTAATTTTCTATAGAAAATTTATCGACAACATTAATTTTCTATAGAAAATTTATCGATAACATTAATTTTCTATAGAAAATTTATCGACAAAATTAATTTTCTATAGAAAATTTATCGATAACATTAATTTTCTATAGAAAATTTATCGATAACATTAATTTTCTATAGAAAATTTATCGATAACATTAATTTTCTATAGAAAATTTATCGATAACATTAATTTTCTATAGAAAATTTATCGATAACATTAATTTTCTATAGAAAATTTATCGATAGCATTAATTTTCTATAGAAAATTTATCGATAGCATTAATTTTCTATAGAAAATTTATCGATAGCATTAATTTTCTATAGAAAAAAAAATTTATCGATAGCATTAATTTTCTATAGAAAATTTATCGATAGCATTAATTTTCTATAGAAAATTTATCGATAGCATTAATTTTCTCTAGAAAATTTATCGATAGCATTAATTTTCTCTAGAAAATTTATCGATAGCATTAATTTTCTATAGAAAATTTATCGATAGCATTAATTTTCTGTAGAAAATTTATCGATAGCATTAATTTTCTATAGAAAATTTATCGATAGCATTAATTTTCTATAGAAAATTTATCGATGGCATTAATTTTCTATAGAAAATTTATCGATAGCATTAATTTTCTTTAGAAAATTTATCGATAGCATTAATGTTCTATAGAAAATTTATCGATAGCATTAATGTTCTATAGAAAATTTATCGATAGCATTAATGTTCTATAGAAAATTTATCGATAGCATTAATTTTCTATAGAAAATTTATCGATGGCATTAATTTTCTATAGAAAATTTATCGATAGCATTAATTTTCTTTAGAAAATTTATCGATAGCATTAATGTTCTATAGAAAATTTATCGATAGCATTAATGTTCTATAGAAAATTTATCGATAGCATTAATGTTCTATAGAAAATTTATCGATAGCATTAATTTTCTATAGAAAATTATCGATAGCATTAATTTTCTATAAAAAATTTATCGATAGCATTAATTTTCTATAGAAAATTTATCGATAGCATTAATTTTCTATAGAAAATTTATTGATAGTATTAATTTTCTATAGAAAATTTATCGATAGCATTAATTTTCTATAGAAAATTTATCGATAGCATTAATTTTCTATAGAAAATTTATCGATAGCATTAATTTTCTATAGAAAATTTATCGATAGCATTAATTTTCTATAGAAAATTTATCGATAACATTAATTTTCTATAGAAAATTTATCGATAACATTAATTTTCTATAGAAAATTTATCGATAACATTAATTTTCTATAGAAAATTTATCGATAACATTAATTTTCTATAGAAAATTTATCAATAACATTAATTTTCTATAGAAAATTTATCGATGACATTAGTATATAACATTATTTTCCATAGAAATTTTATCGACAACATTAGTTTTTTATAGAAAATTTTCTTTGTTAGAAAATTTATCGATATCATTAATTTGAAGATTTAACGATAGCTTGAATTTTTAATAAAAAGTTTAGAAAAATTTTCGAAAACATAAACTTTCCATCGAAAATGTTTATTTTTAAAAGGTTTACTAAATATTTAAGTTTTACTAGAGATAGAAAAAGTTCTATATATACCAGTAGAAAAATTTATCTCCTGATATATTTTTATAAAATTTAAACTTCTGCCAAAAACTTTAAACACACTAACTTCTCTGAGGATTAGAAGAGCATTTTAATGCAAGAGTTAAAAGTTGTTCCTGTTATGATTGTATTTGAATTTACTTTTTCCATAAATCTAAAAGTTTTTAATAAATATAAAATGCTGTTTAATTTGAAATAATAAATAATATAAAGAGAGACAAGCAAAAATGCTTTAAAGTTAAGGAACTTATGGAACAATTGTAATTTACTTAAACACTTAACCTTGAATACAATCTACAATCTTAAACACTTTTATATAGTTTGAAGGCAAAACACTTTAAAGAACTGTAAAAGGAAAATGTTTATAAACACAAAACAAACCACTAACAAATACAATTAAATAAAAACTAAAATGCATATAAGAATAAACACAAGCAACAAGGATTATATTTCCTCCGTATATCTGGTAGGAAATTCTAAGGAAAATTAAAAAAGGTTTCTTCTTAAACTAAAAAAAAAAAAACGAAGAAATGTTGCCATTTTTATACAAACATAAGTATGTATGTGTGTAGCATAAAATAATATGAAATCCAAAGGACTACAATAAAATTATGGTTTGTGGTTGTTTTATTGTATTTATGGTGTAATTTAAATTGCTTAAAAAGGTTTTATTAAGGGATTTATATTATTTAAAGTAATTCAATCATGAGTGTTGTTTACACCTAATTTGTAAAATTGTTATATATAATAAATGTATAATGTTGTCTATATCTCATGTAAAAATATTTAATAAACCTTTGATAATTTTTCTATGGTTACATATTAAATTATAACTCAATTGAATTAAATTAAATAAAATGAATGTTTAATGAGGAAATTTACATACAAACCTTTAAAACAAATGTTAGCGCTGAAGATATAGAATATCTTAAACATGCAGAGTTACTCTACGTCGAATCGACAACGCATTTTTGAATGTTGCCGTTTTTCTTTTTATTTTGAAACGTAAATTTATAAAATCAAAATGGACAGAAAATAAATTGTGACACTTTGTTTCATTTATATCCATGTAATTAATAGACAAACACATAATTTTGTAATCCCTATTACGCTGCATTATACAGAAAATAAATTTAAACCCATTCAATATTTTAGAAGTTATATATATATATATATATATATATATATATATATATATATGAAAGGCGCCTAGGATTTTTAAATTATTCTCTATTTTATTTCTCAAGTCTATCAGTCGATTAATTCTCTCTACACAAAACAGAAGCATTTTTCTTATTTTTTTTACAAAAATAAACTGGTCAAATTGCTATTATATAATAACGTTGATTTAGAGTCTTTTTACACTTTTAAATGAGATATTTGTAAGGGAGCTGGTAAACAAAATAGAAAAGAGTTTAATATTTTGAATTGTTTTTCTTATGCATTATGATAAACAAAGTAGAACAAGTAAACAATTTGTGTTTCTTTTTGAAAGCTTCTTTGTTTTTATGTTATCACTTTTATCATAACATTTTCACTTTAATATTTCTTGATCAAAAATAGTTATTATGTGAGTTTCATTTTATTATGTTATGTTATTGTTATTTCTTCTTTTTCAAAAAAATATAAGCTATTTTCTTATTGTTATTGATAGTATTGTAAATCACAAATAAATCGCCAAAATGAAAAAAATAGCGCAAAATAAAAGAAATCGATAAAGCGAAAAAAATCACTATAATAAAAAAGTCACAAAAACGAATAAATAACAAAATATAAGAAAGTCACAAAAAAGAAAAAAAGCTAAAATAAAAAGTATAGTCCGAACGCAATACAAACAATAACTCCAAATTAAAAATTCGCAAAAAAGAAAAGAAAAAAAATGTAAAAATAAAAACAAATTCCCAACAATGAAAAAGAATTTCGTTAAATGCAAAATAAAAAGTCAACAAAAAAGCAAAAATAAAAAATAAAACAATGCGCATGCGGAAAAAATCTCCAAAACGGAATATAATCACCAAGGATAAAAATATTATAAAATGGAAAAAAATCGTCAAATCGCCAAATTAAAAAAACGCCAAAAAAAACGCCAAAATGAAAAATGGCAAAAAAAATCTAAAAAAAATACCAAATCAGAAAAAATTGTAGAACTGGAAAAAATAATCAATATAAAAAATGTCCAAAACGGAAGAAAGTTGTTACAGTTGCTTAGAGTTTTATTTGCCCTCTGTATTTAACCGTTATTTTTATATTAGTTATTCTATTTTTCACGAATTTGAGCAGTTTTTTTTTATTAGGATCTATAACATTTTAAAATTGGTAAAAAAAAAAGAATATTTGAAATATGTCTTTTCTTTACAATTTCAGTATTTGACAAGTTACCGTGGTTAAAAGTTGATATTTTTCATTAGATTGTTAATAAGCAGGTTGTATTTGCTGAAAAACACTGTATATCAAAAATGTATTTAATCTAATATAAAATAAGTAATTTATAATATTAAATTTTTCCATTTTTTCTTCAGTAAATTTTATATATTATTATT